>CM076582.1:73974224-74438442 GCA_034641835.2 Pinus albicaulis | reverse complement strand
TTTCTGTTCTCTTCCAGCAGCGTCTTAATGATGTTCACCAGGCTTTTGTTGGATGATTTAGCTAATCCATTACCCTGAGGGTAATAGGCAGTTGAATGACCCAGGGCTATTCCATACCTGTGACAGAAATCGACCATTCTCTTGGATCCGAAAGCAGCAGCATTGTCAGTGATTATTTTTCTTGGAAAACCAAACCGAGAAAGGATGTAATCTTCTAGGAACCTAATGATAACAGAATCAGTGGCATTCCTAGTGGGTATGGCTTCTATCCATTTAGTGAAGTAATATGTAGCAGTTAGGATCCATCTGTGTTGTCCAGAAGAAGAGGGGTGAATTTCCCCAATGAAGTCTAGGCCCCATTGCATGAAGGGACCTTCTACGGTGATAGGTTGTAAAGGGAGGGGAAGGAGTTTTCTTCTGCCTTCGAAGATCTGACACTTGTGGCAGGTAAGAATCATTTTATGGACATCATCGAAGAGTGTAGGCCAATAGTAACCAGACCTGAGTATTTTATTTGCAGTGTCTTTCCAACTCAGGTGACCTCCACATTCCCCAGCATGAAACTCTTGTTTGATTCTTTCGGCTTCAGTTTCAGACAAACATTTCAGCAATAGGCCATTTGGATTTTTCCAGTATAGGTTTTCATTCAGGATGCAGTGATTTCTGGCTTCTATCTTTATGAATCTGGCCTTGGTTTTTGACAGCTCTGGAGGGGCATTGAGATTGGTGAGCACGTAAAGGATATCGGAATACCAAGGAGAGTTCTGAAACTTCTCCTCAACCGTTGGGTGGGGCAATCCTTCCTGCTCATCTAAGGGATTTACCATGTTAATGTCAAGGGGCTGCAGATTAGGTTCAGCCATTAATTGGGCCAGGCCTTGACCTTTGATCAGTTTGGTGGGCTTTATCTCAAGGTCATATTCTAAGATAGTAGCGATCCATTTTCCCCTTTTCCCATCAGGGTCTTGGGACAAGATATCTTTGACCACTATATTTGGAACATAGGCTATGGTGTGAGAATGCAGAATGTACACCCTAAAGTCTTTTAAGGCCTTGACCAAAGCATAGGCCTATTTTTCCATAATGTTGTACTTCAAGGGTGCATCCCTTAAGGCCTTACTGAAAAAAGCAATTGGATGTTCATTTCCTTCTGAATTTTTCTGCAGTGAAACTGCAGCCACTGTATGCTGAGAGGCAAATGAAAAGATCAAGAAATCCTTTGAGAAGTCTAGGTTGATAAGGACAGGGGCTTGAGTGAGTGCAAGCTTTACTGACTCAAAAGATTTCTTGGCTTCAACAGTCCACCTAATTCCCGCACCTTTCTTCAATATGTCAGTCATTTTCCTAAGGTGCTCAGCAAGATTGGGAATGAATCTCCTAAGGAAATTGATCTTCCCTATGAAGGACTACAATTCTTTGATGTTTCTCGGGTGTGAGATTTGAAGTATTCCCTCAACTCGCTGTGGATCTACCCTAATTCCTTTCTCAGATATAATGTGGCCAAGAAGCTTGCCTTCTTGCAGCCCAAACACAGTTTTCTTAGCATTTAAGGACAGACCGTACCTTCTACATTTTTCAAAGACTTTCCTCAGATGTTTCAGGTGTTCTTCTTCGGTTTTAGAAAAGACAGTCAAGTCATCCAAGTAGATAACTATGAAGTGTCCTATCTCATCTAAGAAATCTATATCCATCGCTCTCTGGAAGGTAGCCCCAGCATTCATCAGTCCAAAGGGCATTTTCACATACATGAAGGTGCCCCATGGAGTGGTAAAAGCTGTTTTGAGTTGATCTTCTAGGAGTACCAATACTTGGTTATAACCCGAAAAGCCATCTAGCAGGGAGATTCTCTTTGAGGCCACTACCTTCTGTAGTATATGTTCCATTCTAGGCAAAGGATAGTTGTCTTTCAGGGAGGCTCTGTTGAGGTTTCTGAAGTCTATGCATAGTCTGATCTCCCCTGTTTTCTTTCTCACGGCCACTAAGTTTGACACCCAATCAGAAAACCTTACAGGGACTATTATGCCTGCATCATACATCTTTTTAATCTCCTTTTCAACTGCAAGCAATTGTTTTGGATTGATTCTGCGGAGTTTTTTTTCTGAAAGGCTTCTGATTTTCCTTCAAGGGTATCTTGTGTTGTATGATGTTGGTGTCATAGGCCTTTAAGTCTTCATAGCTCCATGCAAACACATCAATAAATTCCTTAAACAGGTCAATGTATTTTTTCTTCATGTCTGCAGGTATAGACTTAGCCAGTTTTATCATTTTAGGCTTATCTTTAGTGCCTATGTTGCATTCTTCTATATCTGAGTCTGCATGTTCTATAGTGGGATTTTTTGCTACGTCATCAAAGTCAAAAAGGTCCTCTAGGGGTGCCAGGCCTCTGGGTATGTTCTTATCTTTGGCTTGCAATACCTCCATTTCCTCATTTTCCGCGTTTTCACATCCTATGGTTGAATTTCCAAATTTTTCAGAAAAGGTGTTTATTTATATGTTACAAGGTGGGGATTCTTCATCAGAGGGTTCCTCACTAAGGCAGTCGTTCTCTTCTTTAGAGCCTGAACTGGAAAATTCAAACTCATTTCTGCCTGTCAGGAAGTCTTCAATCTGTTTATCACCTTCAAAGACCTGCCAATATTTTTCGTTGTATGGCACTGCAGGTCTGAATTTGGTTTGAATGATGATTTTTTGGTCAGGGGGAGTCTTAGGATATGAACTAGCCAGGCAAGCTAATCCGTTAGCAATAACGTTCTGACTCCTGGGAACAAACACCAATTCATATTCCATGAAAGTTTTCAATATATCCATGGCATCTTTCCTATAGGCTCTTAGTCGGGGATGTTTCGCTGTATATTCACCATTCACCTGTTTGATAACTAACTTTGAGTCTCATTTCACAACTATCCTATGGGCTCCTAATTTCTTCAACAGGTTTA
This sequence comes from Pinus albicaulis, assembly GCA_034641835.2. NCBI lineage: Eukaryota > Viridiplantae > Streptophyta > Pinopsida > Pinales > Pinaceae > Pinus > Pinus albicaulis. The sequence goes on along the minus strand of CM076582.1, from coordinate 74,435,506 downwards.
GACCCAGAATGAGAGCTTCATATTCTGCAATATTATTTGTGCATTTGAAGTGCAGATTGACAGCGCGGCTCTCCGCATAATCACTCTCCACGTTACGTACCCAAACCCCTACTCCAGCAGTATTCCTAGTACAAGATCCATCGAAATTCATTTCCCACAGGGGTTCATTTTCCGTTTCATCATTCTTTCCTTCCCTACAGCTGGGTTTGCCATTGTGTTGCATTACAGGGCCTGTACTAAGCTGCGGGTTGTTTTGTTCTTCATGGCATGTGTGGAGTTCAGAGTGTTGGCTACCGTGCTATTTACGTTCTGTTTCTGTTCTGCTTCACTCAGAGTTTCGTTTTTAGCACTCTGCCCATGGTTTTCTTCATCGTATTCTTCTAGGGTGGCCATTATGTTAAAGTCCATGGGCTCTATGTTATTGTTTGTAATTCTTTTTTCTGACGCTGGCCCTCCTAAGGATGGGTCCTTATAAAGAATGAAAGAATCCAGGTCTGTGTGTACAGAGTATAATGGTGAATTTTCAGGTTTCTCGGGGCTACTGACTAGGAATTTCATCTGGGACTCTCTATACAGTGTTCTAAGTTGGCCAAATATAGGGATAGTGGCGTATGAGCCATCCATCTGCATCGTCCCTTGCAGTTTGGCTCCTCATGATCTAGATATCATCATGCCATACTTAGGTGTCACATCTGCCACCACCACGTCCATGACCATACACTTAGCAGGAATCTGGGTGAGGCTTACACACAAGTCTTTGATCAGACCTAGGCATTTTACTCTGGTAGAGTCAAACGAATACAAATCTTTGTAAGGGCGGGTTATCTCTAGGCCTAATCTTTCCATCACCACCTTAGGCATTAGATTGTGTGATGCTCCAGAATTGTGCATGGCATTGTGGAGTATTTTGTCATGAATGTTGAGGCTGATATAAAAAGGTGGAACTACACCTTCCTGAAACTTTCCCTCAATCTTTGGACCAAATAGGAGGGCAGGTTGATCATCACTCAAATTTATAGTGTCACTATTCTCACCTAGATTTAATGCTTTCAAAATTTGGCCTTTATGTACATTCTGAGTGGCCAGCTCAGAGAGCGGGACAGAGATTTTGATTTTCGCAATCTCACTCTCTAAATTGAAAGTGGACTGGGTCTTTGGAGTGCTCAACTCTGTTTTATTTGCTACTGCCTTAGTAGTTGAATCAGTTTGTAATTTCTCACTATGTACAGGGTCAAGAATCGTTTTATCAGGAGCACTAACTACAGTGCTAGTGCTGCTGGTTGGTTGGCTTTGTTTTTCAGTGTCTTGGTTGTCTTTTTCCTTGTTTTTTCCAGAACTTTCAGCTACTGATTTGCTATTTACAGCAGATACTTTAGAATTTTTATCAGGTCTTTTCTTGATGGTAACCTCAGGAGTCTCAATTTTGGAATTTTCTTGGTTCTTTTTGCTCCTAAGTTCATATTTTTCTCTGACCTGTAACATGGCATTTTCAAATCCTAATCTGTAATCTTCAGTTTCTAACCGTCCCTCATCCCAGTGTGAAGGTGAGCGCTGGTCTTCCCCTGAATCACAGTTAAGGACTAAGTCTTCTATTTCAAACATGTTTATTTTATTCCCTTCAGACTCTTCTATGATTCCCTCATCTCCGTCAAGAAATTTTTGGAATGGGGGAACAACTTGTTGGTCTGACTCTCTTTGTCTGTTGGGAGTGGTATTGTTTCTTCTAAAGTTTTGGTTCTAATTTTGGTTCTGGTTTCTGTTCTGATTGCTAACTGTGACAACCATTTTTTCCATCATTTGCTGTAGTCTTTCCACGTTTTTAGATATTATATCATAATTTGGGCCTGAAGCGGAAGCTACAGTGTCATCCCTATATGTTACCCTCTTCTCAGCTCTCAATCTTGCCCTCTTTTCCATCAAGTTTTCTTCTATAGTTATGGCTCCTTTCTGCATGTCTTCCAACGTGTCATACTCTTTATCTCTAAGCTCATAGGCCATGTTAGCGTCAAATCCATCAGGATATTTGGCTAGGGCCATACCTTATGGAGGTTTCATGTGTGGAGGGAGAGCATTGTAAATGTTGTTGAATCTAGTGGTGTAATCATGGACGCTCTCTCCCATGTTCCTTTTAAGGGTCATGTAGTCTGCTAAGAGTTGGTGAGGGTTTGCTCTAACTTCCCATTTTTTTATGAAGGTCTGATATAACGCAGGGAAATATTGGATACTTCCAGGAGGTAAATCTTTAAACCATTTCTTTACATCACCCCTTAAGCTTTGGGCAAAGATTCTCATTTTGATTGTTTCATCATCAATTTCCATATAGTCAAAAGAATCCTCCATATTATCTACATGTTGCTGGGCTGTGATGGATTCTTTAGCAGTGAAGTGTGGGATTTTTGACTGATAATCATTGGGCAAGGGTAACAAGGGTTGGGGTAAAACCAAAGGTGCATACCAAGCTGCCATGATAATGTTCTGATGAGGTACAGGGTTGGCTTGAGCAGCTGGTATATGGATAATAGGGATATTAGGACCAACAGAAGTCTGTTGAGAAGATATAGAATGGGAAAGCCCCAAGTTTTGAATGAAGTGGATATCAGGTGGTGTAGATGGAGGGGTTCCTCTGTCCCTAGTGTGTTGACCACTATGAGATGGTGAACTGTGAAGCTCAAGGTCTGGCTGGTCTAGATCGCTGGATGACCTAGTTCTTGGTAGTCTATCAGGTATGTCTAGGTTAGGGAGAGAATGTGATAGAGCTGCTAATTCTTCTAGTGCAGAAGTAGCTCTATGAATGTGGCTGGAAACAGTTGGTATTTTAGGTGTAGGAGCTCCCTTGAGGATACTCTATGGATTGTCAACTATTTCAGGTGGGTCAGGGTTGGGATAAGCTCTTGTGTGAATGGTTCTGAAAGCCAGAATGCTAATTCATAGCCAAGCAACTTAACCCTACTTGTTACTTCTACTGTGGTTGATTATTGTCTCAGAGGCTCGTCTCCTAGTGGAGTCTACTTGTGAAACCAGGTTAATCAACAGGCCTACTAATCACCAGTGGAGTCTTTTGAATGTTTATGAGCTATGGAGTCGCCAGGTGGAGGGTATATCTAAGGGGTTACACTGTCCACCACAGTGCTCAGGCACTATCACCTTTCAGGAATCTCCTCAAAAACAACTAGCTCCAACCAGAGATTGACTAGGAGGGCATTTACCAGATATGTCACCTCCGAAGAGTGTGAGATCAGGAGGCTACCTGGCCCTTCCCAGGCTCTGTCTAAGAGTATGATGGATACTTAATAATGGAGGTCGATTCAAGAAAGGAGTGACCTACTGTCAACCTAACCAGAGTTCTAAGTTTCTGAGTCTTTAAAAATGTTTAAGGTGAAATGCACTCAGAATTCCCCAACGGAGTCGCCATTATGTTGGGGTTCCCATGTTTTGGCCAGGTTGACAAGACCAAAATATGAGACAACATAGAACCACTTTGAGACCTTAGGATCTAGCCCTCCTAGGTCCAGAGAGGGATCTCTCGATGGTTGTCAAAGTGTATGTCTTTGAAGCTCTGAGTTATGATTTTAGGCTAGTTATATGCACGAGGTTTGTTTGTTTATGTTTGGTTGTTGAGGATCAGGAAAGAAAGGTCCAATATAAGACAAGGATGAGAAAAGAGGAAATTAGGCAAAGGTAGATAACTCAGAGAACATCAAGGCCATTGGGCAATGGATTCAAGAGAGGATTTGCTTGTGCTCAATGTGCAAGCTTTCAGTTGGGCTAGTCATCCAGAGCATTTGGATCTTAAAGATGGTATTTGGGATGGGACATTAAGGACTGAAAATGAGAGGAGAAGAACCATCCAATGCTGTCTATAGATCAAGTCAGAGTTCATTTAACTCCAGACCTGCTTGGAAAAAATCAGAGGCAATACAAGGGATCTTTGAAAGGCTTAACTAAGATGGAAAGATCCTAGTGAGGCAGAGACAAGGTTCTAGACCTCCCAGTGTTCTCAACTCATCCAACTAAATCCTAGCAAGAACATCTAAACATAGATTTCTTCAATTCATACACCAGAGAGCAGGCAATGACATCCACTACACTGGTTAAATCAATTGAAATCAATATTCAGATACACATATAAGCAGAAAACATAAAAGGTTGGGAGAGCAGCAACATAAGGTACCTATCGAGGGTAAATCTTATGCCAAACTTCTGATGTGAGCCAGTAGAAATGGAATGAAATGAAATCAAACACAGAGATAGGAAAACATCACCAGCTGCTTTAGATCAGGATCCAAAGAAATATGCTTGTCATATTAAAAACAACACCAATCAGGTACATCATTGCCCACAGCTTGAAAATTTAGTCTGAATACATCAAATCTCAGCCTATCTTGCAATATTACACAGAGAACTTGTCTCAAGAGGAAAATGCTTGCATTTCTCTGATATCTCATCAACCACTTTACAATGTTTCTTTCTGACATTTATAGCTGAAGAGGAGCAGAAGAGGTAGATGAAAAACTAAATGTTGTATTAAACTCTTGAAAAGAAAGAGGGCTGAAGCCCATTCTATTTGAATGCTGAGTATTTAATCTCTGTCTCCTCTTTATGAAAGAGTGATCATCTCGGATATGATTTTGACATATTTCGGCTGCGGTGTTGTAGTTGTGGTGAATAAACAAAGGCAAATGAAACCCTGAGAAGTATGCTCCATAAATGTTCCAATTGCTTTGAACTATTGTTAGGGTGGAAATTCCTTCAAGGACACGGTGCATAGTAAAAGCTGTATGGACGCCCTGTACTTTATGAAGAAAAACATTATGCTGGTGAATAAACCCTGATGTTACCTTTTACTTGTGCTCAGGATCCTTTGATCAATCCTCGGGGTCTTCAAACCGGTGCTTTTCTTCTTAAGCGCTGATTTAAGGCTACCGTTGATTTAAGGCTCGAGATCTTCATTAGCATGCCTTAATCTCCTTTGCTTTGTCTTTGAAACACTTTCTGTAAGCCATTTCTACTTTGTCGGAGTTAGCTCGAGTCCTAATGGCTCTAGAAGGTTTTCCACGAGTTTAAACCCTGTTCCTTTAAATGACGTCCTGTCCTCACCTTCACGGGTCATTTTTCATCGATTACGCACTGTAAATGATCTTCTTTGATATCTATGTGCTTGGAGCGAGAGATGTGTATCATGGCGGCCATACCTCTTAATAACCACGTTGCAAAACACATAAACAAGTTAAGGAAATCATGAATGGGGTGGCGGATGATGTGGAGGCGGAGAAAGGTCGTGTAGATGACGTACGGAGGAAAAATCGCATAAAGAATGGAGGAGACGCTACGGTGGATGGAGCGGTCGCGAGCACATATACGTGGAAAACGTCAAAAAACGCGAAAAAGAACCAATATATGCAATGGAATGGGAGACCGTACAGAGGGTGCACGTGGAGATGACGTGGCGGAAACGAGCGATGGTGGAAAAGTCAGTGGCGGGCGAACAAATCGGGACCGTCGATTGTGGCGGGATCAAAGGCGGAGGACGACGGACGGCGGGTCATAACATGGGTTAAGCAGTGCGCAACTCAGACGAATGACGATCGTTGGATGAGGTGCTCAAGATCTGACGGTTGTCAGCGATTTCGCTCGGCATCCGTGGTCGAAAATTAATGCACGGGGGATGGGCGGTTTGCGCGTCGTACGGAGACACGCGTCGGCGGTGTATGGAATCATTTGGGCGTTGGAGAGAAATGTCCTTTCTGAGTGCATGAGCGGTGCGAAGGAAACCCGGCGAGGTTTGGAACGGTCGTATGGGGACCCGGCATCGGACGCAACGTAGGCCGTCGGATCTTCGTGGAAATGGTGGCGATGGCCCGACGCATGGAAATGGGCGGGGAGAACGGAGAGCTGGGGATTTAATGACCGTCGTCCGATCTGCCAAGATCTACGGCTGAGGTTGCGCCCGATGAACGAATGCGGAAGTCACCTTTGGAGTTGGCGGACGGTTCCAGGATCAGGTTATATGGGGGAAAAAGGAGAGGGGCTTAGCGGGGAAGGGGCTAGGATCCATATATGCGAAATTAGTAGGTATTTAACCCTTTAAAATGCATTTTAAAGCCTTATAATGGTAACGATAGAGAGAAATGGAGTGAATTAGACTAAACAAGGGACATGGGCAGATGTCGAAGGAGGTTTTGGGGATTCTTAGAGATCAATGGTGGAAACAAAGGGAAGCACGGGACTTTGACATAGGAACAAACAAAGGTTTAGAGGGTTAATTTGTAGGGATATGAGGTGTAACGTAAGCCTCTTTGAGAGATGAATCAGCAGAGGGAATTTACTTTGGGCACAGCGCTTAGAGACTTCAAGGATGATGGGTTTTTAGGGGAAAGGCATTCCTTGAAGGCTCCAAAACAATCTAGTCCCCCAGCTTGCTTGTCAAGAATTTCATAGGGAGTTAACGGAGGGTCATTTCTGTGACCAATAAACAGTGTCATGCTTTGCAAACAACATCATTGCATCCATTTTGATGAAGGCAACGTTCTTCTTGTTGACATTTCCTTAAGTAGAGCTGTGAAAATCCCTCTTTTTGCCTTGGTGTGAGTAGCCCTTTACCTCCTCGTGGAGCTTGGGGAGTTTAAATTAAGCACACGCCACATTGAAGTTTGATGTCAGTGTAACACCGCGCTGAGCTATTTATGAAATGTTTTTTTTAATAGAGGTGGAGTTCCATTATGAAACCGCCTGCGGGACAGGTCATTGGGAGTGGTTGAACTGAAACAACCACGAGCCTCCTCCTTTAGGTAGTAGTTTCCACCTCCCTTGGAACACGCCCAAGGATAGGCCTCCCTCCCACCTTTGTAGGGATCCCAACCTCCTCCTTTTCCTCTATATAAACAAGCCTTCTCCCTTTATGAAAGCTAGCTGAACAAATAGAATTATACAGCTGAAGCGCTGAACCAGGAGAACTGAGCTATAACTGAATAACTGAGTCATTGAGAAGGTAGTACAAGGAGGAAATCTATCGAGAGGGTGTTTACCCCGTCCGAATTCCCCAACAAGCTTTGAGACGTGCTTCACCCGAACCCCACTGTAGGAGACCACAACGTCAGAGCATGGTTGTATCTCTTCCTTCTACTTAATAATATAAGTGACTATTGTCTAGTTCCCATCTTGTGTTTCGCCTTTATCGAATGCAATATGCTTAGTCTTCTCTGACTGACTAGTAGATGTTGGATGAAATTAGTATGTGGTATACGGTTATCATTTTATGATCTTTGTGTAGGTGTCTAGGCGCGATAAGCGAAGGGATTGTGACTTGCCGAATTGGGAGCGAGAAGTTCTCGTCACTACTACGACTGCCAATGACATCATTGGACCACAGGTAAGCTATCTTATCGCATCCTCTTTCATTCAAATATCTAGGAACCTACACCTTAGCATGATTCCTTGTTACTAGACCCACCCTAGGCCTAGAGGGATCGTCTATATCCGCAGAGAGGATTTACCTACATAAAAATTTGGCGACTCCATTGGGGATTAGTGTGAGTTTGTCTTTGATCTTGTCAGGTCATTTTTGGGTTTCTTGTCTTGTTGTTTACCTTCCTAGTTGTTTAAACTGTACTTCCAACCCTTGTTCAGCCCCAAAGTGTCAAGATTGACCTCTGCTCTGTTGATTTTTTCCCTTTTTCATTGGTTAACTGGCTTGGCGTGGCTTTTCCCTGAACAGTCGCGCCGATTGGCGCATATTGCCTTTCTAGCACTCGCGCCATTGCCTGTTTGGCGCTGAATACCACCTCACAATCGCGCCGACCCCTGTGAGTTTTTGGGTCTAAACTTTTCATGAGTTTTTGGTTGATTGTACTTGTTTCTATGTTATTTTCAAGAGTGATTGAAGCGTTTTGGACTATCTTTGATTGCTGGAAGCTTGCTTTCCTCAGTTGTTCGTCCATTTCTTATCAGTGTGACTTGAGGTCTTAGGGTTTCTGAGTGCCTTGATGCACTGAACCTTCTGATTGGAGATCGAGTTTCCTGATAACTGTCAGATTCATTCCCTGTTTAATTTCTCTTGGTCTCTTTGATGCTGTTGAGTATGTTCATTGGTTGAATGATCATTGTCTTGCTTGTTTGATTTTTCTTCCTCTTACTCCAAGCACTGATTACATTGCTTGTATGGGTCATTTTGGAGATTTCTCTTTGATTTGAAAAGTTTGTAGCATTGGTTTGGGTGTTGTTGTGTTTGTTTTATGTTGAAGGACTCATCCCGCTTCAAATTTTACATTCGCTCTCTCAAGCTAGTGTTTAGTTTTGTTTTTCATATCATTTAGTGCATTGTTTGCTCTATTGCATTGAAAAAAACAAAATATTGCATTCTTTTTGCATTGAAAATGAAACGTTCTTTCACATAACTAGCATTGCATAGGCTAGGAAAGAGTTTTGTTTTCCGTAGATTGCATTAGATACATTAGTGGATGTTTTCGCATGATTTCATTATTCGCTATTACTTGAAAGTTTTCTCTCCTTCTCGTAGATAGCTTTCATTGAACGAAAATGGTATCCTTCTGCATATAGTTTTGCATTTAGGAAGATTTTGGATCCGACATACGTTAAGGCCTGGAAATTGAAACTTAATACAAGATCAACCTTAAAATATATTTCAATTAACCTAAGGCAACATTGAAACCTAACGAAATATTCTAGTGGTCTAAGTTAGAGACGTGTTCCGATGTCTTTAAACCTAGTAGTTGTCGTTCGCCATCTAGCTCCAGACAGTGCTAGTACGGACTTGTGCTCCCCGTACCATCGAGTATATAAAGGGAGACCCCTCTAGTTTGCAATCCTTTTATCTAGAGGAAGCCGAGTCTGTCGCCCTGTAACCGTGATACACCGAACACAACATTTGGGGAGACCACCTACATGTACGTTAAGTCCTTGGTCATTTATCTTTCATTTGATCACCAAGGTGTATATGGCAGTTCACGGAAACCTGGAATACCCTCTTACTTAGATTACCTTAGCAGTCATTTTTTATCTTTACTGACTCTTTAAATTTGAAAAGATCATCGAGCACTTGTCCTTTCATGCTCGTTCAAAATTGAAAGTGACTAGAGTCATCTTTTGCCTGTTTCTTGACTCTTAAAACATGAAATAGCAGAGTTTGGTTTCAGTGTCTTAAAATTAACTACCCACGAAATATTCCTGGTTAAAGTTACTTTCCTTAGTTCTTGATTTTAGATTTGTTTCCGATGGCAACGTTCCTGAAGTTTACCAACCAAGGAATCCCCTCCGAAGGGAATCCTGGCCCTTTTCTTGCTTTTGGGAATGTTGATGCTCCTTATATGGCAACGTTGTCTCTTCCAGGGTTAACTGTTGGTTTTCCCGTGTGGTTGTTTTCTACCTCGGTGTTCCCGAGTGCCCCGACCTCTGTTCAACCATCTCCTCCACCTTAATAGCATCATGTTGATTCTAGGGTGGACCTCTCCCCTTTTTCACCTATTTCTTCGTCCTCCTCTTCTACTTCACCTGGTGAAAGTCTGGATTCTAGTAACCAGGTGGCTAAGAAGAAGAAGAAGAAGACCAAGAAGAAGAAGTCAGATAAGAGAGAGGCCAACTCTACGGCTATTGAGCCTAAGAAATCTCCCATTGATAAACCATCCCACCTTCCACGAAAAGTTAAATTCCCTTTCATGTTGTGCAAAGGTGACCACCTTCTTCGAGACTGCCCTGGCATTCCCAAGGTACTTGAAGTATGGTCCGACGGTCGTCTGCTGTTTCCTTTGGCTTCTGGAAGTCATATTGGTGGCATATCTTCGACTAGTGTTGATAAGACTCATAAGAAATAGGGTAAGATTACCAATCCCTGTAAGTTGTGTGAAGGGCATCATCCCATTCACCTTTGTCCGTACATGGATGAAGCTAAGAGAATGTTGAACAACTCTATTGTTTTTGCACCTTGCCTTCCAGCTGGTTACCAAAAAAATTCTTTGAGTCCTCCGCTAGTTGATTCCACGATCAGTCAAGAGTCATCCTTGGTTGATCCCATTTCCCCATAAATTCAAATTCAGGAATCCGTTCCCGACCAACCATTGGATGTGGAATTGGTCGACTTGATCCCGCCTATGGTTCATCAAGTGTTTTCCGTTGAGAGTGGATCTCATCCCCCTCATGTTCTTCTTGTTTCTTCAGACTCTTCGGACTTGAAGAAAGATTCTTCCGTCCCTGTATTTCAAGAAGTTGCTCCTCCTTCTCCTGTGATGGAAGTCCCAGAGGATGCTCCTCTTGCTCCGGTAACACCAGGGGATGACCATTTCAGTTTTATGGTACCCCCTCCAAGTAGTTTGGTTGTTTCCTTTGATTGGAGTCGATTTGCAGGATACCGCCTTCCTTCTTATGTGCCTTTTGAGATAACAGTACAAACCTTTCATATGGTAGTACCCAGCACCATTATAGATGAAGGCGCGCCTATTAGTATTATGTCTTCCACTACTTGGCGAGATTTTGGTTCTCCACCACTTATGCCTGTTACCTAGAATCTGTTGGCTTTTAACAGAAGAACTAGTCAACCATTAGGAATCCTTCCGAAGTTGCCTGTTACTTTGGGAGGGAAAATCGTCTATATATACGTGGTGGTTGTTCCAAGCCCCTTAGATTTTAATTTACTCTTGGGCCGCGACTATACTTCTTTCATGGAAGCGGTTGTCTCTTCCCTATTTCGTGTGATTTATTTTCCACACAAAGGTTGGATCGTGACCATTGATCAACTTTCATTCTTTGGTCCTGACGTGAAATTTGGTCCACCATCATCCCTTCCGTGTCTTTATCCGCCGGTTGTATTTTCCCCACCACAGGTTAATTATGTGGCTACCTATTCAGTGCCTGCATTCAGTGATAGTGCCATTGTGCATCGTGTGCTGGGGGCATTGGGTCCTGATTTTCAAGATGTTGTTCTCCCATCAGATGCGAACCTCTTGGAATCTATGACCTCTTATTCGTCATGATAAAAGTTCTACGGAGCATAGTTCGTTTTCTTGTGTCAAGCTCCTTAAAAAATGAAACAAGGTCTGCAAAGCATAGTTCGTTTTCTTGTGTCGAGCTCCTTAAAAAATGAAACAAGGTCTTCGGAGCATAGTTCGTTTTCTTGTGTCAAGATCCTTAAAAAATGAAACAAGGTCTTCAGATCATAGTTCGTTTTCTTGTGTCAAGCTCCTTAAAAAATGAAACAAGGTCATTCGAGGATAGTTCATCTTCTGTATCAACCTCATTAAAAAATGAATTAGCTCATGAGGATAGTTCTTTTAATGTGTCAACCTCGTTAAAACAATGAAACACGTTCCTGTTCAATTCGAGTCTTTGATACGATCTCGTAAAATCTCAGTTGAGTCTTTCACTTGATATCATATTTGAACCTTCACTCCACCTGCCTTTCATATGGATTGAAGCTTGGGGGGCATGTACCTCGAATTGAGTCACCATGCTAGGGGCATGCTTACTTTTTTCAAGCATAGTGTTTCCATTTCAAGCTCGTGTAAAAATGAAACCAACTTCAAGCAGAGTTTCCTGATTTCAAGCTTGTGTAAAAATGAAACCATTCCCATTTTACCTCTCGTGATTTCCATTTTACCAGCCTATTTTCTGAGATGAACCTTGGTTTTCTCATTCTGTCATCACCATATGCTTGGCCGATCATATGCCTTCACTTGATTGTTTTACCCATTCCTGAGGAACCGTTGCAATGAGTGGTCTTGTTAGCCAACCTCTTAACCTTTAATTGTTCTGAGCAGTTCCACCATTACCGGAACCCGTTGCTATCCTTTTTACCACTCGTTCCTCCAGGAGGAGTCATCTTTCAACGCTTTTCTGACTCTCTAAAATTGAAAAGATTGCTAAGACGCTTATCATTTTGAACTCGTTCAATCGCTGCAAAACGATATCTACCCAGTATACGTTTAACCCTTTTTCGAGCCGGGATGGATTATTTATGAAAAAGGAATACCTTAGCCTATCATGACTAAGAGGTTCTCCCAGGCACAGTTTTCTACCTTTTCGGATCTGTGAGACTACCTACGAAAAGGGACTACTGGAGTTTTCTTTTCTGCCTTCTTTTAAAACTCTCTAAACATGAAAAGATGTTGATTTATTCCTATGTCAGACTCGTTAAAACTTAATGACATCAGACTTCGTCACCGTGATGTTATTCGAGTTCCTCCTTCCTAGGGCTCGTAAAATGTACTAGGATGGATTTGTCCTAAGGAAAAACTTATAAAACAAGCATATGTTATCCTTTTCAAGCTTGTTTTCAAAAATAATTGGGGTACTCGCCATAAATGGTGGGGGAAAATGGAACCAGATTTTAGTTGTGTTGGCAGTATGTCGCTCTTGAACATGGCACTTGTTTGCATTCGTGTTGGGTTCGGGACATCTCATTTCGTCATTTTTGCCTCCATAGGATTTGGGTAATCTGTTTTGACCTCTCATTTGTTCTTTTCCACGTCATCATGACCTCAGATCCTTTGATGTCGAATACTGCCAAATCCAGTGTCGTGCTGCTGATATGTTCAAGAGAAGTTTGCCTTTGCAGTTTTTTCAACCTCCCTCTGATTCTCTGTTGCTCTTGATTCACAAACATCATATTCCTTTGTCTCGTGTCGATGATGTGGGTAACATTATGGCCCTCCTTCGACCAGGTCACTTCTTGTCGACTTTAGCTCATTATCTAGGAATCTGATCTAAAGACTCCCTTCCGGTAGCTTGGAGCCTGCATGCCTCAATGGCAGGTTCTTCGCATTCGACGCAAGGTCCACATCATTGGCCTTCGATCGACTGACTCTGCGGGTGTTCGATGCCAGATCACTGTTCACATTCCGTAGATTTTACCTTTCATACCTTGAGAACCATTGTCATTATTGGTGGTTCCTCTCGCGTCTGTTAACAGCTTTCATCATTGGCTGGTAATCAGACGATTTTCTTGCATGTTCAACTTCAACTCATATATTTGCATGCTTGAATTTGTACTTTTCGGATCGAGATGGAGCGCAAGACCCTGGATTTTGTTTGATAAAATCCAGGCTGCAGGTTCTTTGTGGATTATCATGATTTATTGCATGACTCTTTGATTGGATGGTTGTGACCATACCTGAGTCTATTTGTTGATCTTTATTGTTGGATGGTTGCGTCCATACCTACATCTCAATTTTTATATACTCTATTATGGATGGCTTCACCCATGCCACATGTTCATGTATCGGAGATATCAGTTGTATTTGTAATTATAGGCTTTCTGATAGTGGTGTTTGGTTCAAACACGTTCTCATAAAGCATTTTGCCCCTCCCTCTCCCTCGGACCTCATGCTTTAGGGGGCATCTGTTACACAACATTTTGTCACTGTCCCTGCAATCCCCAACTCGAACATTGGAGGGTCATTTATGTGACCAATATGCAGTGTCATGCTTTGCAAATAACATCATTGCATCCCTTTTGATGAAGGCAACATTCTTCTTATAGACATTTCCTTAAGTAGAGCTGTGAAAATCCCTATTTTTGCCTTGGCACGAGTAGCCCTTTACCTCCTCACGCCAACCTGGGAATTTTACATTAAACTCGTGCCACTTGGCGCTCTGTGTCAGTGTAACACCCACGCCGAGCTATTTATGAAATGTTTTTTTAAAATAGAGGCGGAGGTTCCATTCAAACCACCTCGGGGATGAGTCATTGGGAGTGGTTGAACTGAAACAACCACAAGCCTCCTCCTTTAGTTAGTAGTTTCCACCTCCCTTGGAACACTCATAAAGGGTAGGCCTCCCTCCCACCTTTGTAGGGATCCCAACCTCCTCCTTTTCCTCTATATAAACAAGCCTTCTCCCTTTATGAAAGTTAGTTGAACAAAGAGAATTATACAGCTGGAGCGTTGAACCAGGAGAACTGAGCTATAGATGAATAACTGAGTCATTGAGAAGGTAATACAAGGAGGAATCCATCGAGAGGGCCTTTACCCCGTCTGAATTCCTCGACGATATTTGAGACGTGCTTCACCCGAACCCCACTGGAGGAGCCCGCAACGTCAGAGCATGGTTGTATCTCTTCCTTCTACTCAATAATATAAGTGACTATTGTCTGGTTCCCATCTTGTGTTTCGCCTCTATTGAATGAAATATGCTTAGTCTTCTCTGACTGACTAGTAGATGTTGGATGAAATTAGTATGTGGTATACGGTTATCATTTTCTGATCTTTGTGCAGGTGTCCAAGCGCGATAAGCAAAGGGATTGTGACTTTCCGAATTGGGAGTGAGAATTTCTCATCACTACTACGATTGTCGATGACAGCATTGGACCACGGGTAGGCTATCTTATCGCATCCTCTTTCATTCAAATATCTAGGAACCTACACCTTAGCATGATTCCTTGTTACTAGACCCACCCTAGGGCTAGAGGGATCATCTCTATCCGCAGAGAGGATTTACCTACATAAAAATATGATGACAATATTTGCACTCCATGATATGTCGAAGAGCATCCTCCTTGAGGTCTCTCCATGAGAAGCTCTCTCCGATGGCCCGGTAGAACCTATGAGGTTCTAAATATGCTGCATGCAGAAACTTCTTGTTGAGCTATGAGGTGCTCATCAAGAAGGCTTTGTCCTGATAATGGAGTATGTTATCCATCACATGATGTCTACCATCGACAATCTTCCCATCCAATGCTTCATAAGTGAAGCGGTCATCAGAATGCTCAATTAAAAACTGGGCCCTCAAATCATCACTACTCCTCAGTGACAACATTATTGATCTCCATGATAGTGCATCAACAACGGAAGTAGTACACATTGCTCCAAAAGGAATGCACTCAAGCCATAAGATGGTTGAAATACACTAATGAAACTTAGCACTGGAAAGTATAAACTGCTGTTGCTGGAAACTACTGATGTTGGGAAGAATATCTATGTGTGAGAGGAAATTGGAGTGCTCAGAAAGATCTGAGATTTTAACCACGGATTCTACTCAAAAAATCCAGAAAACCCCAAAAATGGTTTGGCCAAATTTTGAGTTTGGAATTTCGGCCCTTTTTGGGTTGCACACTACACCCATGTTGGCTGAGTTACGCACTCCCTAGAGATAATTGTTGATCTGGGGTTGAAAGAATGATCTATTAGCTGAAATAGCACCTACTCAGCTCACTAACTGAAGGGTTGGTCCGTTCTCCCTATTCCCAAGCTCAAAACTAGAGATATAGCTCCTCCACTAAAAATGTAGTTGTTGCTGTTAGTGTGAATTCTAATCGCAAACGTACGAAAAAAGATCACTTTAGTTGTGCATAAAACATAGCCCTAACATCAAAGATGGCTATCAATTTCCTTAGGTCTGCAGTTAGTGATCAAAATAAATGCTACAGAAATCTAGATCTATGCAGTTAAAGACATTAAACAACAATAAATAAGCAAGAGTTGCTCCATGAATCCAATGAACAAGACAATAATTTTTACAAAATTTTTGTATTATGACACCTGGGAAGGGAACATAGAAAGATGTTACGAGACCCCCTCAATGGTATGGGTTCTTGCATGCCCTCAGTGCTTCATATCTAAGATCTCTCTCTCTTGATGGTGCAGAAAACCCAAACAAAAATGGAACTCAAAGGGAGCTCACAAGAAAACAGTAGAAAAATATGACAATGATGGAGGATCAAAGTGAGACCAAAAGTATAGATCCAGAGTGATCTTTAGGCAACAAAAGGTAGTGAATGAATGGAAAACGCTTCTATTTATAACAAAATATTGACTTAGTCTAGATATTGGTGCATAATTAAAATATTATTAACCAAATCTAGATCCAACTTGTATGGAATATTTTATTATTTTTGCTGGAGGGAAAAAGAATTTGAATTTGGTCAAATCCATTTATTAATAAATAACAAATAAATAAATGATTTATTTATTATTTTAAGAATGTGGTTGAGTAATAATTAAATAAATAGTGATTTATTCAATTATTTATAAATGATTTAGTCAAATTTAACAAGGAATATTATTTAAATAGTTATTCCTAGAAAATAATAAGATAAATAATGATTTATCTAATTAATTTTCCTAGTTTGGGTTAAATATTACTAGTAATATTAATTAAACATTGGTTTAATTAATTATCCCTTGAGGAAATCAAAACAAATAAGGATTTATTCGATTATTCCTCATAGGGTTTCGTGTTTAGACCATAAACAACTTAATAAATTGTGGATTACTAAGTTATTTTTCATAGTGAAAGCAATTTTACTATGGTAAAATTGGTCTTACATGGTGTACTTTGGTCCATATAATAATAACAAGTTATATGACCAAAAATTGGTGTAACTGATTGCCCCCCAACATGCGAGCGTTAAGAGATAATCGTATGACCGAAATACGTTGTAAGAACTCAATCACTAAACACCGAAGGAGGAGTCAGAGTGAGAGAAATATAAGGTAGAATAAAGTGCGAGAGTACAAGACCCTAAGGAGGTGAGACTTACATGTGTGACCGTAGTCTCTTTTATGAGTGAGTACTTGTTCTAAATGAGACGGGGGAGGCATACCTATGCCCGCCGAGGTAACAAAGTACAAAGAATAGTGATACGTCCAGCAAACAAGGGACTGAAATATATAGTACATGTTGCCATAAACATGGGCCAATTAAAATGTGATAATGGATCCCACATACATACTATGCCTGGGACAATAGCCAGGACTTATACAATAAAATCTGAGAACATGAGATATAAGTACAACCAAATAGGCCCTGTAAAACAGGAACGGGCTCTAAAAATCTGAATGATACATGCAAACTAAAGAGGCGATGCAAGCAACTGAGGCCAGAACCATCAAATCTATGGAGCTGCATCCAAGGTTGTAGTAGAGAAGTCATCTGGGCATGTGGGGGGCTACTTGAAGGGCCACCCCCTCATGAGGTCTGAAACATCTCACACACACCTGGGGATCACCGGTACAATCTATTGCATCACTGAACCATCAAGTATACGAATCTCGATCATGCCATAAGAAGATGGAGCTGAGAAAAAATCAAGTCAAAGGGCAATAAAGGGTCCCTTTGCCTGATACGAGGCACCGAACAAGAGTGGAAGCTAGAACCAAGGTACATCGCCCTCTAAACCTGTCTTCTGGAATGAATAAGCTGATGTCGATAGAAGGAGGTATGCCATAAGTGAGGCAATTAGGGATCCTCAACTAAGGCATGAGGGATAATGGTAGAGCGACTAAGAGACTGACACCAGGGATGATGGTGGAATGGGGGGTACTGAGTAGCGGGTTGACGAATTCCCTTGTTAGAGCATAAAGGGCATGGATGACCTAGCAACGACTGACTCAACTCTGGAGGGGATAGGGGACAGTATGAATGAAGGCCAAAATGTGCGACACGAGATAGGAACGAAGTAATGAAGGATGGAGTATTGTGGTGGGGTACAAAGGGAATCAGGATAGACTCCATGGATGCGATGATGAAAGGGCTCCAATGATACTGTCGGTGGCATAGGATGCCCCCGGTGTGTTAGCACTACCGGCTCTAGGGAGATCAGGTAAGACAGTATAAACATAACCAAATTGTGTGTAGATTAGGTAATATTTCAACGCAATCTGGAGGGCAGCTTCCTCATTCTGAGGGAAGTGAGATGCGACATCTTTACCAATAGCAGGTAAAAGGGATCTGAGAAACTAGTCCATGTAGACACGGTCTTCAAAGGTAGGGGCTCGACATAGGCTCTTTCTTCTATGCCATTCTTGAACATGGTCAGATAGGCGGGTAGTAGAAGATTGATTGAAAGAGGTCAAGAGTTAGGTACCAATTTCATGGCGAAGGGGAAGCTGGAAGTAAGACATAAAATACTTGGCAAGGGTCGCAAAAGTAGTATGAGAGGAGGAGGCCTGGTCGACATACCACTTGGAAGCTTCTCTAGTAAGCGTACGCTGGAATAACCAAAGACGGATAGAGTCATCGGTGATGGAGTTAGACGAACACCACATGTGGAAAGGACAAACATGGTTGGTAGGATCCTCTCCAGCAATTCCTTCAAACTTGGGGATGTCTGAAGGGAGCTTGGTTGGCATAGCAGGCCAACTAGGATCATGGTGTATGGGGTCATTGATCAACTGGATAAAATCGGGAAGGCTTAGACCCGCCATATAAGGAAGCAAGGGATCAACCTGAATAGTTCCTTTTGTGGCACCACTAGTAGCATTCCCAACATTAGGGCAGGGGTTACCACTAGCGATAGGTCCTAAAAAAGACATGGTGAAGGTGAAAGGTGGAGGAGAGCCAGGGATAAAACTAGAAGGGGAACTTGATGAACCAGAAGCAGAGTCAGAATGGGGACTCGGTGGAGGACGAACACGAACCCTACATGGTGGGGTAAGTATTCCTAGTGGAAACTGAGGATGGAGGCCTTGGAGTCTCCAGGATAAACACCTTGGGGGTGCAATGATGGTAAAGAGACACATAACACAAAAAGGAAGAGAGATAAACAAGGGCAGGGATGTGCAGGATCAATTGATTACAATGTTTAGGAACAAGGGCACGGAGGTGCATGATCAATTGATTGAAATGTTTAAGTCTTGGCCTGGTGGAGTAAACCATGCACTCTTCACTTAGAGAGTGCGTGTATGTGATAAGTGTGTTAATTTTAATTAAGCCCTGACGTGTGTAGAGAAAAAAGAAAAAAAATGTTGTATAACTGTAAATAAATTTGAAAATGACAGTAAATGAAAATGAATATGATAGTAAAATAAACAGCTAAAGATGCATCAATTTAAACCCAAGGAGGAGGGCTTCCCAACAACTAGTCTATGGGTGGGAGAAATCTAGTCAAAACACAAAAAATGGCCAATGGATCTAAAGTCGGGAGGGACAGGGATCTAAAGGTCAGATCTGCTAGAAAGAGGTGCAGAAAACAACAAAAAACCAGAGGGAAAAATCCTGCAAAATAGGTGGCGAAAGGATACAACCTGAAGGGAAACAGAGGGGACCCTAAAGGAGGACCAAACAAAAATGAAAATAGGTGTTTTGGATGGATGAATAACCGATCTAAAATGGATCTAAAAGTACAGGTCTAGATCTGAAAATTGGCTGAAAACACTGAAATGTCAGAAAACCTACTTCAGTTAAACTCCTCCTAAACAGGTGGAAGCGTATTGACGCCATGAGGGGCTTGGTTCCTACTTCGACGAGTAAAACTAATAAAGTATGGGTCCAAGACAGGTGGAGAGGGAGGTCAAACAACCCTGAACAGTGGCCGAGACAAACCCAGAAAAATCACAGAAAAATTCCCGCAAAAAGTACATGTCACAACTTTTGACCTGTTTTCTATTGAGGTCGCAGTTTTCAAGTTGTTTCCCGCTTCCTGAGAGCTGGAGTCGCAGTTTTTGGCCCAAAAAGTGCAACCTGCACTTATGGCTGTTTCGGGAATAGATTTCAGAAGAAGAAGAAAAAAAAAAAAAGTGTCATCTCTGCTGCGGCTGATACCTATTACCTGCGCAATAGGCCCAGAAACACACAGAAGTTAAAATTTTATTGTTTTAGGGTTTTAAAGGTTAAAAACAACATCAAGAAATAAAAAATAATAAGTTGAATAAAAACCCTAGGGGTTGAAGCAACTGGTCATGGAGAGATCTGAAAAACGACAGTGGTCGTAATTATAAACCCTTGTGGAGTCGCCAGTTGTTAGTGTGAATTTTAATCGCAAGTGTACGAAAAAAACTCACTTTAGTTGTGCATAAAAAACAACCCTAACATGAAAGATGGTTGTCAATTTCCTTAGATCTGCAATTAGTGATCAGAATAAATGTTACATAAATCTAGATCTATGCAGTTAAAGACATTAAACATCAAATAATAAGCAAGATTTTCTCCATGCATCCAATGAAAAAGACAATCATTTTTAAAGAATTTTTGTATTATGACACCTGGGAAGGGAACATAGAAAGATGTTACCAGTCCCCCCCAATGGGATGGGTACTTGTATGTCCTCAGTGCTTTAGATCTAAGAACTCTCTTTCTTGATGGTGCAGAAAAACCAGACAAAAATGGAACTCAAAGGGAGCTCACAAGCAAAAAGTAGAAACATATGTCAATGATGGAGGATCAAAGTCAGACCAAAAGTATAGATCCAGAGTGATCTTTAGGCAACAAAAGGTAGTGAATGAATGGAAAACCCTTCTATTTATAACAAAATATTGACTTAGTCTAGATATTGGTGCATAATTAAAATATTATTAACAAAATCTATATCCAACTTTTATGGAATATTTTATTATTTTTGTTGGAGGGAAAAATAATTTGAATTTGGTCAAATCCCTTTATTAATAAATAATAAATAAATAAATGATTTATTTATTATTTTAAGAATGTGGTTTAGTAATAATTAAATAAATAGTGATTTATTCAATTATTTATAAATGATTTAGTCAAATTTAACAAGGAATATTATTTAAATAATGTTTTAAATAATTATTCTTAGAAAATAATAAGATAAATAATGATAAATCTAATTAATTTTCATGTTTTGAGTTAAATATGACTAGGAATATTAATTAAACACTAGTTTAATTTATTATCCCTTGAGAAAAATCAAACAAATAAGGATTTATTCAATTATTCCTCATGGGGTTTCCTATTTAGACCATAAACAACTTAATAAATTATGGATTAATAAGTTATTTTTCATAGTGAAAGCAATTTTACTATGGTAAAATTGGTCTTAAATGGTGTACTTTGGTCCATCTAAATAGTCACATTTTAGATGACCAAAAACCGGTGTAACACTCGAATTGTTGGAAAACCTTGCGTCTTCTCATCCTCCTGCTATTCTCTTCGGCCGAAGTTACCTGAATATTTCCTCTTAATCTCACTATTTGATGAAGTGATTGATCATAATTTGTCTCCAATCAATCCCACTCTCTAAAGGTGAATCCCATGATTTTTCTCCCGACCAAACTACTGCTGAGAAATGGTTGACTTTATCTACCTTCTGGGCCGATCGTACCTTCCCTATAGAGAATGAACTTAATACCGCCGCTTTTCCTCATATTTCTTCATATTCTAATGAACTAGGGGGGAATTCTCTATTCCAATGGGAAGAAGAGGTACAATCCCTCTCGTTCCCACAAAGACAAGGGAGCATTCATCTCATTCCCACGGCATAAAGAGGAAATGCTCCCGTTCCCCACGACACAAGGAGTAGTTCTCACATCCTCTAGTGGAAGAGGGAAATTCTCATTCTCGCGACACCCTCCAAGTAGTTTCCGATCATTTCCTTTTATTGAGCCGACTAGTGGGATATTGTCTTCCTCCTTACGTTCCCTCCATATCATAGTCCGGGCTTATATTATTCCCGTACCTAAGCGCTCATAGATGAAGGCATGTCTATTAGTATTATGTCCTCAACTACTTGGAAAGATTTAGGTTCTCCCGCTTGTTCCCGTTACCTAAAATTTGTTGATTTTAGCATAGGAGCCGCCAACCGTTAGGATCCTTCTCAATCGCCTATTTCTTTGGGAGAAAAAGATTATATATATAAATGTGATGTTATTCCAAGGCCTTCTTGATTTTAATTTACTCTTTTACCATGTTTATGACGTGGGAGCTCTTTGTCTCTTCACTCTTCATGTGATGCGTTTCCCACATGAAGGAAGAATCATGACCATTGACCCGTTTTTCATTTTTTAGTCGACTTGACTCCCAATCAACCAACTTCCCTAAATGGTCCTTATATACAAGTTGTATCTTCCCCGCAATGTGTTAATTATGACAACTTGTTCCATGCCCACGTATATTGATGATATAGTAGGTGTAGTGCATCATTTACTAGGGGCATTGGAGCTTTACCATTCCATTGTATCCCTGATATGGATACCTTCCATAACATTGTTCTCCCATCTGATGAGAGCCTCTTAGAATCCATGGTATTTTACGTGCCATGATCAAGAAACAAGGTCTCGGCTAAAAGTTCATTTTTTTTGTGTCAAGCTCCTTAAAAATGAAACAAGGTTTTCAAAGCAACATTTCCTCTCATGTGTCAAGTTCTTAAAAAAATGAAACAAGGTTTTCGCAGTAGATTTCCTTTCTACAATAGCTCATTAAAAAATTAAACAAGGTTTCTAAGCAGATTTCTCTTTTCTTGTGTCAAACTCCTTAAAAAACAAAATAAGGTCCGGAGCATAGTTCCTTTTCTTATGTCAAAATCAGCTTAAAAATGAAATAAATCCCCTTTCAATTCAACTTTTTTTAGATCTCTATAAATTCTCAATCAAGTCTCACTTGATCTCGTAAATGTACCATCATTCCATCACAAGTTAGTAAATTAGTAGTTCACTTAGGTGAATGATATGAAGGCTGAGGGGCATGTGCCTAGGATCGAGTCATTATGTTGGGGCCATGCAAACTTATTTCAAGCATAGCTTTGTTTCAAGCTCATGTAAAAATGAAACCACTTAAAGTCTTATTTTCTCCCATGTTTCAAGTTGTGCAAAATGAAATCACTCTCCTCTATCCCTCGTGAGTGCTATTTTTTCAACCTATCTTTTCCAAAATGAGCCTTGGTTTTCTCATTCCATCGCCACCATCCGCTGATGCTCATACGCTTTCACTTGGTTGTTTTACCCTTAACTAGAGAACCATTGTGATGAGTGGTCTTATTATCCATCCTCTTGACTTTTATGTGTTATGAGTGCTTTCATCATGATCTAAGTATCAGTTGCTACCCTTTATACCACTCGTTCCTCCAAGAGGATTCCTCTTTCACTCTTTCAAACTCCCTAAACATGAAAATATTGTTGATCACTTGTTCTTTCGAACTCATTAAAGTAAAAATGAAAATAATATCCACTCGCATAAGTTTAACCATTTTTTGAACCGAGATAAACTATTTATTTAAAAATATTATGAAAAAGGAATACCTTATTCGAACATGCATAAGAGGCTCTCTTGAGTAGTTGTTTTCTCGCCTTTCGTACCAGAGATACTATTTATGAAAAGGAACCTTTGAATTTTCTTTTCGGGCCTCTTTTTAAAAACTCTCTAAAGATGAAAAAAGAGCTAAGTTACACCTTCACCGGACCTTCGTAAAAGGCATCAAACACCATGGACTTGTCAAGCATCACGGACAAACCACTCCTAAGGGTTCGTTAAAATACTCGCAGGAATTCATCCGAAGGATGAACTCACAAATAAAGCATATGTTATCCCCTTTCAAACATGTCAAAAAATAAAGAGTTATTGACTAATATGGTTGGGGAAATTGGGAAACATGGTACTTGACATATTAATGGCAATGAGTCACCCTTGAACACGACACTCTTTTCACTTCATCTCCGTGATTGTTGGGTTGTACCTATCATATTTTGGTTCATACGAAAGATATCAAAATCCTCTATTCTTTTGGGTCAATGCTACCAAATCGCACAAAGTGTGGCCGATATGTTCAAGATAATTCCTTTAGTTGTTATCACATACAATACTTAAGCCTACATTCATATTTTGTTCCTTAAATCCGCTCGACATCAATATAATTTTTGTAACGGTAAATCTGATACCCGTTTCATGTCGTTGATGGGATACATCAGTCTCCTCTCACACGTCGCTCAAAAATCAGCCTATTATCCAAGAAGATGACTTAAAAATCTTCGTACCTTGGAACTTGTAATACATCAATGTCAAGTTACCTCGCTCTCGTTGATAAGTCTTCATCATTTTCTCTTCCGACCGAAAGATTTTGTGTGGTGTTCGACTTCTACCATCCATTCACACCATACGCATTGTACTGGCCAGCAACTCGAGAGCCATTAACATCACTTCCGGTGTGGTCGTCTTCGCGTTTGTTAACAACTTTCATCATCGTTCGTAATCGACTGCCTTCTACCATGTTCGACCTCAACTCATTATTTGCATGGTTAGACTCATACAATGAATGATCAAGTGAACAAGATAATACCCTTGATCTAGTTCCACCCATCCGAGTTGTGATTTCAAGATTAATAATATTACAAAGTATGATGGTTACGATCATACCAACAATCATCCAAACATGGGTCCACTCCCTATAGTCATCAATGGAAGAGACTTCGATCATTCTACATGTAATGTTAGGTTATGTGTTGAGCATGAGTATTCCTCCATCAAGAAAGATGTCATGATGAAAATGTATTGTAACATATTATGATTCGACCAGCTTGTTCTTGATCCGCATTGTCACAAGCTAAAACACCTTACCACAATTGTTGCTGGTGACTTTGTGCTTTAGGGGGAATCATATAGTAGCCTATTTTGTCACATCCGGTCAATAGGCTCGCAACCGGATCAATCAAGATCCGTGAATATGTTTTCATCATCCTCACATAAAGCCCTAAGCATGAAATTTCCAAAAGTCTAATTCTTCTCGATTAACCGCTCAAAATCAATGTTTTTAGCCCCAACGCACCCTATCCCTTTAGCCACCGCATTTTAGCGTTGGTTTCTCCTTTCTATACCAACGCTGATCAGAGCTGGTTGCTCCTCTTTGCAAGTGCGTTGATTTTAGAAATTTGGGAAAATTATAAATAATTCTAAATCTTCCTCTTCCAAAAAGCTTCCAGGGGTTGTTTTAACCATTTACCATGGATAAGAAGCTTCAACCTATCTATCTTGCCTTATAAACTACACCTCTTATCCCTTGAGCTCATCCTTCAATCATATGTGAATCTCAAGCCCATTATGGTAAATCATAATCTACCTCACCCCTCGTATAAATTTATTTCTATCCATAGCATCGTGTTGAATTTTGGAGACTATTCATATGCCCTCATGTCGCTACCTTGAACCTAAAGGAGTCATCATTTTCATGCATTGAGATGACATTGAGGTGTGATTTGTGACAAGAAAGGACAAGTCAACTTGGAGAGATATCTACAAGATCGCCCACCACTTACTATACACTATCTCCTATTTCTATTAATACAAAGAGTGCACTAAGGGGAATTTTGAGGTTTAAAAAGGGCCTCCAAGGAAATTATAAAATAATAGTGGAAATAATAAATTAATATTATATTGCATCATCAAATTTTAGAGGGAAACAAGACAAAACTATTTTTTTAACTCATATTTTCACTTATTTCCCAATGGTTTTACTCCAAATTCCCCGAGTAACATCATACGTGTAATTTGATTCTCATTATCCCGCACCAATGTTGCATAGTTTTTATAGACTCTCAAGAGTAGGAAAATGAGAAATGCATTAAAAGCGTGACTATAATCACGTTTTTTCATGTATTTCATGTTTTGTGTAGAAGGGTCCATCGAAAGTATGCAACATGGGTACTCTTTTAATGAGGAATTAAATTTTGCATCCAAGGAGTACTCGACCTCGAAATTTGGAGTAACACCTTAGGAGATAAGTTGAAAAAGTAGTTTTATTATTTTATTATGTTTTAATCTTTTACTTTTTTACCCCAAAAATGGTGAATCATACTCTATTGTTGACATCATCATCTTGAATCCTATTGGTTCTTTATAAAGTTTATTTTGATTTTGACATTTTTTTCTTAGGAGGCTTATTTTAGACCTTAAAAGTTCTATAATGGTCTTGTTTTCCTCATATGTGTTGTATTATGTTTACATTTATGTATTTCTCAAATGCCTTATTGGTTCATTGAATAGAGATGTTAGACTATGCAACTTGGTTGTTGTGGATCCTTTGTTTTTGAGTCATATGTGCAAGTTCTAATTATAGCACTTTGCGCTACAATTGAAGCTTACAAGTGAAGAGGAAATTAAAGCTTGCTACAAATTTGAGGCAGTGGCCTTTTCCCATTCTCTAACTTCTCTAAGGAAAATCCTATGCTTTTTTTGTCTTTAGTTGTTCTAAACCAGCAAACTACATCTAGGAACTCACCTTTGTCCGCAACGTTAAATTCTACATGACAAACACATGTAATACCAAAAGTAATATATAATTCTCCAAAATTCATTTGGAATTCAAAAGGTTGTAAAATTCCAAAGTTCACTAGAAGTTAGAAATTCAAGAGTCATGAGGATGTAAAAGGTCATGCCTCAAAGTTATAAAAATGTGTCCTCATTTCTCAGTAGGATTCTTAACCGTCTCTCCCACAAAAGCATTAGAGAGACAGTATTAGTACTTTTGGGGAGCAAGCAGGCTCTAACACTCCACTATCGGAGCTAGTAGTGTTCATTGTATTTATCTATCTTAGGACTTTTACTTAATATCGAAGCTCTCTAGGCCAACACATTTTCACACATGGATTGTGAATGTTTCTAAGAATATTATTTGAATGTTTATGGTACATGTTTTTTTTTCATTTGTACTAGACTAATTGAACTATTTCTGATGATCAAGAGCCATAGAAATGTGTTGTAACGTTATAATGATCATCACATCTGTGAATTATTTTGCTTGATGTTAAGCAAGTCTTTCTCATTTATGTGTGTCTCCATTAGGGTACTATTATTACTTATCTCTTAGAGGCTCACTTTATCTTCCTCCATAGTAAGAGAACCTTGATGCATTCGCAATCAAACATTCACAAGACACATTCACTTGTGTTGAGAATTTGGAGGGCTGGAGAATAATACAAATTATCTTCTTGATAATTACTTTTGACCTTACTTGTGACATTTCCTCTATGTCTTCTCTTCTTTGGTTTAGTTAATTCTTCATCAAGTCAATTATCAAAATGTACAAGACACAAAATTTAGGCTCCTAGAGCCATGAAAACCTCTCCTCTTGGAGAGGAAAACACGCAAATAATTATTCTTATAGATCTTCAAATGAAAAGTACCATGACCTGCACTTAGACCTCTGACCTAAATATGCTTCCAAGACCTTTATTCAGCCTTTCTTCAACCTTGAATCTTATTTTCACCAAATTACTTAGTTCGGCATCGCAATAGAGACCTTGATCTTCACCTTGCATATACTTGTAGTTGAATTGCTTGAAATGTATTGGAATAGATTTACCTTCCTCACAATTGTCGCCTTCTTCTCCTTATGATCACCGTCTCAACCTTCGCTAATTCTATCTTGTTATCGCGCCCTTAACAATTTATATCACAACTTAAGTCTACTCCTTAAACTTCGCAGATATCTTCATTGTACCCTTGTTATTTGAAACCGTCTCTGACTATCCGCATTGTCCTTTGACTATTTGCAAACTTCCTTCAGATCCTGACCACATGTTATCCTTTATCCGCATTTATGTGTTGCCCTTCCGCACTTGTCCGGCATTCAAAATGTTGCCCCAACTCACCGTCCCATCTCGCACTTATCGACCGTGGTATATCTCCGCAATCTTTCCTGAGGTTTATCCTCGCACCGAAGTCTTCCTTGTATCCGCATTGTGATCTCCATTTGTCCGATTATCTCCTTTCACAAAAAAATGTACCGCAAACTACTCGTGCTTGTCCACAAATTTCCCGAGGAATCGTTGAGTGTATATTAGTCGCAAAAGAACATGGGTATATATATAGTGGACTATTCACATCTTCTAAAGCCACCGTCCATATATATAATTAGGTCGATCAACGACGTCGCCATGTAGACCCATTACGAAGAGTAGTATTTCTAAGGTATTTCTTCAAAGGAAGATTTGGAGGTTGTCTTCAACATTATATGAGGGTTGTTGAGAGTTTCTTCACAAGGTCTTCGAGCACAAACATCTAAACTAAATCCTTCATGAATTTGACACTTAATTATATTTATTCCTAGAAGACATAAACCTAATAGACATCAAGAGTGAATTATCTACATAATAAATTCTTGCTCATGAAATCCATGAAGCAAGTACAACAAATTAAATTTTATTATCTTTCCTTCTTATTTACACATAAATACATAATTACATAGTCAACATGAAGACCAACCTAGTTGCATCTTTCAACACCCCCCTCTTAACTAGGAGGTATTCACATGGTGCATAGTTACTTTCAACCAAAGAATATCATAAGAATAATTGGATTGGTAATCGCATCTATATAGCATCATATCAACCATCATTGTCCTAGTGCAAGGTTCTGACTAAATGCCCCCATCTCTCAACAAGACAATGGGCTAAAATGTTGGCGAGACACATGAATTATAGACACCATCGCCATTGTCTCTCCAAGGTACATACTCCACCCTAGTGTTCCCAAAGTATGACCTTCGTGGACTATTCTTTCTGAGTAGCTAGCCCTCAAAGAATATCGGTCCCCAACTACTTCATCTTGAATTCCCTAACACACTCTCAAATAGTATCGAATGCCGATGATTACCCAATCCTCCATTCATTCTTCCTAAGTGAAGACCGAATGATGTGTCTATCTCTCCCTCTCAACCAAGGAGGACTTATTCCACAAGGGGAATGTACTCATTCCTATACAAGGAATGTACCTCGAGCTCATTCGTAGGAATTACTCAGCTTTTCCAAGTAAGAAACTAATCACTGTGGATCCCTTCAATCGGGGGACCTCGCAAAGCAGCAATGGTGAGACACCATGCTGTTTCCAGAAGAGTTCCTCCCTCAATGTCATGGATTTTGATATTGAGGAATCTTCAACTTTAGCTTCATAGGGCACAGTATCATCCATCACTTTCATCCATGAATCATGTCATTTATCGTGAAAAGTGATCTATCGTACTTCCTTATCTAGTCCATCGTTATGTTATGTCGTCAATCATTTCCAAGGATCATACATCCTTTCTCATGATTAAGCACTTCCGCATAAATTTGTCTAGATAAACATATATATATATATGAACTTTTAGAACAACATTACCTTTAGCATGATACTTCAACATGACATCTTCTTGTAAGCATCGGCATCCTTCTGCTATTAGCTCAATACACTTCCCAATGATATTTTTTGCTGTCTTTCTTACCAGACGACTGAAGTCTACATATCTTTTTTCAGAGATCTCCTAGTCACTGCCTTTCTGGTCTCTCGGGATGATAACTCCGCTCTTGACATGGTTTCATTTTATGATCTTCCTCTCGCACATAGGATCTTACAAATTTTTCAATTTCGTGTTTATGTATAACCAATTCTATATACTATGAGGACCATATTATGTTGATTTCATTTGTTATTGCACTGAGAGATCCTTCTTCATAGATCATACCCCTAAATATGGAGGTATATTACCTTCAACCATATGACATGACTTCACAACATCCAATATCAGCATATATGTCTGCATACCTCATACCTATTTTCCTTGAGTCATCCTGTAGCAGTTTCTCTTGAATGAATAGATTCATTCCTTTGACCTGCTTCAACAATATGTCATCACATCGCAAAATTCTGTCTCCATGATGACCCTTGATCTGATTACTGCTTTATTTTAGTAGAGAGGTTTTCCAGAAGCTTTTTCACCAAGAGCTCCTTCCATGCTTCTATAGAGATTCTTCTTAAAGTACATTGCTATCATACAATTTTACAACTAATCAAAGATCACTTACAGAGGAATATGATCTCAATCACAATAGAGATCTCTTGCTTCCTCCTTCTTAAATCTTTTAGCGCCAGGTTCTTCTCTTTCATAAGTGACATGGGCTTCTTCCTTTTTCCTCTTGTCCTTTCCAGATTTAGGACAATCTCTTTTATAATGTCCAAGCCCATCACATCCAAAGCATCGCACGTTGTCCATATTTCTTCTTTTATTCTGAGGGCCAAATTTTCTGAATCTTCCTTTCTTCATGTATGAGGCTGCAAAGGCATGATTCTCTTCACTTGGTCCTGTATCATCTTTGGCCTTTAGTCTTGTTTCCTCTATTTTACATAGAGACCATAAATCATGGAATGGAGTGGCTTCTTTCTTCCCATATAAACTCGAAGTGAAGTTTCCCCATTCCTCTGGTAGAGCATTCAACACCACTTTTGTCATCTCAGTGTCAGGCATCACTTCTCCTTGTTCCTGTAGTTGATCTCTTATTTCAGAAATACTCATAAAGTATGGAGCGATTCTTGCTTCCCTTGATAATTTCATTTTGTATAGTTCTTGTCTCAGAGAGATTTCTTCTCCAACAGTACTCATAGATAATAGCTCCACCAATTTCTCATATATTTGTTTTGCAGTCTTTAGTTTTGATACATAGGGAATGAGAGAGTCTTTGATGGATTCTATGAGAATCCTTTGGGCTCTAATTTCTCCCTTCATGTACTTGGCATGGGTTGAAGTATCTTCTTTCGGAGGTTGAACAGTAGATCCTTCGATATAGTCCATTACTTTGTCTTCAATTAAATTCAAGTATGTTCTCTTCTTCCATGCACTGAAGTTGGATGACCCAACCAGCTTGTTGCTTTCTTTACAATAAGGCATCTTGATAGATAGGGTCATGAATACTTACTTGAGTGGATTTTCTTGCAACTTCCTTGATGATGATTGAGAATGAAGTCAAGGGTTTCCTTTCTTCAATGTTGTTGTAATTGAACCCTTGATTATAATGACTATCTTCAGAAGTTGAGATTTCCTTCAAAAAATGTCTTGAGTGCAAATATTTGATGCCAAAGATTAATTTCCTAAATGAGTTGATATTTTGAATGACGTAGGAGATCTCACATGAAGTAGTTGGATAGTCTTCCTTGCAAACTGTTTTGTCTTTCCAACCCAAACTTTGATCTTTTCTTCTTGAGTGTCTTTGTTGATAAGCAACCCTTATGTTCAACACCTTAGCTCTGATACCATGTTGAGAATTTGGAGGGCTGGTGTTTAATACAATTTCTCTTCTTGATAATTACTTGTGAGCTTGTTTGTGTTACTTATGTCTTCTCTTATTTTAGCTTAGTTAATCTTTCATCAATTCAATTATCAAAATGCACAAAACACAAAAGTTAGGCTCCTAGAGCCAGGGAAAAACCTATCCCTCTTGCAGAGGAAAACACACAAATAGTTTCTCTTATAGATATTCAAATGATAGTTACCATGACCCAGACTTGGACCCTTGACCTAGATATGCTTCCAAGACCTTGATCCTTCTCTTCACCAATTTGCTCAGTTATGCTTTCCCTTTTATAGGAAAGTTATGCATATGTCCTTATATACAATCCTTTTGTTATACTTTGTGATAATCTTATGTATTATCACAGTCCTCCTTTTATGTTAAACATAGACCTTACTGTAATTTTATTCTTCCTTGTTGTATAACCCTGCTCCTCTTGATTATAATCCACAACTTTTGTACTTGAAGCTTATACTAAAAAATCAGACTTATCCTAGCTATTTTATCTCAGACTTATCCACACTTATCTTCAGCTTTTCCACAGCCCTAGCATTGCACCTTCTTCTAATTTATATCACTGAAGGATTTGGACTTCTTCACGTTATTTTTATCTCCTGCACTTCTATGAAATCTTTCTTCCTATAATTCTGTGTTAGGTCCGCATTTCTTGTTTCAGTAATCCGCATTGTATCCTCACTTTTTTCTGCACAGTAATTTGAGATATATACACTTGCTTCTTCCTGAAACTGGTCCACAATTGATCTGCAATTGTACCTGATATTTTTCCTCAATTTAATCTCTGAAATATCCACAGTTTAATCTCAGAGATGTCCACAAACTTTCACTGAAAAATCAAAGAGACATTCGCAGTCATTATGTACAAATGAGCCGCATAATACTGGGTTATATGTAGTTATTCGTCTGGCTTTTAGGCTGACCTGTAGGCCGACTTTCCTAATGAATGAAGGCTGACATGAAGGATTGTAAATTTAGCGTTTGAGAGAGCATCTTCTTGCATTTTCCGGGAGTCAGTTTTTCTTGGTATATTGTCAAGGTCTTGGAGAATATTGATGGCTAGACTCTTCATGAATATGATACTTAACTTCACTTATATCTAGAAGATAATTCCTAATAGACAACAAGAAGAAGTTTATAGACGTATAATAAATCTTTCTCATGAAACCCATGAAGCAAGTACACCATAAATACACTTTATTATCTTTGACATCTTCTTTACATAAATACATAATTACATAGTCAACATGAAGACCGACCTAGTCACATTTTTCAACACCAACAACTACCAGGAAACTCATGACATCCCCCATGGCCGTGACATGTTTTAAGCATGTAGGATGTTTTGAATTCTGTGAGACAATACAAAGGGTCCAACATCTATGTTGAGCAAGATATTCATCTCCAATCTCCATGACAACCAGGTAACCCTTGCTGGTGTCATTTTCACATTGTCCACTGCCATCATATCAGCTGCCATTGGAATCCAAAATGTTTGGGAAAAATGATTCAAGCAAGAAGATGTGGAGGAACATTATTTTGAGCCATACATTCAAACCTAGGCATCAGAAAGAAAGAAAGAAAGAAAAGTTTCCTTTCTCTTACCTCCTGGAGAGATATGACCCTCTGATGAAAATCATCATGAGAGACTTTTCTTGTGAATGTAGGTTCTCAAGACTTTACACTTATCATATCCGGCTACTCATGCACTTCACAAGAGCCGAAATGCTCAACATACATTATTACATCTTCTAAAGTATTCACAAGATGGCATATATTGTCTAAAGGAGAGAATCTGAGCACCAAATGAACAATCTCTTTCACCATTCCCTCATCAAAATCACATTCCTCCATCACCAAAAACAATTGAACATTTCATGGAATTCATTCATAGAAAATGACATTTTCACTACTCCAGCTATTCAGCATGTCCGAGATGTGCCTTCATCATCTCATCCTTCCACATCCATTCCTCCATCTCAGCCCACAGTTCATGCATCATTATCACATCAGCCTCCTTCACCCATTTCACCACCATCATCTCCATTTCACATAGAGACTGGGTCACCTAGCAGAGCTAAGATCAATGAGCCTAAGAAGGCTAATGTGGCTGAGATAGAGCCATTGGAAAACACATACTAGAGGGGTAACAGACAATTTTTCCCCACAGGGTGTGGGAGGAGCCTTGTCTTCTACATCGGCAAAGCAAGTAGACAATGGGAAACAAAATATGACAGAGGAAGAGATTCAGGGAGAGATCAAACATGAGGAGGAGGACCTCCATGAGACAGAACAAGATTTTGACCTTGTTGACCTAGATGAGCATGATGATGATGAGATCATTAGCATAGTCATCAAGGAGAAAGAATCCAAGATTAAGGAGCTACAAACTAATCTTGACAGGTTTAATTTTTTCATTGACTTTCTTGATCAGGAGAACCAGTGGCTGAAAACAAAAAATGTCATTGATGTGGTCAAATTCATCAAGGCTCAAAGAGAAGCAGGAAATCCAAAGTCTTGCCTTAAGAGACACTAGAAAAATATGGTGTGACAGATGAGGCAGAAGAAAAAGTGCCAAGGAGAAGGCCTAGGACAAGAGGGCTGAAAAGAGCTCTAGCCCTAGAGAGGCAAAAGGAGGCTGAGCTTGCTAATCAACTAACCTTGAATGAACAACTTGCAATGGTAATCAATGAGAACCAGGAGCCATGAATTGATAGGGCTAACAAACACTTAGAGAATCTTTTGAAGAAGGCAAACAAAGATAATGAGATGTTGAGAAAGAAGGTCAAGCACTATGCCCAAAAAGACAAAATTGCAAAGTCCAAGCTCAAAAGAGGCAACACAAAAATTGAGGCTTTGAATATGAAAGAAGAGGAAAGGAGGCTTGATATATTGGTTGAAGCTTCACTTCATGCCTAACCTCATCATCACCAACAAATTGTCAAAATTTGAGAATTTTTTGGGTTAAATTTTAAATTTTTTGTGATTTTTTGCAAACTTGGACAGTCTCATATCAGCTACACTGTCAAGGGGCGTTGCATCCTTGTTGAGGCACTATTTGGCCAAAAGGAGACCACCCCAAGATGCATAATTCTAAGTACATTCCAAAAAACTATGTTTGAAGATTTTTTTGGACAACTGACAGATGAAAAAATGAAAAAACCTCAAAAAAACAATGTTCTGCCTCTTTTTCAGCCTTGGCACTGCGCCCTTGACCAGTTGTGGGAGAATCAGTTTTTCACAGAGAAAATAAACCCCATTAAGAAAAATAAAGGTAGATTTGGAAAGCAGACATGATAGTCTTTCCAACAAGCCATCCTAAGCCCAATTTGGACACTGGGAAGGCCTCTAAAAATGCTCTGCGAAATGGCGTTGCACCCTTGCCTTAGGCGTTGTGCCCTTAACACTGGCCCTGCGCCCTTAACAAATCTCTGATTTTTTCAATTTTTACTACAAATTTTGATTTTCACTTGGACAAATGATGATTTACCTATGTAATTTATGGAATTTAATGTAATTATTATTTTTTTATTGTTACTTTGGGTAAATACATTAGATAAAAGACTCAATGAGGTGTAATGAATCAACTTCATGAAAGTGAGGGATGAGTCACTTGGACCTCCCTACACTTCAGTTATCAGTTCATATTTTTGTGGATCTCTTCCTCAACCCAGGAATTCAACCCCTGAGGATGAAAGGAGTTTTTTTGAGGCCTATATCATGTATTTTTCAGTCATTTCACAAGCTGGAATCAGTTGGATGTTGGCATACTGATCAGAGACTCTAGTGTAATCATTTTGGTAGGAGCTTAATAAAAGTGTTGTAGCTATTTCTTTGGGATACCTGTGGTATGGTTGTCTAGAATTGTTTCTTCTTATGTCTCATTATGTTTGAATGTATTTTCTTCATAATTCATTGCACTTCTATTGTATGATCACTTTCAAGTTGAGAAACATAATTCATTTCAGATGCTCTGTTTTGGGAAAGTTTTCATAGTCTGTTCATCTTTATTTTAGTTTAGGAAGAATTCATCTTTCGTGCTCTTCCTAGCTCCTCACCTGTCTGAATCATTCCATCCCAAGAACCCTAATGTGCTAGCATTTCTGCCTACCTTGCCCCATTGAATGGACCGTAACCCTAATCCTATTTGACCTGACCTAGCCTCTTTGACCTAATATCCTCATCCAATAACCCAATCAAATCAAATCAAACCCTTATGCATTTCGTACCTAGCCTAAAAACCCTATTTTATCCATCCCTCTTGGCTTTGACCTTGTGGAGAGAGCCCTCTTCGGTTTCGTAGGGCTATATACCAAGCCAAAAGATTAGTGTGTGGTTACCTCTATTGGGATCTCTTCTTCGACCTTAGAGATCTGGCAGAGTGATAACATATTGGTGTCGTTGCCAGGGAACGAAATATTTATTTTCCCTGGGTGTATAACAAGAAATTTCATAATTTTATCCTTTTGATGATAGGGTTACGTTTCAGAAAGGCTGATTCGATAATTGCAGTGTTAAGATTGTAGAGTTGGCTTCCAGAAAATATACCAGAGAAAATCCGTATCCTGATCCAATTGATCTAGTATATGATCCAGAGAAGATATTTCGAAGGCATAGATATCAAACTACAGACATTCAATTAGGACCAGTTCCATTGGTAAGATATGTTTCCCTACTCGCTAAGCTACTTTCTCTTGAAGATATATCGTACGATTTGAAATTTTAATTGTCATTGTTTAAATCCAAGTCTGAAACCTGTTTATCAGACATAGTATTCGATCCTTTATGATTATCTGAGGTCAATTCATTGTCTGAATTAGACCTTAGTCCTATAAAAGACTGGTTTTTCAAAGATATTAAGCTTGAATCTGACCTTGATATCAAAGATTGGATCCAATTCTACCATCAAGAGGAAATTTATGTCTCAACTCAACCTCAAACTCAGTCAATTATAGTTATTCATATGCACGTTCGACCTCATCATTCATAACTACTACTTCAGTACATACAACTTCTGTTCTTTTACCTATTTAGCCAATCCCTTTTGTTGTCAATCCATCACTTCATTCATTAGGAATCATGGCAAGATTTTCCCCACTCATCTTACCAGCCCAATTGAATGACTTACCTCAAGGTTATGGCCAAAGACTCCCCTTGTTTGATGAAAACTCCACCATATCTTCAATACAACATATTGTTAAGGTTACTGACTTCATAGATTTGGAGGAAGTCGATGTTGACAATGAAAAAATGAGGATTATAGCCCAAAGTTTCTCTGGAGATGTCAAAGTTTGGTGTAGGTCTCTCACTGCTAATTCCATTTCCACACCAGACGAGCTCATTGATTTGTTTATATCTTGGTGGGAGGTCAATAAAAATCACTTACAGTTTCTTACTGACTATGAGAACATGAAAATAAATCTTAATGAATCAGTTCTAGATTTCAATACTCACTTTAATAGGATTTACAATGCAACTCCCGTTGAGATAAAGCATCCTCCAAGCCTAGATCTCATACGTTATCAAGGTGAATTTGGTGCTGACATGGCTTTCTGCATATCAACGTTGAAGCAAATCTGCATATGAAGAGAGCTAGAGTTGGAATGAGACGAGAGCTACTATTAAATATGAACCATTCACCTCATATTCTAATGCTAAGATGGATACATTGATAAGAACTATTCAACATATGTTTGACAGCATGTCCATCATGGAAAGAGAACTTGAGGTCATAAATACTAACTATAGAGGTCAACAACAACCTCAGTTAAGGATTAAGTAGAGAGAACAACAGGCTTCTAAACAACCACCACAACAATAACATCAAATCAGGACACCCTTGCAGCAGAACTAAGCTCAAGGAGAAGAATAATACGAAGACACAATTGTTGAGGAAAACCTCCTTTTCAAAGCTGATGATATGCCTATGTTTTTTACCGAAGATGAGGAGTATTTTGAAAAGAATGATCAACCTAAAGATGAAGATTTTATCCTTGTTAATGATCATGAATTAGAGGCTGAATCAGATGATTACTAGTGGGGGTACTTGAATGCACTTAGTTCAAAAAATAGGTAGATGTCATTGAGGAGCAGAGGTGTGTCAGTTAATCCCATTCAGAAGAGTCTCGGCAGAAAGATACTCAAACAAGGCAGAATCCTCTGAGAAATTAGAGTAACAGAAAAGAGCATGTGATCTCATATCAGAACAAAGCAAATCATCCATCCACGAGTTCAGCAAATAAGGAAAATTACAATCAAAAGAAAGAAGTTCCATCAAAAGACCATGTTGGAAAACAAGACATTGTCATTAAAGAGGTAGACAAAACTACTCCCTTCAGTTTAGATACAAAAATTTCAAAGTTAAAAGTGTCTATCCCCTTAACCGAGCTTGTTAAGAACAACCAGTACAAGTCCCATGTTGCCAAGATGCTTAAAGTATATCCTTTGTCCGACATGGTAAATGTCGAAAATGATCAACCCAACCTCATTTTTGGTCCTGCTAATGACGATCAATTAGAAGATAGTGATGTTCCTCCTTTTTACTTGAGTCTAAGAATCCACCAATGCATCATCATTCCATGTTAGACTTCGGAGCCTCCCACATTCTAATGCCAAAATCCATAATGGAGAAGTTGGGCCTTGACATCACTCATCCCTACCACAACTTATACTCCTTCAATTCAGGTAGATTCCATTGCATTGGCCTGATTAAAGACTTGGTAGTCTCCCTTGAGCATATTCCAACAAAGAATGTTCTAATGGATGTGGTGGTAGCTGACATACCACCATGCTTTGGCATGCTGCTGTCAAGATCCTAGGGAGAAAAATTACGAGGCACATTGCAATTAGAATTTTCTTATGCTACTATTCCTATTTTCGGGAAATTAAGAAAATTGTACCATGAAACTAGGATGAAATATATGATCAAAAGAAAATAAAAGCCCAACAATCATCCAATAAAATTTGTACATATAGATTTAGATTCATTCATTTTTTTTAATGATAACGACTTAAATGATGTAGATAGCCAACTAGTAGATGCAGAAGATGTTCCAGAGATCCATAATTGTATTAGAGAAGTTATAACAAAAGAAAATATGAATCTGCCAAGCTTATTAGAACAACCATCAAAGGAAGTATTGAAAAATTCATAACAACAATTAGAGGAAGTAGTGAAAGATCCAGAACAACCATTAGATAAAGTGGAATAAAGTCTAGAAAAGCATAAAGATATAATTCAGAAAATTGAGCCAAAACATAAATCAGAGTTTCAACATTTAGAGGATGAGAATGGTCTATGGTCCATGGACTTTGATGGTGCCCTGGGAAAAGATGGGGCAGGCATTGGAATCTGGGTCCGCATCCCTTTTCATCAGCAGAATATGGTCCCTAGAAATGTAAGGTCGTGCTCTTATAAATTAGATTTTGATTGCATTAACAATGAAGCCGAGTATGAAGCATTGATTACTGGCTTAAAGATATTGAAGAAATTGGGTGCAAGAAGGATTGCAGTGTATGGTGATTCAAAAATTGTGATCAAGCAAGTCAAAGGTGAATATCAAGCTAACCATACTCAAATGAGACAATATAGGAATGTTGTACTTGATATTTTGAAAATGTTTCAGGAGTGTATACTTACAGTGGTTCCAAGGAATCAAAATATCATGGCAGATTCATTAGCTAAAGTTGCAAGCAATTTCAAAATCCTCATCTTTTCAAATAGGTAATTTGAGATTCATGTGAGGCATCGGCTCACTGTTCTCGATAATTTGCAATATTGGCAAGTTTTCTGGGATGATAAGCAGATAAACAACTTTATCCAAGGTGAAGAAGAATTTGAGAATTTTTCTATAGATCAAATTTCTGATAAAGACGACCAGGATATAGAAGCAACTCAGATGGATATGATACAACTGAAAGACAACAATATTCCAAAAGGTCTCATACCTTTGGAAGAATTGTTTGACCAAGATGACGTATCAAGGAATCCTACATTGATTCCTATGAAAAAGGGTGTTGAAGATGTAAACATTGAGACAATCAATAAACCAAAGATGGTGAAACTATCCAAGTCCTTATCTCCCGAGGTAAAGGTTGAATATTTTAAATTACTTTCTGAATTTTCTGATTTTTTCGCATGGGAATATGCAGATTTAAAGGTGTATGACAAGAACATCATTCAACACACTATTCCGATCAATTCTGATCAAAAGCCCTTTTGAAAAAAGTTGAGAAGGATAAATCCCATATTGCTTCCATCAATTGAAAAAGAGGTAAATATACTTTTCAAGTCAGATATCATTGTCCTGATTAGATTCTTTGATTGGATTTCAAATTTGGCCCTAGTGAAAAAGAAGACTGGAGAAATCTGGCTTTGCATAGATTTCAGAAACTTGAACAAAGTGTCCCTCAAGGACAACTATCCACTTCCAAAGATGGACCATATACTTCAAAGAGTTGTTAGTTCTTCCTGGATGTCACCGTTGGATGGTTATTCAGGCTACAACCAAGTTCTGGTGCACGAATATGATCAGGACAAGACGTAATTTACTACACCTTAGGGCACCTTGAAATATTCCTCAATTCCATTTGGTTTGAAAAATTTAGGGGCCACATTCCAGCAGGCCATGGACATAACATTCGCCAATGAAAAAAAAAATTCTTGGTTGTTTACTTAGATGATTTGACAATGTTTTCACATTATGATGATGAACATTTGCACCATTTTAGAATTCTTTTTGAGAGATGCAGGAAGTTAGGAATATCTCTCAACCCAAAGAAAAGCCTTTTTTCCATGGAGGAGGGCAAACTCCTTGGTCTCATCATCTCCAAGGATGGGATCTAGATTGACCCTTCCAATGTTCAAGCAATTCAGCAGATTGATTTCCCTCGCATCAAAAAGGAAGTACAAGCATTCAACGGAAAGATGAATATCTCACGTAGATTCATTCCTAATTTAGTAGAGCATCTTAGAGAATTGACAAACATTTTGAAGAAATATAGTGATGTGAAGTGGTTCGAAGATTCCCGAAAATGTTTCCATTCAGTTAAGTTTGCCTTGATTACTGCCCCGGTGTTGATAAGTCCTGATTACACTAGTGATTTCATAATATTCTCATTTGCTTCTAAGCACAATATGGCAGCAGTCTTGATGCAGAAAAGGGATAAAACAGAACTACCAATTGGATTTTTTAGTCATAATATCAGAGATGCAGCCCGTAGCTACAACATCATAGAGAAACAGGCTCTGGCTATGGTTAAAGTGCTGAAAGATTTCAGAGTATGCATATTACATTCACACACTCTTGCTTATGTACCTAATGCAACTGTGAAAGAAGTTCTCATGCAGAGATATCGAGAAGGTTGGAGAGGAAGATGGATAGCAACTTTACTGGAGTATGACCTTGAGGTCAAGCCCACCAAGTTGATCAAAGGTCAGAGCTTAGCCAAGCTCATGGCTGAGTCAAATCTTCATGCTCTTGACATCAACTTGATTTCAGCTTTATCCGAAAATGAAGAAGAAGTGAATCTCATTCAGGTATCCGATATCTTTTTCTCATCTCCACGATATTCTGATATTGTTTATGTTTTGGAACACCTAAACCCTCTTGTAGGCATGACTAAGAGTCAAGACATATATTTCAAAATCAAAGCTTCAAAGTATTGCATACTGGATAATGCACTTTACTGGAAGGATCTTGAAGGTGTGTTACTGAATTGTTTGGTCGAAGAAGAATCTAAGGAATTTATGAATGACTTCCACAAAGGAGATTGTGGGGGCCACCT
Source organism: Pinus albicaulis (assembly GCA_034641835.2). NCBI lineage: Eukaryota > Viridiplantae > Streptophyta > Pinopsida > Pinales > Pinaceae > Pinus > Pinus albicaulis. Next base: position 74,394,998 of record CM076582.1, on the reverse strand, counting down.
ATATTGGAATATCATGACCAATAAAATATTGAGAGCAAGATATTATTGGCCGACACTCTTTGCAAATATTTAAAAAGCAGTAATGAGTTTCCATGAATGTCAAGTTTTTTAGGGCAAGAGAAAGCTTCTCCCATTACCACTTCAACCTATTTCAATACATGAACCATTTCAGCAGTGGGGCCTAGACTTCATAGGCGAGATTCACCCAACATCATCTGCACAACACGAGTGGATATTGACAGCCACAAACTACTTTACAAAATGGATTGAATCAATCCCAACCAAGCAAGCAACAGATTCTGTCATCATTCAGTTTTTAGAAATTAATATTTTGTCCTGTTTTGGTTGCCCTACTGAGATTATCACAGATAACGTGAAAACATCCAAGTCTAAGAATATGATTGAGTTTTGTGATAGATATAAAATTAAATTGGGACACTCTACAACCTACTACCCACAAGGTAATGGATTGGTGGAGTCCTCTAATAAATCCTTGATCAATATCATTAAAAATATGTTAGAGGTGAATAAAAAGAATTGGCATAAGAATTTGATTAATGCATTGTGGGAAGATCGGGTGAGTGATAAGAAGTCCATTGGTATGTCTCCTTTTCAAGTTGTGTATGGTGTCGATATTGTGTTTCCTTCATCATTAGCAGTCCCGGTAATGAAATTTCTACAAGAAGCAGGGACTGAGGAAAATGACATACAACACCGTCAGTAGACAAGGGATGAAGTATTTCAGAATAACTCAAAAATTCATGATAGGATAAAGAAGATCTATGATCAGAAAACTAAAGAAGACAACTTCAAGATAGGAGATGTGGTACTCCGCTGGGATGCTAGAAATGAAGAGAAGGGTAACCATGGAAAATTCTAGAATTTATGGAAAGGGACATATCATATTTCGGCTTGTCGGGGATAGAATGCTTATTTTATTGAAGAGATGAATGGACATGAGTGTTTAGGAGTACCAATTAATGGTAGGCTCCTGAAACACTATCTTTTTTTAAACAAATTTCTCAATCAGTTTTCCATTTTCATTGTAAATATCAGTTACAATTTCTGCAAGTGTGAAGTAGATAATCTCTAGAGTTTGGAGCCTGAAGTGAAGTCCATGGAGCTTCACTGATTTTCTGCCATTTTCAAAAAGTTTAGTTTTCAGTCAAGTAAGTTAGCAATGAGTCAATTTTTAGTCACTTGAGTTTGCATTGAGTTAGTCTATTTTTCCGAGTTATTATTTTTTTAGTCATGTTATTGTTTGAGTTTTGACCGTATTGGACCAATGGAAGAGGCACTGATATACAAAATCCAGAATTATGTGGTTCTTGACACCTCTTTCAGAGATATCATACCCAATGAGGCCAATGTTAGTGTCAGTATTTACATACTGCCATCAGTGATCAAAAATAATATTTTCATATCATTTTAGGAGTCCCACTCAGAAATTTGTAATCATTCTATTAGGTCATGCAAAAAATTTAGTCATTGATGGTAGTCCTAGTCCAAACAAATCACTCCTCCTCAAGAAATTCATATTTTCTAGCCCACCTTCATGTCTTTCTAAGCATACTTCAGTCATGAAAGTCCATTTCATCATGTCAATATGTCATTTAGGTCACTATGAAGTCTGGTCACTCAAAGTCTTCATTAGGTCTCTAAGTTTTCATTTTTCCAAGGTCTAAATAAAACATCATTTCATTACATAAGGTCAAAAAAAGTATGAGACTGATCCAAATAATGCCCCTTTACCATCTAAAGAGGATTTGCAAGGATGTAAACATGGTTTTCAAAGTTGTATTTTTGCTTTTAAGTGTGAGTTTCATTTTAAAATGTAATTTTATTCCAAAAAGAGAGATGTAATTTTATTCTTCATTTATGTAATTTTATGTTCATTATATGTAATAAGTACATACTTCCCAAGCTGTCAAATTAGTTCCACATGCCAAACAAACACATGTCAAAGTGAAATAATTCTCAATTCATCCACTGATCAAATGTCAAAGAAAAAGTTCAGAAGTGTAAGGGTATTCTACAAAGTTTAAAAGTGAAATTTGAAACATTAGCAAAGTGTGTTTCAAAGGATTAAAATCAAATTCACTCAAGTATATAAACCTGACATAAAAACAAACTCGACTTGCTCTTTCCAACATCTAGCAACCTCATCAAAGCACGAAAATTCAAGAAGGAAGGAGAAATTTTTCAAAAATAGAGTTTGGCGCTACACCCCTGAGTTTGGCGCTGTGCCCTTGAGTTTGGCGCTGCGCCCCTGAGTTTGGTGCTGCGCCCCTGAGTTTGGCGCTGCGCCCTTGCCTTAGGCGCTATGCCCTTGCCTTATGCATTGGCCCTTGCTTGCAAACACTCATGAGCTCCAAACTTGTGCTATCACCTTCAAAACTTCAGTCCAAGTACTCCACAGCCTCCAGCATCAAGTAAGTTACCATTTGTACCATTCCTCTCCTCCTCAAGTCAATTTGTTGGTGTTTGAGCTTGTTTAAAAATTTGGTGTCTATTTTTAAATGTGAAACCCTAATATCATCTCCCTAATTCATAATTAAATTTCAGTTTCACTCCTTAAACACTTTCATTCCTTTCCCACATCATAGTTACCCTATATTCGCCCCCATATCATAATCCCTTTTCCCTAATCCCTTTTCCTTTGAAACCCTAATACCTAGGCTACTCATTTTCTTAGGCTCCCAAAATCCCTAACCCGTAATAAAATTCCCTATCACAAACCCCATAAAATTAACACTCCTTGTCACTTCCCTCATTTCATAAACCCTTTCCCCCATCTCCCTAAATTTCCCCATCCCATTCCCACCTTCCCAAAACTCATTCTCCACTATCATTCCATCTCCCTAGGGTTTTCACACTAAGACACTATGGAAGAAGAACATAACATAAGTTACAGTGAGGGAGAAGAAAGAAAGGAGAGGAGGCCACACAAAGGAGGGAAAATCCTTAGACTTGAGCCATCAAATACAAGGGAAGTCATGGTATCTCCCATGGCTGTGGCATGTTTTAAGCATCTAGGATGTTTTGAATTCTGTGAGAAAATACAAAGGGTCCAACATCATCCTATGTTGACCAAGCTATTCATCTCCAATATCCATGACAACTAAGTAACCCTTGCTGGTGTCACTTTCACTTTTTCCACTGCCATCATATCAGCTGCCACTAGAATCCCAAATGTTGGGGAAAATTGGTTCACGAAAGAAGACTTGGAGGAGAGTTATTTTGAGCCATACATCAAACCTAGGCATAAGAAAGAAATAAAGGGGAAGTTTCCTTTCTCTTACCTCCTGGAGATATATGCCCCTATGATGAAAATCATCATGAGATACTTTTCTTGTGAAGGTAGGTTATCAAGACTTTACACTTATCATATCTGGCTACTTGTGCACTTCACAAGAGTTAGTATGCTCAATGTATCTTATTACCTCTTTCGAAGCATTCACAAGATGACATATATTTTCCAAAGGAGAGAATCTAAGCACCATATGAACAGTCTCTTTCACCATTCCCTCATCAAAATCATATTCCTACATCACCTCAAACAATTGAACATTTCATGGAGTTCATTCATAGCTAATGAAATTTTCATAGCTCCACCTATTCAGCATTCCCAAAATGTGCCTTCATCATCTCATCCTTCCACATCCATTCCTCCATCTCATCCCACAGTTCATGCATCATCATCACATTATCCTCCTTCACCCATTTCACCACAATCATCTCCATTTCACATAGAGATTGGGTCACCTAGGAGAGATGAGGTAAATGAGCCTAAGAAGGCTAATATGGATGAGATAGATCCATTGGCAAAAACATACCAGAGGGGTCATAGGCAAGTTTTTTCCCCACGGAGTGTGGGAGGGGCCTTACCTTCTAAATCGGCAAAGCAGTTAGACAAAGGGAAACAAAAGATGACAAAGGCAAAGATTCAAGAAGGGATCAGACATGAGGAGGATGAACTCCATGAGACAAAACGGAATTTTAACCTTGTTGAACTAGATGAGCATGATGATGATGAGATAACTAGCACAATCATCAAGGAGAAAGAATCCAAGATTAAGGAGCTACAAACTAATATTGACAGGTCTAATTTTTTCATTGACTTTATTGAGCAGGAGAACGAGTAGATGAAAACAAAAAAAGAAAAAGAAAAATCCAAAGTCTTGCTTCAAGAGACACTAGAAACATATGGTGTGACAGATGAGGCAAAAGAAAAAGTGCCAAGGAGAAGGCCTAGGACTAGAGGGCTAAAAAGAGCTCTAGCCCTAGAGAGGCAAAATGAGGTTGAGCTTGCTAATCAACTAACCTTGAATGAACAACTTGCAATGGTATTCAATGAGAACCGGGAGTCATGGATTGACAGGGCTAACCAACACTTAGAGAAGATTTTGAAGAAGGAAAATAGAGATAATGATATGTTGAGAAAGAAATTTAAGCACTATGCCCAAAAAGACAAATTTGCGAAGGCCAAGCTCAAAAGAGCCAATGCAAAAATTGAGGCTTTGACCATGCAAGAAGAGGAAAGGAGACTTGATATATTGGTTGAATCTTCACTTCATGCCTAACCTCATCATCAGTAGAAAATAATCAAATAGAAGGCAAGATTGTATTATTATTTCTGATTTGTTTAGATCTAGATTTTTCATTCAACATTTCTATGCACACTTATGTTGTTTAGCTAAGTCTGCAGTGTTGTTTAGCATAGAGTGTTTCTGAGCATAAATCCCACCCTTACCCATGGGGGACTTCGAGTGCCTACTATGGGAAGGTTTCTATTGAGCTATATCCATCATCCGACATTGGTTCCATGTTCATGCCACTCTCATATGCTCATTCAGCCACAGGAATAACACATTCCTGCATCAGGGTTTGAGAGGTGGAGGTTGTTTATAACACTTCAACTAGGAAACTAGTGGATGATTCATCCTTTCACCTTGTGCTTCATGTTCAGCCTTTCAGGAGCATCGAATCTATATCCAGAATTCATGCCATTGTATTTTATCTCCATGCAGCAGCAGTCCCTTCAAGGATTGCGCAGTCCAGTCTTGCAGATCTGAAGGAGGAAGGAAGTTTCTAGTGTTTCAACTGGAAATCCTATGAGGGACCATCTCCTCACTTTGCGTTCATTGTTTCCACCATTATTGAGCTGATTTGCATCATCTAGCAGCAGGCTTGAGCCTCTCCCTCCTTGATAACGCATTTTTTTGAAGCCGTTGTGTTTTCAGTAGCCACATTCAGTGGAGGAGGAAAGTGCTGCTAGATATTGAGCTTTTAGCCCAAGAATCTAGTGAAGGGATCAATCCTTCTTGCATAGATCTGATTTCACATCATATTGCAGCCATATTTGATTAGATTATGCAGCAGATCTACATACTCAGCAGTTGTATAGTGAAGCCCTAAAGGGTGATTTTCTTGGATTGATAGATCTGAAAAATCCTTTATGGGTTATATTGGGTATCCATCATAGAGCCCGGATCTACATTTTCAACATCATCAGAACTCAAAAACTGCCTATATCTACAGTTTATATTTTTTTGGCAGTTGCAGTCCTAGTATTTGCAGCAAGAACAACGCAGTATTCCTTCTAGCAGTCCAACAGTTACGCAATCCCTCTTGTGGGATCATTTCAGGGTCATTCTAGGCCACCTCTTTGGCTTGAGTGTCTTATATTTTGAGCATTGTTGTACTGTTTATCCACCTCCTATATAATAAAATGGTTGAACTATTCTATACATTTTGATGGTATATTTAGATTTACTGTTTACTTTGATGCAGTTCTTATATTATTTTTTTGTATTAATACATTCTCCCTTTTGGGATATTACAGTGGTATCAAAGCAAGATCTTTCTCTTAGCTTGTGGGCACTTCATATTTTGCATCAAAAGAAGAAGAAGATAGTAGAGATCTACCATGAAGGAGGATTGCAGTTTTTCCACTCTTCTCTTTGTATCCATGCAAGGTCTCTCCAAGGAGTTCAATCAAATAAAGTGAGAAAGGAAAAGGAAGGATCCAAGAATATTTGATGAGGAAGGTCCAAGAACTTCCTATCAACATGAGAATTAATCAGAGAAGCAAAGAGCTTCACATCATTATACTAGATCCATTTCCTTTGAGAAGGAAAGGGAATGGTGTGAATATGAAGGAGACTTGGGGCATGAGACCCTAAGTAAATATCTATCTGAGTACGAAGTACAACCTAGAGCTCTCAAGGAGAATCTAACTCTCCAACATCTTTTGCAACTGAAAGAGGAGAGAAGATCCCGAAGCATAAATATAAGAAAGAGGCATAGATTCTTCTTGCCTACATTTGATGGATCTTTCGCAAGCACATTGAGGGCTTTGAGGGAAGAGTTAGATACATTCTTTCTGCAATATCCTGTAGTAGAAAGAGAGGTTATGGAGATTGCAACACTACACCTAGAGGGTGAAGCAAGAGATTGGTGGTTCAGTCACTTGTCACACATGAGAGTGTCTGCTTATGAAAATTTTATTCTAAGACAAGAAGAAGTTTGGTAGAAAGAAACCAGAGACATCTCCCATCATTGAGGAGATAGTACATGAAGAGCCAAAGAAAGATGTCCTCATTATCACTCAGGAGGAGGAGCCTCTACCACCACCATATGTTGCAGATGTACTTACATCAGAAGGAGGATCACTTGCATATTTGCAAGATGGTCTTGAGTGCTTGACATTTGGAGCCCCATGCATGATTCATGAGATGCACAAGGAGGAGGAAAATACTAGTGCTGATACAGTTGTAGAAGACCATCCATTATCATTACCAGTAGTTGGGGAGACCATTGCACCAGTCAGGGAAACTCTTGTGGATGTGCAATATGTTCCTGAGATTCAGCTTATCCAAGGTTTGCATATACTTTCATCTCATATTATTTCAGTACCTAATATTGAGATATGTGAGACCATGCCATCAGGGCAAGTGCATAACCAAGGATTAGACCTCCTTATTGATTTGGAGCAGCAAATTATCACTGCACAGAGGACCCTTGATTTGATCAAAGAGAAGATGTATTGATATCCCAGTTTTTCATGGTTTAGCTACACCCAACACTTTGTGTTGAAGTGTGGAGTTGCAGAACATGGGAGGAGCACAGTCCTTTCCAGTACAGTGCCAAACTATGAGTTTAGCATTATATGTGGCCATGAGACAACACATGTATCATCATGCAGATCTATAATGATTTCACTTAGAAACAGTGATGATGAGAGGACCCCATTATTATTGGAGCATTCTGAAGGTAGCTTCACTCATGAAGCACTGGAGGGACAGATGATAGATGGTAGACATCTTGTGATGGAGAGTACTTTCCATTGTCAAGATGATTTTTTCTTGATGAGCTCCTCACATCTCAAAGAGGAGACTATACCTAAAGCATGTATGGAGCCTTATGGGTTCCAATGGGCCATTGCTGAGAGGATCTCATGCAGAGACCTCAACGGAGGTGAACTTCAACATTTAATGGAGTGAAAAGCTATTCATTTGGTGGATGTTGGTATTCTACATTGGGAGGATACCAAGATTGATCTTGGCATGATTCATCATCCACATTGGGATGAATGGACTCGGATGAGGAGCAGAAGGTTACCTACCTTCTTGCAGATCTATGATGCCGGGTAGCAAGAAGCATGGTTGTGTTGGTTGATTTTGGGTGAGTATGGGTTTTACCCAACATCTCACATTTTCAGGATCCATGCCATGTACATCACTGATGAAATGCAGCAACAAGAGGCATGACTGCACTGGTTATTGATGAGAGAGTTTGGACATCTCATGATATATATTATGTCCATGTATTTGCTTTTTTCTGGGATATGTCTCATGCCTTTACATGTACTTTTGTTTGGGATGTATCTTATGTTCATTTATGTACTTGGGTCTGGGACACGACATAACTCTCACATGATGTGGCAAAAGGGAGATTATTTGTCTTTTTCTGATGTGACATTCCACATGTCAATCAGTATGTTGTTTCTCCATGACTTGCATCATGATGATGTAATATGGAAGCAAGAATCCTTGTTTCTTTGATTACTATTGGGAGAGTAAGGGCTGATTTCTTGCCATACATTGCATGACATTGATGGAGGATGGCAACAGGAGGCCTTACATCATTGGCTTCTGTTGGGGGATTATGGTCATTGTACTTGGTATAATGATGATGTGATGGGGCAACAAGATGCATTGCTACGGTGGCTTCTTTTGAGAGAGTATGGCTCTCATATTTATATTGATGCTGATTTGGCATAGAAGCAAGAAGCATTGTTGCAGTGGCTTCTATTGAGAGAGTATGTCTCTCTTACTTGTTTTCATGATGATCTAGCATAGCAACAAAAGGCTTTATGGCGGTGGTTGTTATTGGGAGAGTATGGTTTGACATTGTACATGCTCATCCCTATGTATCTACTTCTTTTGTCTCACTATGTTGATGTTATGTTTGGATCCTACATGGCCAGCAGGGCTAATGATGAGAGCATTGATAGATGCAATCTACTCTATGTATCATGGGTTTGAGTGATAGTTCATGAGTTGGGACTTTCCACTTTGGGAAGGAACCACTTCATTTCATGTATCTCATGTATAGAGGAGATATTTGGACATCATATGGTTGCCACTTGGAGATTCATTGATGAGGAAGGGTATCTAACTTTTCAGTTGGAGGCCATTCTAGAAATTCTAGAGAGGCAACTTTGGAACTAGACATGCATGACACATTGTGATAGATGGGGAGGCCTTCCATATGAGGATTCCATTTGGAGGGAGGATGTTTATCGTAGCATCCACTTTTGCAGTTGCTTTAGGAAAAGCAACATTTTGGCGGGGAGGACTGTAATATTCCCAATTTTTCATAAGATAATTGGAATATTTGAGTTCTTAATTTTCATAATTAATTAAGTAAATAAGAGGGTGGAGGGACCCACAAACCCCATAGATGAATAAAATCCACTTTTGATGTGTGTATGTGGATATTTTAGAGCTATATCTACATTATGGAGTAGTGAAGTAGCTTCTTAAATGAAGGAAGAGTGGAAATCATGGATCTTTAATGTAAAATCATGAGGATCTTGGAGGAGGTCAACTGAGATCATGGTGCATTCAAAGTAAGATCATGAAGCACTTATGATGAGATAGTGGAGGAAGTGGTGCATCTAATGCACACATGATGGAGATAGTGGGAATTGAATACTTACATGATGGAGATCATGGAGAGACAACACAGTCTTCATGGAGGCTAGTGGCCACATGTACATCACATTTATGAGGTGGGCCAGTGATATGGAAGGCTCACAATCTATATAACGAAGATGAAGGCACAATAGAAGGCAAGCTTGTATTATTACTTCTGATATGTTTAAATCTAGATTTGTCATTCGACATTTCTATGCACGCTTGTGCTGTTTAGCTAAGTATGCAGTGTTGTTTAGCACAGGGTGTTTTTGAGCGGAAATCCCACCCTTACCCACGGGGTAATTCGAGTGCCTACTATGGGAAGGTTTCTATTGAGCTATATTCATCATCCGACATTGGTGCCATGTTCACGCCACTCTAATATGCTCATTCAACCATAGGAATAACACATTCTTGCATCAGGGTTTGAGAGGTGGAGGCTGTTTCTAGAACTTCAGCTAGGAAACCGGTGGAGGATTCATCCTTTCACCTTGTGCTTCATGTTCAGCCTTTCAGGAGAAAAATATCTATATCTAAAATTCATGCCATTGTATTTTACCTCCATTCAGTAGCAGTCCCTTCAAGGATTGTGAAGTCCAGTGTTGCAAATCTGAAGGAGGAAGGAAGTTTCCAGTGTTTTAGCTAGAAATCCTGTGAGGGACCATCTCCTCACTTTTCATTCATTGTTTCCACCATTATTGAGCTGATTTTCATAATCTAGCAACAGGCTTGAGCCTCTCCCTCCTTGAAAACACAATTTTCTGAAGTTGTTGAGTATTCAGCAGCCATATTCAGTGCAGGAGGAAAGAGCAACTAGATCGCTTTTAGCCCAAGAATCTAGTGAAGGGATCAACCCTTCTTGCATAGATCTGATTTCACATCATATTGCATCCATATTTGATCAGATTATTCAAAAAATCTGCATACCCAACAGTTGTATAGTGAAGCCCTAAGAGGGCGATTTTCTTAGATTGATAGATCTGGAAAATCCTTTCTGGGTCATCTTGGGTATCCATAATAGAGCCCAGATCTACAATTTAAACATCATCAGAGCTCCAGAACTACCTAGATCTATAGTTTATATTTTGCCAAAAATTACAGTCCCAACAGTTGCAGCAGGGACAACGCAGTATTCCTTCCAACAGTCCAGCAGTGCCTCTTCTAGGATCATTTCAGGGTCATTCTAAGCCATCTCTTTGGCTTGAGTGTCTCATATTTTGATCATTTTTGTATTGTTTATCCACCTCCTATATAATAAAATGGCTTAGTTATTCTGTACATTTTGATGGTGTATTTAGATTTATTGTTTACTTTGCTGCAACCCTTATATTGTGTTTTTTTATTATTGCATTCTCCCTTTTGGGATATTACATTTTGACAAGCAAATCAACACCATTCAAAAAAATAAAGGAAGATTTGGAAAGTAGACAGGATAGGCTCTACAACAAGCCATCCTGAGCCCAATTTGGACACTAGTAGGGCCTCTAAAAGTGCTTTGTAAAATGGCGCTGTGCCCTTGGCAAATCTCTGATTTTTTTCAGTTTTTACTACAAAGTTTGATTTTCACTTGGAAAAATGATGATTTACCTATGTAATTGATGGAAGTTAATGTAATTATTATTTTTTTACTGTTACCTATGGTAAATACATTAGATAAAAGACTCAATGAGGTGTAATGAATCAGTTTCATGAAAGTGAGGGATGAGTCACTTGGACCTCCCTACACTTCAGCTATCAGTTCAGACTTTTGTGGATCTCTTCCTCAACTCAAGAATTCGACCCCTGAGGCTGAGAGGAGTTTGTTTGGAGCCTATATCATGTATTTTTTCAGTCATTCCACAGGTTGGAATCAGTTTGATGTTGGCATATTGATCAGAGACTCTATTGTAATCATTTTGGCAGGAGCTTAATAAAAGTGTTGTAGTTATTTCTTTGGGATACCTGGGGTATGGTTGTCTAGCATTGTTTCTTCTCTTGTTTCATTCGTATGAATTTATTGTCTTCATAATTCATTGCACATGATTACTTTCAAGGTGATAAATAGAATTCATCTCACATGATTTTTTTTGGGGAACTTTTCATAGTTTGTTCATCTTTCTTTCAATTTAGGAAGAATTCATCTTTCATGCTCTTCCTAGCTCCTCACCTGTCTGAATCATTCCATCCCAAGAACCCTAATGTGCTAGCCTTATTACCTATCTTTCCCCATTTAATGGACTATAACCTTAATCCTATTTTCCCTTACCTAGCTTCTTTGACCCAATATCCTCATCCAACGACCCAATCAAATCAAATCAAAACCCCTGAAATCATACCTAGCCTAAAACCGTAATTTATCCAGCCCTCTTGGTTGTGACCTTATGGAGAGAACCCTCTCCGGTTTGGTAGGGATATATACCAAGCCAAAATATTGTTTTGTGATTAGCTCTATTGGGATCTCTTCTTCAACCTTAGAGGTCTTGCGGAGTGATAACAAATAGAACAACAATAGAATCCACATAATAACTAGTAAATTTGAATACCAAATACCAAAGGAATGAGCTCTTCATTATTGAATGTAAAAACCAACCAGAGATGGGGCTTCCACGTTCCACCCCACCATATATTAGTTAAGCTAAATATCTCTTCAGCCAATCACCCCCGTGCCATATTCCAAGCATGAATGTGGGAATCAAATCGAAAGAACCAACCAGGGCATCCCAAGGCTAAACCACCTCACCCTCATCAAAATAAATCAGGATTTACCATGATCCACACCAGATCACTAAGCCAACACAATAAACATGTCATAATCAACTTTACCATGATCTACACCCTATCACTAGGCCAACACAAGCATAAAAATAAGATTCTCTCCGCCTAAATCGTGAGGAATTTTCTAGTTTCCTTGTATCTTAGGCTTTACTGCAACTCATAGTCTGAATCAGGGGTCACTAGTCCCTAAACCGAGACATACTCTCCAGGATTTACCATATATCCCAAACCCGGGATTCCTAGGACTAATGGAGAGAAAAATACCTCTAGGCTTTACCATATATCCCACCATTCACCGATCGAGGATTCCTAGGCCTATCGAGGCAACACACTATCTGGATTTACCGCAACCCATAGTCCAAATCAGGGGTTACTAGGCCATGTGTTATATCAATTCATAGATCCACCCCATTGAGCTTCGAATCCATCCAGTAATCCATCTAAACTAAAACATGAGAACTCAACAACACCATGACTATCCAGAAATGGAAATGTTAGGCTGAAAACACTATCACACCTAGAAAAAACCCATGTAAACACAAAAAATAACCACATGCAATACCATGCATGCCAGATCTAGCAAGGAAAATACACATGAAAATCGATCCCTGCCAAGAATCCTGCTGTAGCTACTTGATTCCTGCTCCTCCTTTCTTTCTTCCTCCTTCTTCTTGCTTTCTTGCCTTTCTTTTTCCAATGCCAAGGTGCTCCAAGAAACTCTAAGTGTCCAAGAGAGAGAGAGAGAGAGAGAGAGAGATAATAATGAGAGAGCTCCAAAAATTCACTAAAAAAAGGTTTGAGCCGAATCCTTTCTAACTGATCCTCAAAATCCTTTTTATTAATGAGGCCTCTATTTTCTTCATTTTCCATTATTTTCATAAATAAATGTGCCAAAATTTCCATTTTTCCTTTCCAAAGCCTTTGCCTTTTCCTTTGCCAATTTACTTTAGTCATAATAACTGAAATGAACACCCACTAAGACTTTTTCCCCACCATTAAGCTTGGAATAATTGTCCCATCAATCGTGGTTATTATTTTTAACTTTTATTACATGGAATTTTCCCCAGTTATGTTACATCAAACTTCATGATGATTAATTATGCCAGTTGGTACAAGAGAAGGTTGTTATTCTTTTCTATTGCAAAATAGATGATCATATTGTTGATATCATATGCTAGTGCTTCTAGGATATGTAATTGGGGGGAGGGGGTCATGCTTACATAATTTCACCTCTTGAACCTCCATAATGGTAGGTTATTTTTTTGTGGGGAGGGGGGGTGTTGGAACCAAAATATATGTTGGTCCATCACATATTTGGAGCTTATATAGATATTTAGTTGAAGGATCAAATAATAGGATACATTTAGTTGTTTGGTTAACTAGCAAAGCAGTCATTTTTATATGCGTCCGAGTGGTTGAACCTCCAGAATGTTGCATTGATTTGTAGTGGGGAGGAGGGGTGTTGGAACCTTAATTTATGTTGGTTCCTCACATATTTGGAGCTTCTAGAGATATTTAGTTGAAGGATCAACTAACATGAGACATTTAGTTGAGTGGTTGACTACCAAAGCAATCATTTTTGCAGATGACTGATGTTTGATAGGTTGGTTGAGTAATTGAATAGTGGACAATTAGACAAGTGGTCGATTGGTGAGACAATTAATTGAGTGGTTGGAGGAATTGGCTGAATGGTTCAACTAACTTAGGATTTCGATTAGCTTATGAGAATTGGCTTCACTAAAATATTCAACCATGTACTGAAATAGCACAAATTTCATAGAAATCATTGGAACTATTCGCACTTGTTTATGGACTGACTGTTCCAAATTTCAAGGAAGTTGGTTAGATTTGGGAACTCTGAATTAAGGAACCTATGGGTGAGATATTTTATCAAGTATTTACTTTTTTTTTTATTCATTATACTGCATTATGATGTTATGATCACAATGCATTGTGCTTAAGTGTTGCATTGGTGTCTTCATAAACCACCTCTCATCTTGGAGCATAATTGCTCTTGTATTTATTTCTTTAGATTTTTTTTTTGTTCTATATTCTTGGGTTCCATGTATCCCCCACACTTTCCACTATGCCTTCACTAAACCTAGACCTTATTAGCTATTTCATATTTCTCCCTCTGATTCTCCTCATGTAAGGCCTCTCAAAAATCCCAAATCCTATAATTTTTATGGAGCAACTCGGGCATAACCTCGTGGTGGAAAGTGCAGGAGGAGTGCTATTTTAGACAAGAGGAAACATTTAATTATCCTTTTCTTGGAACCTGTAATAATCACCAAAAATCAAGTAGAATCCTATGCCTTGTATCTAATACTTATGTTGCCATCCCCTATCAACATTTAGAACTCATCATTGCATCCCCTCTCAACATTCCAAAACTCATCATTGTAGGGGGTTCCAATAACACTATTAGACATTTTCAACTAGGCTTTGTTCCTTTTAATTCCAAATTGCCCCCAATATTCCATTGTATCTTTTATCTCCCTCCCAAATTTCCCTCAATTGCCTCTTATCAAATTCTTTGCATCAATAACCCTCATGCTTATATCCAAGCCAATCTTGCAACTCTTGGTAAAATTAGGGGCCTTAAGGTTAATGGTTAAGGTTACACCCTCCATATTCCTTTATTCAACCACGTCTCACAAGACCTATAATGCCTTCCTTAATCTCATATATTTTTATTATATGGAAAATTTATCCCTTCGTGACATTTCCCTCTATATTCCCTACTCTCCTTATGATTATTTTCCTTGCTTATTTAAATTCAGAGGTGGGATAATGGTCAAATCATGGGTTTCTAGAAATCATACTTTCCATAATTTTTGTGACTAGATTTCAAAGGAAATGGGATGGTCAGTTATGGCTCATCACATTATTTATCCTTTGCTCAATATGTGCTTTAAGCCAAACTTACAGCTTTATGTCTTCACAGCCTCAAACACATTTAGAACTCTTGTCACAAAGAAAATTCTAGGGGAGAAACATCCCATTCTATCAATGAAAATGGAAAAATGGGAAATCAATGCCATCAAAGCCACTCTTCAACAACTTACTATGGATTTTGAGGAGCTTCATTCTTCACCCTATAATATTCAAACTAGTTTCTCTAATATTTCTATGTAGGTTGAGAGTTATTTAGAAATTACGGTCCAACATCAACAAATTCTTAAGAAACTACAGGATGAGCTTGTAACTCTACACTTTTGGCATGAATAATTATGGTATTAACAAGTGATAGTCATGCATATTTACTCTCCTTGATGCCACCTTCAAATATTTTCTTCAAACTTAATGGATTATCCTCTTCTAAACCTAAATTCTCCTATTCCTATAAATTTGCAAGCTATAAATCATGCATAGTAGTTTCATCCTCTCTCGTGTTCCTTTACATGCAGTGTTTTTCAATCTTTGTATTAGGAAACTTCTACAGGGACTATAAATTCAATTATATTCTATAAATTTCATTCTCTTTTCCCTCTATCATGATGAGAATTCTCCTAGAAACAAAAATTATGCTTTGCAGCTTGTTAATCGCTAACAAGATTCATTTTTTTGAATGCATCTCCTAAAAGAAAATTTTCTAATTTAAAATATCTCCTAGTTCTCATTACAAAAAGAAAAAAAATAAAGCCCATTTGGTTAGCCTTAAGGTATCATGAGTCAAATGTGAGATATCTCCCCTAAAGTTAGGGAGGCCACAATTTCAACTCTCTCAATCCCCTTAGGGATAAGCTCCATAATCTTGGCCAATTGTTTACCCCATTTACCATCCATGGATCATGGGGAAGTACTCATAGGGATTTATTTGGAAGAAAATAAATCCCATATAGGCACATGCCTTGGCCTATCAAGAGTATATGGTTGGCTTGTAAGTAGAATTTCCATTAACATTATTGAGTTACACAACTACTAGAATTCTAGATG
Organism: Pinus albicaulis; assembly: GCA_034641835.2. Taxonomy (NCBI): domain Eukaryota; kingdom Viridiplantae; phylum Streptophyta; class Pinopsida; order Pinales; family Pinaceae; genus Pinus; species Pinus albicaulis. Next base: position 74,379,102 of record CM076582.1, on the reverse strand, counting down.
GTGCAATCACTATATAAGAAGAAACTACATAAGAGTTAGAATATATTCACCATCAATATCCATATGTCATGTCATTATAGAAAATTTCTTGAGGAAATACTCATATAAGGACAATCATCATTAGATCATGAAGATGAATGGCTTATTAAAACTATTTGAACATCATTGATAGAAAGTAATGGGATAGATCATTGCAAGATATGAGCAATAATTTCACCAAAGACAAAATCCATGTGTTCAATCCACTTGTGAGTGGAAGGGTCATATAGACAATATGCCTTGAAAATTTTATTTTAGCCCACATGAATCAAACAATGATTTTTAGGCTTGAACTTGTTGTGCCTCTCCTTGGCAATACGGGCCATGCAATTTATCCAAAAAACAAAGATGAAAAAATTGAAGGTTGGGTGCCATACTATGAACAACATAGGTTCATATATGCTTGATGGTAGAAGCAACATAAACCATTACTTATCCCTAATAAATTAGGCTTCATTTGCTTGGATTTCGAGATGCATCAAGCATTTCTACGACTTATTTATTCTTCTCGCAAGAAAATTGTGTCCTTGTGAAATAATATTATATTAAGAGATTGCATGATTTCTTAGAAATGTTTGGAAATTATTGCTAGTATATTTTTCTCCTCAACTATCCATTAGAAACTTGTTTTTTTGTCTTAAATTGTTTCTCCACTAATTATTGAAATCTCGTGAATTTTCAAAAACTGCACCCTTGAATTGAATAACATATATACGAGAAATATAGGAAAAATCATCGACAAAAGTAAGGAAGTACTTGCATTACCCCAAAAAATGAACGCATGGGTCACACATTCCATTATCAACGACTAGAATAGGTTACAGATCTTATCTCACTTTAATAAAACATTGTTAATGGTGTTCCCTGATGTAGACGCTTCACATGGGTCATTAAGTGGTCCAACATGTGGAAATTCATCAATGATCTATAAGGACTCACATCATTGTGTGGCCTCAAATTTTGAAAGATCCAAGTGATGAACCATAAATCACTAGTATTATCATCATTTCCACCATTCGATAAATGATTTTTTTGTGGAGAAAGGATAAAATCCCCCAACTCATCCATGTGATCAAATTCATCACTAGATCGTGAGGTGACCATTTAAAACCAAACCATGTCTTTAATTATCCATTGATTTGGCTACAAATCCATGTTTTTTGTTTGTGTGAATGATGTGTTAGATTTGAACAACCAATATGCAATTGGAAAATGTGCATTATAAAACAAATCCATTTAGTTTTATAATACCTTTAAGTTTGATAATACAGAAGGTTTATCCAAATTTTATAATAATCTAGTCAAAAGTGCGCCAAAAAGAGACAAGACACCAAAATATAAGTGTTCTACATTTAAGGAAAAATGCACATGTAAAAAAATACAAATCATAAGAAAAAATGATGAATATAAAAACCTTTAATCATAAACACTTTATAAAAGACGTTAAAAAATCGTGAAATATGACAATAGACAAATAAAAAATGTTTTTTATTTCTACAAAACTCAAATATAATCCTACCTTCCAAAAAAATTAAAAATCTTAAATATACAAATTTGATTATCAATAATGGAGAGAACATCTTGTAATGTTTATTATTTTAGTCGATTGGTGTGTCTATTTTAGAATAGGGCTTTCAAAATTTTAATTATGTCAATAGACATGTCTGTTTTGGAATAAGAATTATTAAATTTTAATTTAATTTTCAATAATTAATAAGTAGTTGGTAGAGATTTAACATCTATTAAATATCCAAATACTATTTAAATAATAATTAGAATAACAAATTGAGATTTATTTTCTAGGTAGTTATGTTCATCAAAATTTATTAATCATTTAATTTATATAAGTATGAAGTGAATAATAAGACTGAGATATAAATTTGTTGAAATAAGAATCATAAAATCACATTTCCCTCCCACAAATGATTTTAAAGCGAGAATATTGGCTTTATAATTTGATTGAGGATGGGAATATATATATATTCCCATCCTCAATCAAATTATAAAGCCAATATTCTCGCTTTAAAATCATTTGTGGGAGGGAAATGTGATTTTATGATTTTGTGATTTTATATATATATATGACTTTCCACAAATGATATTAAAGCGATAAGTTGAGCTTTATAATTAGACCTTGAGGTTGTGAATTGAAAAATCCCAAGTCTGAATCAATTAGTATTGTGGTCACCCTTACATAAGAAAGAAGTTTCCAAGAGTTAATTGAATGTAGTACATGTGGTTGGGAGGGTTTAATATTAAACTTCCCATCTAGGTTCAAGTTTCACTGGCATGATGCATGACACTCCTTTATGTGGTGGGCTATGAAAATGGTTGTTTACTATTGAAGTAATAAAAGAAAAACATATTTTAATTTTTTTTTATCATTTAAACTAAAAAATATATATATTAAGCATTAGTAGAATATTTTTATTTTTAATTAATATTAAAATAAGATATAAGTATGTTATTTTTTTGCCCTAGACGATTGAGAATGAGGGGAGTTGTTATTGCCCCATCTGGATAATGTACTAGGGGATGTGGTAACATGCCCTCGACAAGGTTAAATGATTTTTTGTGTGAGCATTATGAACCAAACATAAAATATGGTGAAGCACTCACGAAGAGTGGAAGGTGTTTTGTTCTAGTGGCTTAGGCATGTGGAGCGTGTGTATGACATGAATACTTTCCCGACGTTAAAAACTTGGGCATACACTATGGTCATTGCAGTGGATGGGTAAACGATTATTGAACGGGAAGCCAAGCGAAGTAGTGGAACCTGGGACTGTAGGGTCGTGTGTCTAGAGAAGAAACCCACTTGAATTCCCATCAGTAAGCAACTATTAATCACCTCCAGAATTTGCGGTCTCATTTGGAAACAATTAAATTTGTGTGATGTTACATTATGGGTTTATTCTGGTTATTTTGGTTAATATGCAAGGCAACTAGTGGGGAATGTGGGCAAGGGATGAATTTGCAGTTGTTTATGTCTCCTCTTTGGAACTCTAGACATAACTATCTCCTTCTCTTGTTTGGTGACCTTTGTTGTCAACCATGGATCCTTTATTATGTTTATGATTATGCCTTTCCTTTTCTATCAGTGGTTCTGGCTCCATTAATTATGCCTGACTTTGTTATTTTTCACATGTGATACTCTTGGTGGTGGTTCCATAAGCCTAGGGCTAGGTGTTATGACAAATATTAGTGGTCGGGGAAAATCAAATATGTTAATGTTTGTGCCTTTCCTCCTCAGTCAATAGTTTTGGCTCCATATATCTCCTATTAGATCTACTATTTGTCATATGAAATGAAATCATTGTTGAAATCTCTGATTGACCAACAAGTTCATACCATCAAATAGTATAGTTGATGGATACTCTTTCCCATGCCACACAAATGTGACTTAAAAACATGGATGTATCCCCTTCGAATCACAAGAAAACAATAGTGATGAGAGTCATTGGGCTCAGATATGTGTCTCTAACACATAATCAAATCGTGCATCTCTTTGGAATAGGTTATCCACTGTATAGTGGGGGACCACATTGTAAATATTGTATCGTTCTACTTGGTCAAATGATCAGAAAATCGTGTCAGGCTGGTTTGAGTTTTATCAGGAGGATGCAATTCTGCAGCAAGCACATTAGGGAAAAGTATGAGCAATGCAAAAACCGAGGTATTAAAAAATGCTACTTATCAAGCCATCAACTCAAATGATTGCTAAAATTCTACCAGACCATTGTATTGTCATTTTTTTTCCAAGAGAATACGTGATCGTGAAACACCATAGTGTCCTTTCTCGTAGATATATAAGCCTTGAGAAGATGGTAGACATAAATAAAAGAAATAGAGTTGAGTAGCCACTATTATCATTCACCTAAGCGGTTGTCATTTTGTTCATTTTTTTTGTGGACAAATCATTCTTCCATATAACATTAGGGTTGGCCTCCGCTTAAGCTCACCCTAATTTGAAAAAAAAAAAATGCAAAACAAAACAACAACATAGTATTGCATATCATTATTTTTCCAAAAAAAAATTAAAACAAACTAAACTAAAAATAACAACATAGTATTGCATATCATTATTTTCCAAAAGAAAATTAAAATTTAGGGTGTCGAGAAGTCCATCGGTTAAATGGAGTCCCAACGAAAAAGATAAGTGAGATTCTAGTGGGACACGCTCAGTGGGGAAATTCATTTGAAATTCATTTTTTTTGGATACATCACATATGGATTTTTTCTATAGATGTTTTTAAGGTGGTTCTAATTACATTTTTCAAATTTATGATGACATGTTATTAAGAAGTCATGGAAATCATGAGCTACTTTGCAATTATTTGTTAGTGCTCATAGCAGAAGGATGGACGGAGCTCTACAAACCCTTGTGACAGCTAGGTTTTTTCCCTAACTGACCATTCTATGCTTAGTTTGCATGAATATTTTTCAAATATCTTATGTAATGGCTAATTCTAGTGATTCAACGAAAAAGACAATTTCTTTTGCATGTATGGTTGCCGATCTAACAAGCTCTTCTTCATTTTCATACAGTTCCATGTTGAAATTTGGTTCTGTTCTTCTGGTGGTTCAAGAAATTCCTTACCTCAACGTTCTTGTGGATGAAGAAACTATCAGTTGTAAAAAAAAAATTTGGAGCAAGGTTTTGTTTGCAAGTTTAATGGGTTTTAACTGCGATTGGTTGATCTGCACAAATGGTTCTCCGAAACATGGAAGCCCCTTTTGATGGATGAATGAAATATTTTCTCTTTGGCTCGGGGTTCTTTTGTTGTGGTTTTTTTTATCACATGGAGGACAAGAAGTATATTTGCGAAGTTGAGTCATGGTTTTGGGTTAGTGTCGATCTCTTCAAGCAGCTTTAGACTTCTATTTTTTATCTCGTAACAACATAAATCACTATGGCTCCAATTTGGGTAATGATTTTGAACCTTCCCTTACCATTTTGGAATCTTCTGTTGCTTTCCTCTATTAGGAATGCATTGGGAAAGTTTTATCACCATTGTCCTAAAACTACAAAATTATTCAAGACTACTTAAGCCCAAATATGTGTGGAGATAAAGTTCAACACAGAATTTCCCACAAAGATTAATCTAACGACTCCAAACTATGTTTGGGTCCAAAATATCGAATTTGAGAATATTTTTCTTTTCTGTTGTAGAGCATGCTATGAAATAAGGTACATAATTAAAAACTGCCTCAAGTGTTTACAAAACAAAAATGACCAGAAAAAAATATGAATGCCCAAATGGGGGGAAGGAGCTCAGGGTGTTCACAATATGATATTTAAAGAGGAAGTGCTTTAGGATAAGAAAGAACTGGAAGACAAGAAGGAAGCAGATATAACCAAAGAAATTACATCAATGGCAATAGAAACCAAGTAGGAAATAATGAATGCCAATAAGGATCCTCCCGAATCAACAAAAATAGAAAAACAACAAATCCTCATGAAAAATAGATCCCCTCCTAAATCCACAAGGATTATTGTTGGAAAATCATCTTCTTAGGCAGATTAGAGAGATGAGGAAGAATCCAAATTTCACTTGTCGAAGAATGATATGCTAGAAATAGAAGAAAACACGAGTTGGACTCAAGTTGGGAAGAAAGGAAAAGGCATTTTTCGAAGGAAAACAAGAAGTCAAGTTGAGTCAAAAAAAAAGTATTTTATAACGGAATGTAAACATATCTAGATATTAGGAACATTTTAGAGAATTTTTAGTTGGAAAATGTCTGAATTTTTTATGTCATAGGGAACTCGTTTGAGGGTTTGGATTGAGTTCCCGTGCTCAATTTCAAACCTTCAAGAAATATTGAAATATGTGAAGATTCTGGCCTATTAACCATTTTTTTTTAATACAAATTCCTACTCGTTTCTCTAAAAAAAAATCATAGAAATCAAAATAATATAGATGTATTTATTAAAAATTAATGTGTAGTAGATAAAATTTTAAAAATTAATAAAAAAGTGAAAATTATAAAGATAAAAAATTAAATGATGAAAAAAATTAAAATATTAAAGAAATATATTTAATGTGAAATGTATATTTTGCAATGTAAATAAGAAGAGCAAGTTAACACAAGAAAAGAAGTCAAAAACAAGTGAGAGAACAAAATTTGTGACTTATAAGTGAGGATTAACCCTTGGTTCAACAAAACGTTGCAATTCAATAACACCATGATTCTCGAGAAAAAGAATGTAAAGATATATTAATCATGAAACTAGATAAAGAGAGGTATCAAAGTGAGTTAATTAAGTTTTTAAAAGTTGAAATTGAAAATTAAGAGAGCTTGACATAATTGAATGAAATTGTAGATTGAAGTGTTATTTTTTGATGTTTTTGTTATTAATGAAAGAGCATCTAAAATTTGTTCACGGGGTATTTGATAGACGGTGATCAGGTGATATGTTAAGACATTCCTTGATGTAAAGTCACCCGTTCAATTCCCCACTCCGATCGAAGTGATATATTAGACATGATGAAGATGTAGTCCTACCAAACTTTAAAAAAAAAAAACATCTAAAACTTGAGTTTAAGAAACAATTCAATAACAAATCAACATCTAGAAATTCAATAATAATAATTGAAAGTCCATAAATCACCACTAATAAAATCACAAGTTAGTTAAAAATGTTATCACATCAATGAATGCAAGATATCACATATTAACATGGTATCATGATAAGTTGATTAAAAAGGATCAACTTATCATGATACATATTGACACCCAAATTATAGAAATCAAAGAGCTCAAGAATCAATATACTAATGTTCATAGTTGTCTAACTAAAGTCAATATATTACTTACATATCAAAGCATTTGAAGATAAACACAACTTCAAAAAAGCTTGAATCAAGATATTATTATCAAAGAGTTCCACAAAGAATCGAATTCATATGGATTGGCCCTTTATTGATGCAACAATATTGTTCAAATCTTTGCAATTCATATCACCTCATGTCATCATTTTTTAAATAGGAAAAAATTATGAGAATATCAATCATTCCATCAAAATAATTTTTCTTTATCCATGCTTGAGGATAACACAATTTTAAAACAAGAAAATTTAACGGTATACTACTAGTAATATAATAATATAATATATAAATATTTACTATTTAATATGGGAATGTTGTATATTTATATTATTATTATTATTATTATTATTATTATTATATATATACAGTGGGATTGGCAACTGGGGTAGCCTCGCGACTCGCATTACACGGGGTCGATTCTAACCGCTACCACTATATCCACTGGGAACATGCGCCTGCCCCTCTCCACATGCTCCACTTTAGTCCGGGGGATTTGAACTCGTAACCTCCTGTATGGGCTCGCCTTACAAACGAACTTCACCGCATTTCAATTACCAACTCGCCTACCCCATGGGGCTTTTGTATATTTATATTATAATAATATAAATATTTACTATTTAATATGAGAATGTTGTATATTTATATTATAATAATTTTTATTAGTAATAATATAATATATAAATATTTACTATTTAATATTTAATATGTGAATGTTGTATATTCATATTATTTTACATTGTATATTTATATTATAATAATAATTAGTCATGTTTTTTTTCAAAGAAGTAGACTTATCACTTGTATTTATATGCATTTCAATTGTCTTTCATATCATCAATCTCATATAACATATCTCTAATAATAAATAATTATGTATTTAATAGAAGTTATAGATTATTATAAAGTGAAGTGATAAATTAAATTTAAGCTAAGTTCATCTTAATCACTATTCAATCTTATAATATATGATAATTTATAACCTATTCCTAATAATAAATAATTATGTATTCAATTGTTCTTAGAAATTATTTATTTATGAAGTGAAGTGATAGATTAATTTTAGGCTAAGTTCATCTTAACTACTATTCAATATTATAATATATAATATTGAATTATCATAATATAGTTTAGCCATGGTTGAAAAATATACTAATTAGATACATAAAAGTGTCTTGTGTATGCATTAAAAGATTGGATCTATAATTCCAATATTGCAATGTTCCACATTTTCCTATTCAATAATTGGAAGTCAATATTTACTTATGTCAATATTTCATTTGCTTAGAATGTGTTTAGCCTAATTATTTATTTATGAAGTGAATCAATAGATTAACTTTAGGCTAAGTCAATCTTAACCACTACTCAATATTATAATATATGATAATTTATTAAATTATTATTGTATAGTTTAGCCATGATTAAAAAATATATTAATGAGATACATATAAGTGTGTTGTATCTATATCAAAAGATTGGACTCATCATTTCAATGTTGAGTTTCTCTTTAAGTCTTTAAGTAATTGGAGGTCTAAATTCTATTTATATCAATATTTCATATGTTTAGAATGTGTTTCAACTCAGTTAGATTGATAAAAACATTTAAATATGGATATCTAAATCAATTTGATATTACTTACTAGTTATATGTTTTAAGTATATGATTATACTAGTATATGTTTAAGGTGTTGGTAATTATGTAGTTCTTTTTTATTATATAAATAAATAGTTTAAATGGTTGGTATATTAGATACTAGTGCGATGTTTTTCTATGATTGTAATAAATGTATTGCATGATGTAAATGAGTCTATTTCACTAATTAAACATTAAGATATAAGATAAGTTTTTTTTAATGAAAATGTTATATGTGCACACATGTGTGCATAGACATGAGATCCATGAGCTAACCTACATGTGATAGACAATGCTAGAGCCAAATAGTTATAATTCCAAGGTAAATTGGATGTCATAGACATCACAGAGATATTTACATGCTATCAATTGACTTTACTAATGATGGGTTAAAAATATATTTCATCTTATCCACTCCAAAGTGTCCTTCTAAGCTTCATTATGTAGCTCTTAAACGAGATTTCCTCTCAACAAACCTATTGATACATGCACTTTATTATCCTTGAATGATAATTTATCTTGGATATGGAAATATAGTTATGGGGCTATGTTTGTTCTCCCTAGCTCCTTACAAGCCCTCCATGCCTTTGCACAATATACAACTTCAATAGAAAATATATTTAGCAACATCATTACCTTAATTAATGCATTTACAACCATATTTGATTTTATAAATCTCCACTTCAAAGTAAATTACTAACTTTGTAAAATCATCCACCCTTTAGTTGTTTATGTATTGTTGTGCCTTGTGATCAAATTTCAAATTTCTCTAGCAGCAAATAGTGCCACCATTTCTTCAAATATTGAATAATAGCATATAAATATTAGTCCTAAACTATGTACTTTTTCTTAGCCTCATTCAATTTTCCCAAAGTATGTTATGGGCTTATTTTCTTAGCTCAAAATGGATCCAATTGTCAAACCACACATATCACAACCTACTTGAAACACTTTGTTGAAATTTAAGAGTGTTAATGTCAGTTGTTTATTACCTTCTTCTTCGAGGTATTAAAAACTTAAATGTTGCAATTATCCACTGAAAAATTCCTTATATATGCGTTACGTTAGTGATGCACATATTCAACTAAAGTTCTTAATAAATTTCATGTAAAGGCTTTCCAATCCATGAAAACTCCTCATGTCGAAGGGGTATCTAGGTATTGGTCATTGAACAATAATTCTCACCTTTTCCAAGACCCATTTTTACATCTTCATGTGAAACTACAACCCAAGTAAATCAACTCCTACAAAATAGTTTATTATTCAATTTAATCAATAACTTATTTTCTTCTAAACTTCCAAGACTTTTTTCAAATGTACCAAATGCTCTACATTGGACATGCTAAAACTCATAATGTTAACAAGATATACAATGATAAAATTACCAATTAAATGCTTCAATCATTCATTTATCAACCTCATAAACGTAGTAAGTGAATTATTTATGCCAAAGGGAATAACCAACTATTCAAATTATCCATCTTTTTTCTTTAGCATTGTCTTGCACTCATCACTTTCCCTTGCTTGAATTTAATGGTATCCACCTTCTACCTATATCTTTAAAATGTACTTTACCCCACATAAAGAGTCTAGAAGTTCATCCATTCTTGGCAAGGGAAATTAATATTTACCGAAATATTATTGATAGCTTTCAACTAAACACACATTATCCATTCACCACTTTTCTCAAGAGCCAATAGTGTTGGTACAACACATGGACTTAAACTCTCTCATATCAAACCTTTGTCATACAATTATTACACCTTACAATTTGGTTCTTCTCTCTCCATGGGTGTCATTTAGTAAGAGGATTTATTAAGTTGTATTGATATATGTATCTAGTATATCTAATGAGATTTATTCTTCTAGCTTGGGTGGTTGGGAGCACAGATTACTCTCCCCTCCAGCAAGGTTCAATTCCTAAAAATGGACGTGTTGGCTCATTGTGATAAGGCTAGAAGGGTATATGACTCCTAGAATGAGGTTCAAATCCTTGGTGTGCCTTGGGCCTCGATTCCACAAGACTATATGCAATATCTTCATTGGCTTCTCAATCATACTATTAACTTATTCCTGGTTAAATGTTCACCATTAAGCACGATTAGTCATCTGAATCATGTTATGACAATGGACTATTATGAGTCTTTATACATACACATACATTAATATATGCACCTAACATATCCTCATGCGTCAAGCATGTCATTATTTAATATCTATTCAATGGACTGCATCTTTGAACTATTTCATCTCTTGCCTTTTTACCATACCTATGTTATTATTCATCAAATTATGACAACTTCTCCAAACATTAAAGAAAAATATTAAAAATTAGCAAGAGATAAGTTAAATATATTCTCCCTAATAGTTATGGCTACATCACTGATCTATATGAGATATTAATGTAAATGTGCTTGAGGTTGTATAAATTGAAAGTATTAAAATTGAGTTTTATGAGCTTTTAAGTTAAATTACTATACACATAAAGCATGAATTTAAACTCTGAACAGAAGAAAATAGTAAACAAATACACTATAAAAACAACCACAACACAACAAGTGATGAAGGAGTTCACCCCTCCTGGGCTACGTCTCCTAGTCCAGCTTCCAATGGCTTGTCCCTATATCATTATGCTTAAAAATGGTGGTTACATCAATTTACATTACACCAATGGCTTCAAAACATGTTCCATTAGCTTCAAAACTGTCAAAAAATCGTGTTTAGCCTCTTTCTTCTCCTAAACTGGTAAAAAACTGAAGAAGTTATGAGTTCCCCTAGCTTTGCTTCTAGTCGATCTACAAATTCCCCAAAATCCGGCACCGGTCCTAAAATTTCGCCCCAAATTGCGCTAACGGATGGAAAATTTGGTAGATTTTCAGCGCAAATTGTGGGATGCTTTAATTTCATAATGTGGCCTAAAAATCTGAATTTTAAACCATAATATATGGTCGAATATTTCATGTTAAATATTGGCGGGCTCTACCTCCTCCACGCTCTCAGTTCCAGCCAGGGTTATATGGTATGATTTGTTTGGGGGTCGGGGCTAAGCCCCGGTCCGTTACCCCATAACTCTACTCCCTCAAACTTTAAATTTTAGTTGGTTCGAATGGTTAACAAGACCCAATGGTTAGCCCGAGTGGTTAAGGCTCTATGTTGTTTGCAATGAGATCTCGGTATCGATCCCGCCAGAGGTTAATTCAGACTTCAACCAAATTTGTAGTGGCCCTCGTGCTGCCACGTGGCAGCCTTTGGTTGGGCCACATGGTAGTATGTGGTTAGCCACCATCCAACCAATGAAATTCTCCCGCACTAGCACCATTCAGGGCACACCACGTGTCAGAGAGTGAAAGGCCCAAAAAAATTGATTTCGACCAATCACAAGAGGCCATGTCGCAGCCTTCCACTGGCCCAAAATTTTCCCAGTCACCTTTTTTTTTTCTTCCTGTTTGGGAACGCAAACAAAACTCGTTTCTGGGAGCATACGGTGTTAGTTTTCTGCGAAACAAGTTGCGTCAGATTCAGAACAACGAGATCAATGCAATCGCATAGGTTTCAAGCCATACCAAAAACTTTCATTTTTGAGCATATTTTTGAGCACCTGATCACTCCTCCCCACTGGAAGCTTTTGGACTCCAAAATATCACTTTTATTTGTTTATTAGATGAGGGTACATTTCCCTCACCTTTCCAATCTCGATCCATTTGGCTTTGCTTGGATTTTTTCCTTTGAGCCCCGCATGAAGGTACTCCACATTCCCTCTTTTTGAAGTCCTTGTTCTTTTGTCAAGAATGGTGTCTTGTTGTAGTTCTTCAAGGTATTTAGGAGAGAAATCCTCAATAGAAGGAATCTGAACATTCTCTCCTTCATCATCAATCAAAGGAGGCTCATAAAACCTTAACTTATCAACATTAAAAACAATACAAATTTGCATATATGAAGGAAAATCCAACCTGAAGACATTATCATCAATCTTTTCTAAAAGTCTGAATGGACCATATCGAATTGGTTTTAGTTTTTTACCTTCTCCTTGAAGCCTTTCTTTGCTAATTTGAAGCCAAAATTCATCACCGACTTGGAAATTGTGATCTACACTATGCTTATCGTGCCTTGTTTTGTACTTGACTTGGCTCTTTTCCAATTGTTCTTGAACTGCTTGATGTACCAATTGGATTCGTTCAATGAACCTTTTAGCTTTGTCTATGTCACTATGACCATCAATAGCAACATCCTATCCAAAAATGAAATCCAAAGGAGACTTGGGAAAGTATCCCAAACATGCTTCAAATGGCAATGTTTGAGTTGAAGAGTGCTTGGCCTGGTTGTAAGCATGTTGAATATAGTGCAAATGTTCATCCCACAACTTAGGATGCTTGCTGCAATAACCGCAAAGAAGATGTATCATCGTCCTGTTCACCACCTCTGTTTGACCATCTGTTTGTGGATGAAATGTTGTACTCTTTTTCAATTTGGTGTCCATAAATCCCCACAAGTTTGACCAAAATTCCCAACAAAATGAGAATCTCAATCACTAAGAATGGATGTGGGAAATCCAAAATGAACCCATATATTCTAAAAGAATAACTGAGCAGTTTGTTTAACTGTAATTTCCTTTTTACATGGCATCAAAATACAAATTTTGTTGAACCTATCCACAACTACATAAAGATAATCATGATTCCTTTTTTACATAGTGATACCTCTAAAAAAATCCATAGAGACACTCTCCCATGGATGAGAAGGTACTAGAAGTGGTGTGTACAATCCTAACTTTCTATTGTTAGGCTTACTGAGAGCACATAATGAAAAACCTTTAATAAAATGTGACACACTTTCAAGCATACGAGGCCAATAAAAATACCTTTGTAGATGTGCCACCGTCTTACTTACACTGAAATTACCAGCAATAAGATAAGTATGTGCCTCTCTTATAATGTTGACTCTTTATCCTTGTGTAATACAAAGCTTACTAGGATGGTACAACAAGTTATCATGCATGTGATAATCCAATTCCTCTACTTGGTTCCCTTGACTCAAAGTTGCATATACATCTTGAAAATCACTATCTAAAGCATATTGTTCAACATAGATCTCATGCAAAATAGAATTATTCTTAAGAATAGTAGTAGCACTAACAACAGGCTCAGAAAGAAAATCAACAACTTTATTGTAGATACCTTTCTTATACCTTATCACCAAGTGGAATTGTTGAAAAAAACCCATCCCTCGAAAGTGTCTTGACTGCTACAACTTTTTTTGTGATTGCAAGTATTGCAATGGTTGATGATCACTGTGAGTGATTGTTTCCATACCCATCAAGTAGTGTTTCCATTTTTTCACACTTTTCACCAATGCATATAATTCCTTGTCATATGTAGAATAATTAATCAATGCACCATTAAAATTTTCTAAATTAAAACAGATGGGCTTACCATGATGCATGAGGACTGCACCCATGGCATAGTCACGAGCATCAGTCTGAATCTCAAATGACTATCTCAAGTCTGGAAGTGCAAGTATTAGAGTTGAACTAAAATTTTCCTTTAATGCATCAAAGGCCTTTTTTTTTTTACCTCCCCACTGGAATACCTGCTTCACACTTGTCAATGCATGCAATGGAATTGCGATAGAAGAGAAGTTCACAATAAACTTCCTCCAATATTGGGTTGCTCCCAAAAATCTTGGGCTTTGGCCAATTCAAAATGATATCAATGTTGGAGGGATATATTTTCAATTCACCTCCTCTAACAATATGAACCAAATACACTAAATAAGTTTTTCCAAACTCACACTTTGACATCTTTAAAAACAATTGTTCTTTATTCAAGACATCAAGTACCTTTTTGACATGCATGACATGTTCTTCATGATATTTACTGAAAATCAAGATGTGATCTAAGTAGACTATCACAAAATCATCTATAAATGGCCTCAATACATCATTCATCATACACATGAAGGTAGCGAGAGCATTGCAAAGACCAAAAGGCATAAGTAACCATTCAAACAAACCTTTTTTTGTTTTGAATTTTGTCTTCCATATGTCACCTTCATCAATTCTAATTTGATGATAGCCAATCCTTAAGTCCAACTTAGTAAAATATTTTGCATCTTTCAATTGATCAATTATATCATCTATTCTAGGAAGTGGTTAACGATTCTTTACCATAATTTTTTTCAATGCACGGAAGTCCACACACATGCACCATGTTCCATCCTTCTTTGGCACCAAAACATAGGTGACCCGCATGGTGAAGTAATTGGTCTGATGATCCCTTTGTCCAAAAAGTCTTGAATTTTCTTTTTAATTTTTTCACTTTCCATCACTAACATCGTGTACATGCCAATGCTAGGAAGAGGGAAATATTGTTGCAATTGTATTTCATGTTGGATTCCCCTCTTGGAAGGAAATTCCTTGGGCTCCTAAAACATATCATCATATTGGTTAACAACCTCAACCAAATCAGATTTCAATCTTGAGTCACAATCTTGAAAAGCTTCATTCTCAACATCATTCTTTTGTTTGACCATTAAAAGCACAAAATTCTTGGTATAGTTAACGAGTCTCTTCATTTGTTCGACATTTACAAGTGAAAGATTTAGTTTCTATTGATGTGCTCTAACAATGCACTCAATACCATATTTAAACAAGTGATACTTGTTTTCATGGAGATGAAAAATAACTTTCCTATCATACAAATATGGGCTTCCCAAAACAATTCCAGAAATATCAAGTGGAACTACATCAAGTTCAACTTCATTAAGAAAGTTTGTTGTAATTGCAAATCTAAGTATGTATTTCATCGTCACTTGTAATTTTTCATTCTTGCATATCCAACCTAAAGGATAAGGTCTTGGATGAGGAATGGTCTCTAAATTTAACTTCTTGACTAAGTCTTTGGAAATCAAATTTTCTTGTGAACCACTATCGAAGAGTGTATCAATTTTGGTATGCTTTGAAATAACCCGAATATGGAAAAGTTCAATTCTTGTTTTCTCAACTTGAGTATCATTAGGACAACTTGAAGAGGTAGTGCTTGCTATGTACTTACCTTCCAGATCTTAATGTAAATGTGCTTGAGGTTGTATAAATTGTAAGTACTAAAATTTAGTTTTATGATCTTCTATGATAAATTCTTATACACAAAGCATGAATTTAAACTCTAAACAACAAAAAGCAACAGAAAAATACACCATAAAAATAACCACAACATAGAAAGTGATGAAGGAGTTCACCCCTCATGGGCTACGTCTCCTGGTCCAGCTTTGACGCAACAAAACTAAAATGTCCGCCCCAAGGAAAGCTGGTCAACGGTGACGTGGCTCTGCCCGCATTTCTCTTTGGTTTACCCCACGTGGCTCTTTTATTTTCTTTTTATTTAATTATAAAATTCGTAGAATTTGATAAATAATACTATCCACAATGTTTGAACTTTAAATTATATTCCCGAACCTTATATTATGCCGTCAACCTTATGACCAACGTTTTATGCCTTTCGAAACTTTATATTAAAACCAACGCTCTATTTTGAATAATTAACTATGTAATAAACCTTTAGCCCTAGCCCCACTTCTACGGTCAATGGACCAATCAAACTCATGCACCGTACCTCTTTTATCGTCCGCGCACTTTGGTTATCGTTCGCGCATCTCCTGCAAGCGACCACTGTCTGATGGCCCTTTCCCAGATCGACGGATCTCGTCAATATGGCTCGGCGTCCTGGTACGGATGTTAACGTGTGATGGCGCAGTTTAAATGGTGGTTTTCTGGGGGTCCACCACTTTTCCATGCGTCCACTCCTCTATGGAATTGCTCCTCGACCGGGGAATACCACTTGTACACCAAAAGCGGTGCGATATGGGCAATCCGCCTCCTCAAATCCGCTCATGGTTTTGCTACAGTGATCAACCAGGGTTAAAGCGGGGTCGCGCTGGCCTTCTTAGTCATTTAACTCACGTCTAGACCACGATTCCAGGTTCGAAAGCAACAACTCTATATCTTTACAAAGCGGGAAATCTTCCAAATTAAACAGCGTTCATGACCACAATTCCTCTGCACAAACCTCGCTTGCGGGTAGTATTGATTTAACAGGGTTTATTCGAATAATTTACTGAGAAAAAACAGACAGATGGATGCAGAGTCGATACAATGGTTCGACTCAGTAATTGTATATATACACAGAATTCAATTGCTTCACAATTTGCAGTTCGAGGCAATTCAATGGCAAATAAGCTTTGAAATCATTTAACTGGAAACAATTGTTCACACACAGAGTTTATTGCAGAAATCTCTCTCTCTCTTTTTGCTCTCTCCTCCAATCCATCCGGGGGATTACATTTATATACATAAACATATGACTCTTCGGTTCCTCTGAGAGGACCGTTTTACAAAATCAACAGCCTAATTACAATAATTCAATTAACTGAAATATGACAGCTAGACTAACTGAGCTATTCGACTTCTATGACTCTAACTGATCTAGATAAAACAATCAGCTGAGGTATTGACACCTAGCTATTACAATTCAAATGTTTTCAAACCCTCCTAGCCACAACATGTGGACAAAACTCCTACATTGCTAGCTAGTGTCTAATGCCCCTGCATCAGACTCCCGAGGGAAATTTTCTTCATGGGCTCCTGTCCATGAGCTCTTCCACTGATCTGCCTATCTTCTGCAACATTTCTTCTGTCATCCAAGTCGCATCTTCCTCTGGCTTATCCTTCCATTGATCAAGTACTGAAAGTACTCTTGTCCTCTGGTCCTTCTGAATGGTATTTTATCCAATATCTTCTCTGGTTGCAGTGGTTGCGCTGGTGGTAGCTGTTCCTTCCACTCAATCTGTTCCTTGTCTATTGCTCTTTCTTCTACACCGTCATCCTCATACTTGAACAAATCTGCAACATTAAAAATGGGAGATATTCCAACATTAGGAGGTAATTCAATCTCATAATCATTTGCAGAAACTTCCCAAGAATCTTGCATGGCCCAATCTTTTTGAACTTTAATTTTTTGTACTGCTTCTTTGGGAATATCTCCTTTCTCAAGTGTGCCAAAACCTGATCTCCTACTTCAAAATGAACTTCTCTTCTGCTCAAGTCTGCTCTATTTTTATATTTGATGCTGCTGCCTTGTAATTGTTGTTTCACTTGTTCATGTATGGCCTGGATCTCTGAAGCAAATTCCTCACCATATGCACTCCTTAGCTCTGCTCTTCCCAGATTTCTTAACTCTGATATTCCTCTGGGGTGCATTCCATAAACAGTATGAAATGGACTCCCCGCCTCTGTGCTCCGTTTGGTGAGTCATTGTATGCATATCTCCGCCCGGGGAAAATATGATCCTAATCGGGCGTTGGGATGCCTCCGCAAGACTTCTTTAAACAAAATTCCCAGACTTTATTCAACGGCTGCATTGTCCATCGCGGAGGATGATGTTTCCAGTCAAACTCGGGCCATCCATAGTTTCTTCCACGTCCCAAAAGTGCCCCACAAATCTGGTGTCTCTGTCTGAAACAATAATCTTGGGCAACCCATGCAATCTAACAACTTCTTTGAAGAACAAGTTAGCAACATGGGTGGCATCACTAGTTTTATAACATGGAATAAAATGTGCCATTTTGGAGAATCTGTCCACCACAACAAAGACTGCATCATTCCCTCTCTGAGTCTTGGGTAATCCTAGAACAAAATCCATACTCACCATGTCCCAAGGCCTGTCTGGAATAGGCAAGGGAGTGTACAATCCTGCATTCTGGCTCCTTCCTTTAGCATATTGACAAATCTTGCAATTCTTCACAAACTTGTTCACTTCTGTTCTCATCCTGGGCCAGAAATAAAAGTGACTCAGCTGCTCATAAGTCTTATCAGTGCCAAAGTGTCCAACAAGTCCACCACTATGCTTTTCTTTGATCAAATTTTCTCTCATGGAACATCTTGGTACACACAGTTGGCTTCTTCTGAATAACAAGTCCTCCTGCAAGAAATAATCCAGCCACTGGCTTCTATCTGTTAAAATAGGGTTACTACATGCCTCAAATGCTTCTTTAAAATCTGGATCTGTTTTATACAATTCTTTCAAAAAATCAAATCCTACAACTTCAAAATCTGTTTCTTGAACAAGCATGTGCCTCCTACTCAAAGCATCAGCTACTTTGTTGGCTTGGCCACTTATATGTTTCAATACAAAATTAAAACTTTGGAGATACTCAACCCACTTAGCATTCTTATGTTTCAACTTGGGTTGTTGTACAATATACTGTAAAGCATGATTGTCAGAATATAATACAAATTCCCTGGACATCAAGTAATGTCTCCACTTCTTCATTGCCTGAAATATTGCATAGAATTCCTTCTCATAAGAGGAATACTTCTTTCTGGTGTCATTCAGCTTCTCACTGAAATATGCCACAGGCCTATCATCCTGACTCAACACAGCTCCAATGACCTCTCCACTGGCATCACATTTTACTTGAAATGGTTTTGTAAAGTCAGGCAGAATCAAAACAGGCTTCTCAGTTATCTTTTGCTTCAAAACTTTAAAGTTTCTTTCTACTTCAGCAGTCCACTTAAATGGTTGTTTGCTCTTCTTAATTGTCTCAATTATGGGTGCATTAATCTTACTAAAGTTTCTTATAAACTTTCTGTAAAAACTAGCAAGTCCGTGGAAACTTCTTACCTCAAAGACATTCCTGAGTGAAGGCCACTCCAAAATTGCCTTAACCTTTTCTGGGTCCATCTTCAATCCTTCTGCAGAAACAACAAACCCTAAATACACCAACTCCTCTTTCATGAATGAGCATTTCTTCAAATTTATCAGCAGTTTCTCTTGGTGCAGCTTCTTCAATACATGATTAAGATGCCTTAAATGTTCTTCTTTAGTTCTGTTGAAAACTAATATATCATCCAGATACACTATCACAAATTTACCAATGAATTCTTTCAATACTTCATTCATAAGTCTCATAAAAGTGCTAGGTGCATTTGACAACCCAAAAGGCATTACCATCCATTCATACAGTCCTTCATTTGTTTTAAAGGCAATTTTCCACTCATCACCCTCTCTTATTCTAATCTGATGGTATCCACTTTTCAAATCTATCTTTGAAAAATATTTAGCACCACTCAAACAGTCCATCAAATCCTCAACTCTGGGCAAAGGGAATCTGTACCTGATTGTGATCTTATTGATTGCTCTGGAATCAGTACACATCCTCTAGCCTCCATCTTTCTTTGGGCTCAATACTGCTGGTACTGCACATGGACTCAAACTTTCTCTGATCAGTCCCTTGTCCACCAATTCCTGTACTTGTCTCCTGATTTCCTCATTTTCTGTGGGAGTCATTCTGTAGGCTGCCTTATTTGGCAGATTTGAACCAGGGATAAAATCTATCTGATGGCTGATCTTTCTCATAGGTGGCAGCTCATCAGGTAAATCATCCACAACAATGTCACAATAATCATCTAACATCTCTTGGATTTCTACTGGCAAATCAGAAATCTTTGTAGAAGTAAGAACTACTTTAGGTTTGCAAACTAAAGCAAAACTTACCTCTTCTTCTTCTATCTGTTGCAGATATTCCTTCCCACTCAGCAACAAGGTCTTTGGATCAATCACTCATTGATGGCTTCCTCTTCATGGGTATCAATGTATGATGTACCCCATCTTTGAAGAACTTGTAAGTGTTCTTTCTTGCCATTTAGTAGCACTCATTGTCATTAAATCGCCAAGGTTCACCCTCGCATATGACACACATCCATGGGCATTACATCACACAGACTCCTATCTTTATGTTTTCCCCATTTGGTACTTCTAGCATACATCGTTTTCACAAACTAACAAAGTCTTGTAGCTAAGAGCACTCCCTGAGGGAGTTGATATTTTATCTTCTAACTCTCCCCCAATTTCTCTATTACCTCAGTGGAAACCAGATTGTCTGTGTTGCTGCTATCAATGACTAGCTGGCAGCATTTCCATTGGACTTTGCATATGCTCCTAAACAAATTCTTCCTTTGTGCAGACTCAGTGACCGCTTTCGTTTGCTTCAATAGGACCTTGTTAACCACCAAGGACTCTCCCCTCTCTGGAAGAATTTCTTCTTCAATTTCTGCTTCTTCTCCAGCCTTGGCAACAACAACATTTCTTTGACTAGCACCCACATTCTCTGGACACTCATAGTGCTTATGTCCCACTTGCTGACATCTATAACACCTTAATTCTCTACCCTTGCCTCTGTCTCTGCCTCCTCTTCCTTTTCGTCTGTAAGAAACCCTTCTGCCCCTTGCATCATCCTCTGTAGTTGCATTCTGAGGTGAGCTACTCTTAGCTCCATCCCTGGGTGTAGCAGGCTTTCCTCTACCACCCTGACTTCCCTTTCCACGAAAATTACCTCTCTTCTTGGCAGATTGTTTCCTCAGGAGTTTCTCCTCTGCTTTCAAGGCCATCTGATAGGCCTCTTCCACTATCTTAGGAGACAGGAGACCAATCTCATCTTGGATCTCCAGCTTGAGACCATTCACATATCTAGCAGTCTTCTCTGGTGTGTCTTGGAATTGCCCGGCCCTTATGCTTACTCTGTAGAATTCCTCTGTGTACTCTTTTACTGTCAGCAACCTCTGTCTCAGGTTTTTCATTTTATTATACAATGTCAGCTGGTAATCACTAGGAAAGAATTTACCGTTTAATTTAGCCATCATTCTGGTCCAGCTCTTGATAGGTTGCTTGCCAACTCTCCTCCTTTCTGCCTGCACTCCATCCCACCAAAGTGCAGCATGTCCTTTCAGCTTTGTTACTGCAAACTTGACCTTCTTGTCTTCACTTATTTCTTCATAATCGTAGCACTTTTTTAATTCATTAATCCAGTCCACTAGTTCTTCTGGATTCAGTCCCCTTGCATAACTCGACACTTCAATTATGGGCTTAACTGCAGACCCCAGAATAGTCCTAAGAAGCCTCATGTCAAGAGGAATTTAGACATTTTCTTTTGCTTCTTTTGTTTCAGGTTCACTGATGTCTTCTGGATCTCTGGGCTGTCTTCGCTCCATGGCATCCATTCTGGCTTCGACCCTCTGCAACATCCCCAACACCTCAGCGTTGGCAACAAGCCTCCTTCTTCCAACACCTTTACCAACTCGGATTGCCATGTCAGCAAAAACAACTTCAGACAACCTGGCTCTGATACCACAAATGATGCAACAAAACTGAAATGTCCGCCCCAAGGAGAGCTGGTCAACGGTGACGTGGCTCTGCCCGCATTTCTCTTTGGTTTACCCCACGTGGCTCTTTTATTTTCTTTTTATTTAATTATCAAATTCATAGAATTTGATAAATAATACTATCCACAATGTTTGAACTTTAAACTATATTCCCGAACCTTATATTATGCTGTCAACTTTATGACCAACGTTTTATGCCTTTCGAAACTTTATATTAAAACCAACGCTCTATTTTGAATAATTAACTATGTAATAAACCTTTAGTCCTGGCCCCACTTCTACGGTCAATGGACCAATCAAACTCATGCACCGTACCTCTTTTATCATCCGCGCACCTTGGTTATCGTTCGCGCATCTCCTGCAAGCGACCACCGTCCGATGGCCCTTTCCCAGATCGACGGCTCTCGTCAATATCGCTCGGCATCCTGGTACGGATGTTAACGTGCGATGGCGCAATTTAAACGGTGGTTTTCTGGGGGTCCACTTCGCCACGCGTCCACTCCTCTATGGAATCGCTCCTCGACCAGGGAATACCGCCTGTACACCAAAAGCGGTGCGATATGGGCAATCCGCCTCCTCAAATCCGCTCGTGGTTTTGCTACAATGATCAACCAAGGTTAATGCGGAGTCACGCTGGCCTTCTTAGTCATTTAACTCACGTCTAGACCACGATTCCAGGTTCGAAAGCAACAACTCTATATCTTTACAAAGCGGGAAATCTTCCAAATTAAACAGCGTTCACGACCACAATTCCTCTGCACAAACCTCGCCTGCGGGTAGTTATTATTTAACAGGGTTTATTCGAATAATTTACAGAGAAACAACAGATAGATGGATGCGGAGTCGATACAACGGTTCGACTCAGTAATTGTATATATACACATAATTCAATTGCTTCACAATTAAACAATTCTTCACAATTTGCAGTTCAAGGCAATTCAATGGCAAATAAGCTTTGAAATCATTTAACTGGAAACAATTGTTCACACACAGAGTTTATTGCAGAAATCTCTCTCTCTTTTTTTTCTCTCTCCTCCAATCCATCCGGGGGATTACATTTATATACATAAACATATGACTCTTCGGTTCCTCTGAGAGGACCGTTTTAGAAAATCAACAGCCTAATTACAATAATTCAATTAACTGAAATATGACAGCTAGACTAACTGAGCTATTCGACTTCTATGACTCTAACTGATCTACATAATACAATCAGCCGAGGTATTGACACCTAGCTGTTACAATTCAAATGTTTTCAAACCCTCCTAGCCACAACATGTGGACAAAACTCCTACATTGTTGGCTAGTGTCTAATGCCCCTGCATCAAGCTTCCAATGGCTTGACCCTATGTCATTATGCTAAAAAAATGGTGGTTAGATCAATTTACAGTGCACCAATGGCTTCAAAAATTGTTCCATTAGCTTCAGAACTGTAAAAAATGCCTGTCTAGCCTCTTTCTACTCCCAAATTAGTCAAAAAATAAAGAAGATATGAGTTCCCCTAGATTTTTTGCTAGTCGCTCTACAAATTCCCCAAAATTTGGCACTAGTCCTACAATTTCGCCCTAAATTGTGCTAACGAAATGAAAATTTGGCAGATTTTTGGTGCAAATTGTGGGATGCTTTAATTGCATAATGCGGCCTAAAAATGTGAATTTTAAACCATAATATATGGTCGAATGTTTAATGTTAAATATTGGTGGGCTCCGCCTCCTCCGAGCCCTCGGTTACTGCCAGGCTTATATGGTATGTTTTTTTGGAGGGTCGGGGCTAAGCCCTAGCCCCTTACCCCATAACTTAATTCCCTCAAACTTTAAATGTTATTTGGTTTGTATGGTTAACAAGACCCAACGGTTAGCCCGAGTGGTTAAGGCTCTATGTTGTTTGCAATGAGGTATTGGTATTGATATCGTTGGAGGTTAATTCAGACTTCAACCAAATTTTTGGTGGCCCCTATGCTGCCATGTGGCGGCCTCTGGTTGGGCCACATGGAAACATGCGGTTGACCGCCATCCAACCAATGAAATTCGCCCACAACATCACCATTCAGGTCCTGCCACATGTTAGGCAGTGGTATGCCCAAAAAAATTTGATTTTGACCAATCACAAGAGACCATGTTGCAGCCTGCCACTTGCCCAAAATTTTCCTAGTTAGTTGTTTGGTTTTTTCTTTCAAAATTTACATGTTTGGGAAAATGAACATAACTCATTTCTAGGATCATACAGTGTCAGTTTTCCACAAAACAAGTTGTGTCAGATTCAAAACGATGGTATCTACGCAAGCGTACAGGTTTCAAGCCATTCTGAAAACTTTCATTTTTTAGCATATTTTTTGGCAGCTAATCAATCACTCGACCATAGAATTATGCAATTATGTTGGGATATTGTAGGGAATATAGTCAGCATCATGCATGTTTATCTTATTGCATCAAACTCAAGTAAGACTTAAAATAACATCAGTTTATTCATATATACAACAAAATAATATCACATAAGTACACATGCATGCATACATTTTAATTTAAAACTTAAATTGTTTCCTATACTCGAGCCCATCTAGGTTTAGCGTTGAACCTTAGCTATGATACAACTTTGTCACATAATATTAGAGCTCCCATTTCATCTGTTATGTTAGCATTATGACAATTTTGTTGTCCTTGATGGATACCTACTTGATGAGTTGTCCTTGATGGCAACCTACTTGATGAAGATGTCAACATGATGATAACATGATGAGTGTACAAGCTAGTACACATGCGACAAAGAGTTTGGACAAAGGAATAGCGGTTCAGAGATAGAGGAAGAATGAAGGTGGTGTTTTGAGAAGTACACACGGGTTATTTGAAGCAAAGTTGCGTACATAAGAGGGTGTGGTGAAGAAAAGTCACGTACAGTTTCTGCACCATGGTATTCTAAATACCAAGGGTCTTTAACATGGTATTGGCCCATAGTATTGAGCACAAAAACGTATATTTGATCTTATAAAATAATACCATTGACATTAGTATGAGTTTGACTCAAGGTATTGGCTTGGGCCTAAGCTGTAAAAGGAGATGGAGATCAAAGTGTTTAGGTGTGCAAGTTATGGGTTATTAGTGAATAGTTTGATCTGAAATAAGTGTGCACCAGGGATTATGATGATGGATTAGATAAAATAGATCTGAAATGACTATACATTGAATAATCTACTTATGGGTTGGTTTGATCTGTGATGATAATTTTTTGACGTGTGTTTTTTATTGTGTATGCCGTGATATGGGAAGTTGTGTTGTGCAGCAAAGGTATGAGTCAATAATTACAAATTTTTACGCAGGTTTGTTTCAGAAAGAGCGTATATATACGCGGATCTACTTCTGGGTAGTTGCATATCGATTCTGCAGTATGGACATATCTGTACATAGGTATGCTTCTTGAAAGGCACATACATGCACGGAAATGTTTTGTAAGGGTCGTACATATGCTAGGGTTTTGCTGAATATGATGTCTGATCAGTCTTTTTGTGTTTTATGTTATTTTTCAATGAAGTCTTTCATGATGATTTGAGTTTAACAATGAGGATTGAAGTTGAACTGATTGTGGATTGATATGTTGAATAGTATAGATGATGTTATTTGTATGTGGTTCAATTATTTATGATGGTTTTGTGTGTAAATCAGTGAATATTTCAAAATGACAGTGATTCAGTTTAAGGGTTTGGTGTTTTGAGATCTATACACAGGTATGCTTCATGGAAAGCATGCATATATGTGGATATGATTAAGAACAATAGTGTATATATTTTGATATATGGTTGATCAGGTTTTGCAGTGACAGAATCTGATTTATGTGATGAATAGTATGTGGATTGGTATTCTGGTAAATGGATTTACAATACTATAATTGCTTTGGTTGTTTGAGAATAAGGTTATTGATTTGTGTCTTAGTTGGTATAGTAGTTAAGTGAATTGATACAGTATTTTTGGTTTCAATGTTGGTATTTTCTTTTGAGATTAAATGATGGTAGTGGGCCTAATCTAAAAATTTGATGAAAAGGGGTCTACAGGTTGTGATGGTTTGAATCAAGTGGATCCAATATGAAAATTATGAAACATGGTCCACGGAGGTGCTAAGGGTTGAAGCCTCCAATTATGGAGTTGAAGCTTCCTTCGAGTAGTAGCTAGTAAATCTTATCAGGGGGTAGGAGCTCCCTTCTGAGGGTTGTCCATAAACGAGATCAGGGGGTTGGAGCTCCCTTCTAGTGGGTGTTGGAGAATGAGAGAAGGTTGTAGCCTTATACATGTGAGTGTCTGTGTGCTGGTAAGAGTCTTCACCAATACAATATTGCAAGATGTTTTCCATATAATAAAACATGAAGACAGAGACGACGACAATGGTGGTTTTCTCCCACATTGGGTTTCCACCTAAAAACTCTATTGTTCATGTGTGTTGATGTGTTTCTTATGTGTGATGGTTTATTCTGTTCTTACTACACATTATTATTGTTTAATTAATTCCTAACGAAGTACTGATACAATGGTTCAAGTTAAACAAATGATGAATTAACTAAAAAGTGAGTTAACTGGATATACGCTAGTTATCTACATAACAATTGCGTACATACATAGGTTTACTTCAATATAGTCATGTACATAAATCTGAATAAGAACATAAAAGTTTGATTGAGTTTTAGAATACTCATTCACCCCCCCCCCCCCCCCCCCCCAATTCAATATTTTTCCTAACAATTGGCATCAGAGAAAAACCTTCAGAAGAAGCTTGATCTTTTGAAGGAGATCCATCAAGAAGATGGGAAAGAAAAAGATAGATCAAAGAAAGGATTCAAAAACTAGTGGTAGTGGCACTGATATATTAGATGTAGTGATAGTCATGAATATCAATAAATATTCAGTTTTGGGAGTACCTCATTTTCGATTGATCAAAAATGAATAAGATAGTAAAAAATAATTATCAGGCATGGGTTCATGTACTAATTGTGGTCGATTTCCTTGTCTATACAATAATGATGATAGTCATGATGACAGTGAATCAATTGAAATTGTACTTATGGGTAAAAGTGAAAGTAAGCACTCTAAAGAGCATCTAGATTAAAAAATGATGTCTCTAGAAGCAGAAGATCAAGGAAAGTAAAAAACAATGGTCAATGTAGATGTGCCTATACTAAGCAAAGATAATTATAAATAGTGGAAGTAAAAGGTGAAATCTAATCTAATGAAACTTGATGTTTGGTATCTAGTATGCAATGGCTACACCAAGATTCCCCCATTGGACGAGGAAGTGAAAAATAACAGTAAGGCATTGAGTGACATATTTTTTAGCAAACCTGATTCAACGTTAAATAAGGTTATGCATTATACAACTGTAAAGAAAGTGTGGGATAAGCTACAAGCAATCCATGAAGAAATTCCAAAGGAAGATCGCTCATCAGGGAAACTACCAGGTAATATTATCCCTAACAATGTGTCAAATAATGAACATGATGATAAAACAACTCTTATGATGCGAGATGGAGTTACTGGTTCAAAAGATGACAGGTTAGAAGAAATTTATGATCTTGGAGAAAAACTTGATCTTGCTTTGAAAAAAATTGTTAATCTTAAAGATAAGTTGCAAGCATATCATAACAAAGATCATAATAAATCAGTAAATGGTGTTGTGGAATCCAAACAGTATTGTGAAGGTCTTGAAGCTGAGATCATCTCTCTAAAAGAAGATCTTGAAAATCAGATAAGCAGAATGAAGAACTACTTCAAGAATTTTAAGAACAAGAAAATGGGTTGAAAGAAGAGATTCTCAAAATAAAGGAGCAAGTAGAAGAAGGAAGAAGGGTTGAAGAAGGTATGAAGAAGCGATATCTAGAAAAAGAAAAGAAATATCAAAGAATGGAGGTTGAGGTACACATTTTAAAAGGTAAATTAGAAGAAAAAAATAAACATTTGAGATCTCAAGATAGTACTAATATTCTAGATAATATTATTAATAATCAAAGGCCTTCTGCTATTAAATCTAGTCTTGGTTTTCATGAAATTGTTAAATGAGAATCTAGTTCACAACCTAGTGCTAAGAATCCAAAGGATAACAATGAAAAACCTGAAGTGTTTAAAAAATAGATAAGAATCCAACCTAATAAACAACCAAATATCATGAATCTTCAAAGGAAATCATTTGATCCTAACTATAGAAGTGTCAATCGCTTTTCTCCTCTGATCAAATATGTTGAATTATTTATATGCCATAATTATGGACATGTGGTAGCCAATTGTAGAAGCATATTGTTTCAGTCTCAAGAAAATAGTTGTGCCACTGAAATGTCATCAACTCCTAGGTACTCAAGTTTCTTTAAGGGATATTGTTTTGCTTGTAATATATTTTGTCACAAAGCTATTGATTGCAATAGAAGGAATGTGAGATAGAAATATTATGATTCCTATGCTCCACTTTCTGGTCATATAAGATGTTATGCATGTAACATGTTTGGGCATGTAGAAAAATAATGCAAGAACAAATCAATGGATCACAACGGACAACATGGAAAGCAATCAGATAAGAATATTTATGAAAAAGGACTAAGGAAGATGGATCCACCAACATTCCTATTATTAAGCAGAAAGAATAAGAACATGTAAGATGTGGTGTTGCTCTCTTCTCATTTGAAAATGAAGATGAATGGTACATAGACAACGGATGCTATCATCACATGACTGGAGATAAGTGTAAGATGGAGTCTCTCAGGAAAAACCAAGATGGTAAGGTTATTCTTTCAAACAGTGCTCTAGCAAAAGTTCTTGGAAAAGGTAGAGCCAGAATTAATAAACATAGAAGAATAAATGATAATTTATTAGTTCAAGGGATAAAGCAAAGTATTCTAAGTGTAGGTCAAATGGTGGATATAGGAAATGTAAATGTGTTTACTTCAACCAAATTCAAATTCATAGATGAAGAATCTGGAAAGGTCATAGCAAGAGAATATATAAATCCATACAAATTATATGTGTTTAAATAATTGAATTCTCGTAGTTATGAGGAGGATTTAGACTCAGAGTAAAAGTAGATGGTGCCCACGGTAGTGCATTGTTCTTAAAAGAATACTAATAACAGCAAATTGAAGAAGTGATATGAGGTAAATGACCTCATGAGACCAGAATATGTTTATCAGGTCCTGTTGATGCCTCGAAATTCGCTGCAACAACATGGGGGATAGCCACCCGGTCAGGACCTTAAAGCATCTTATTTTCTGTTTGGAATGGTGGCTCCGACTGGTTTAACTAGGTCCAATTACCTTCTCTCAATCTCCAATGGCTTAAAATATAACTTTTGTCTACCAATGGGAAAGAGACATCAGATCATTTCTATTGCTGATCAGGCAAGAGACTGATCCTTAAGCTAATTTGGGGCTCAACCAAACCACAACTAAAGTCTTGCCACTTTGGGAAGAGGACTTGTAGCAATGTAGAATTAAATCTAAATGAAAAATTATTCTAAAATGCAAGCAAAAGGAAATTTATCCTAATCCTATCTCAATTAGGTAGATATAGATCTAACTCAACCGAGAACAATATATTTAAATGATTGAGATTTAAATATGTCTCGCTTATAATGAATATCAAATTAACGAAATAGTTCAATTAACTGACATTATGTATACCAAAACACATTCTATTTAGAGACCTCTTAACTAACATAATCAACTAAACAACATTTAGGAAGTAGTTCACAAAAATGATATTGATTGTTAAATTAGTATTAAAAGACATATTTTTGAGTAAATAGCTATTAAGAAATCAGAATTCAACCCATAAGACCAGAGATAAATAATAACATATAATTGCAGAGACAAATTACTCATATTGACAATAGCGCACAAATATGAATAAAATGACACATTCTTGCTATAATAAAATGAACCCTGTATTTAAAACAATAGTATTATAAATACCAATTTATTGAAACCATTTCTCTAACTCCGGTCTCCAATAGTCCTATACAATGCTTGAATTTCTGTTGTAAAACTAGAGCTGCAATAGTGAAAACTCTGACCCTCATACATGATTCAGAATGCAAACGAAAAATCCTCAATAATCCCCAAATCTGAGTTTTTCTCTTCTTTCCCCTACAACTCTAAATTCTTTATACAATAGTGCCTTCAAGAATTCCTGAATTGCGGAGAAAGGAGCCTCTATTACATTATACAATCTTCTATTTATAATATTTCCAAAATAATTCCTCAATAGAAAGTTGTTGAAGAGTGAATTTGCTCAATCAATTTTCATTGGACTAAAATCTCATTTTTCTCTTACTGGAGCGTTCTCATTGATTGAGATTTTCTTTTTTTCATCTCTTCAACTATTTTCCTGCAAAAACAAATCAAAACAAAATTAAAATGTAAAAATAAAATCAAAATGCCAAATATGGAATTAAAACAAATCCAATCAAAACTTA
The DNA here is from genome assembly GCA_034641835.2 of Pinus albicaulis. Taxonomy (NCBI): domain Eukaryota; kingdom Viridiplantae; phylum Streptophyta; class Pinopsida; order Pinales; family Pinaceae; genus Pinus; species Pinus albicaulis. The sequence continues at coordinate 74,348,960 of CM076582.1, read as the reverse complement.
ATTAAATAAATAATTTAAAAGGAAATTTAAGCTTTATGTTGATGCCCGTGATGATATTGGTCAAGGATATCATTGACGAATGGATCTGCACTCAGAAGAAGCTGGGGGCAAATTAAAATGCAAAAAATAAAACTCAGAAAATTAGTTTTGTTTAAAAATTCGGAGCTTGATCTTCTGTTGATTTTTAGACCCAATAAATGATCAAATCTGGAAATGAAACCACTTCATAAATGTTCTCCATAATTTTATCTATCTAATCACTCGTCTTGGGCCTCATTTGGCCAAGTAAAACTCTATTTATGAGCTTCCAAAGTTGATGTATTAAAATTGACAAGTTCTGGAATTTCTGTTGCTTAGGCTAAAAATCAGAATTTTTTAATTAAATTTTAATCCTAAATTAGATTACAGTTTTTTTAATTAATTAATACTAATTAATTGTAATTACATTATTAATCTTAATTTATTACAAATAGAAATTAATTAATAAAAATTACCTATTTAAAAATTAGGTAAAAATAATTAATTAAAATATAATAATATTATAATTCAAATTATAATAAATATTATAATTACAATATAATTATTATAATACTAATATAATATTAATATAAAAAATTTTAATTTTACAAACCATTGGAATCAATATTTATCCATACTTATATGCCAGGGAGGGAGGAGGGCGTTAAGAGTGAGTGGAAGGTGAGGTAAGCATGGGGTAGGGTGAAGTGAGGTGAGGTGGAGGAATAAGGATTGAGGTGGAAGGTGAGTGAGGTGAGGGTGAGGACACAGAGGTATAAGGTGGTAAACCAAACTTATATTAAAAATTTTAGTTTCTCATATAAAATCACAATTCGCTCATTGCAAAAAAAAATTAAGGGACGAGCTTGAGGTGTTTAAGTGAAATTGTGATATCGTAAATTCACAATCACACTTTTATTTCGGCTTTTTTTAAATTGGTATTTTTGGAAGAGTGGATGTGGTGAGAAGTGGGGCTTAGGTGGGATTAACCATCCTACAAATTGAACTTCATCTATTTTGCAATTTTGGGGTTTTAGGTTTAGCAATTTGTTTTAAAATAACAAGTTGAAGTAAATTACCAATATTCCGAATCGTTTTTTCGTCCATTGTACAATTTAGATGGGTCATTTTGTATGACCATTAGTGAAAAATTATAGAATTGGTAAAAATGAACTAAATTTTAATATTCACAATGAATGACTATTTTAATTGCAAAAATTAAAAAAAAATATACATTTATGTATATTTTCTACCCACGCGACACAAATTATCAAACTTTAAAAGAGTGTCATTTACAAACCAGTTGACCAAATGAAGCGAAACAAGTATCATTGGAAAGCTTGCTAAAAATCAGATTCACTGAAACAATCGAAATGGAAATCCAATAAAAATGAATAAATGGTAAAATTTTAGGATAATTAACTTAATGAAAACTTTAAAAGATTCTTAGCCAAAAATTAATAAAGAGGGTCCTCGTTATTGAAGCAAATAATTCAAAAATGGGGGGTGTTGGGTTTTCCCTACAACAGGTCCTCAGGATCAGTAATGTATATGCGCAGGGGGACCAATACATATGTTGATGATGATCCCCATGGTTGTGTTGATATTCATGTTGGTTATATTAGTGACAGTGCATATGATGTGATAACAGAAGACAGGTAGAAACAGTACAAGCTCATGAGGAGCTACAATTTTGAAAAAAAATAAAAGTCAACATTTCACTTTCTGTGCACAGATCCTATGAAGGAAAATCGTGTATATACCCAAGTTCTAATATACATAGTCGTGTATGTCTCTCTATGATGAAGAAACATTAGGACAGACTCAGGGAAAGGCTTTGATATGATTCAAATAGTTATTACATGGCTTTCTTGTTCTGATGTTGATGGTTACAGTCTCTGGATGCTACTTGGAAGTGGTATTGCTAATGATGGTCTATAAGTTGCTACGATATAACATTGATGCTTTGATGGATTTACTGATTAATGGAGATGCTTTGGTGATCTAATTGATGGATGAATTAATGTAATCAGATTTGACAGTGAACAATTGGCACAGGTTTAGGGGGAGCATTTTCTATGCTTCTAGTAGTGCATTGTTGGCATTATGATTTCTTTAGTATTCCTTATTGCATAATGGTGTTCATGATAAGCATATTGGTGATGCTGCTAAAGACAAATATGTTGCTGAAGTTTTGAATGATGACTATATGTTATTGTTTTCATTTTTCATAATTTTCTTATGATGAAATATATATGATGCTTATGTTGCTTGAAGAGATGCATATAAAATTTTAATAATGTTGTTGATCAAATTTGTGATGATACATATGACATGCAAAGAGAATGTTGATCTTTTTTATATGATATCAAGGAGATAGGTTGATTTCACATTCTTATGATTGGTTGATGATGATGGTGAGTTCATACATATTGTAGAAAAAATATCTTATGGATGACTACTTGAGTTGCATATTGGTGAAATATTTTTTGGTATTTAATAATTCTTCTTGTATGAAGATAATGGGCCAAGAGAACGATGTTGCTGCAAGTTTCATGAAGACATGGTTACTGATATGTTGTTGCTACAACTGCTTGGTGATGCTTGAAAGCATTACATATTTGGTCATAGGTTGATGATATTGAAGCTACATTGTCTTATCTTTCATATTGATGATAAGGGTGTGCACGTTTTTGTTCATATTGCTACTATCAATGGTGCAGATCCTACATGGCGTATGATAGTTTTTTATGACTATCATGGTATTTCTAACTCACTATAGAGGTATTTGGCTTTGGTTATAAATGTCATATTTTTGTCTTCATGTAAAGGCCATGAAAAGACCCATGATGTAATTATTGTAATTCTTAGTCATGTTTGGACTATTGAGGGTCAAGTCAATTATGAATGTAATACCATTTGATGTAATGAAGAGTCAAATATATAACCCCATTGTGTTGGGTGATTGATGTAATTTTGAGTCCTTGGTGATAGGAAAGGTCATATTTGGTTGAGTCATAAAGTCATGAACTTCTTCTAGATGATTCAACATGTGCTCAGGGGGAGCATGGTCAGTATACAGTGTTCATTTTCAGCAGATCAGATCTATAATGCTCATGTCTCTACAAGGAAAGAGAAGCCTTCATTCAACATTGATCAACCCTTTTCCCTTGATGACAAAAGGGGAGAGTAACTTGGTGTTTTAAAACTTGGTGCTTATCTTGATGTGTTTTACAGGTTGTGGTGACCAAACACCAAAGTGGTTGCCATCAAGTCCAAAGGGGGAGATTTTTGGAATTATGACAAATGTGTTTTCCTTGATGGAAACCTACTTGATGAGTTGTACTTAATGGAAACCTACTTGATGAAGATTTAAACATGATGATAACAGAATGAGTCTACAAGCTAGTACACATGTGACAGAGAGTTTGGAAAGAAGAATAGTAGTTAAGAGACAGAGGAACAGTGAAGGTGATGTTTTGAGAAGTACACGTGGGTTCTATGAAGCAAAGTCACATACATATGTGGGTATGGTGAATAAAATTCATGTACAATTTTTGCACCATGGTATTCTAAATACCAAGGGTCTTTACCATGGTATTGGCCCATAATATTGAGCACAAAAATGGATATTTGATCTCGTCAAAGAATACCATCAGCATTAGTATGGTTTTGACCCAAGGTATTGGCTAGGGCCTAAGCTATAAAAGGATATCGAGATCAAAGTGTTTAGGTGTGCAAGTTTTTGTTCCTTAGGAGACAATCTCTCGCTCTAAGGAGATCAGTGCCCAAGACATTTACTTTCACTTGTAAATAAAATTATTTGTTTTCCCTTCATATTGTAACCCCATAATTTATATCTTAAACCCTTTAATATTTATAGATAACAAAACTCCTCAAAGTTCCTTTAAATGATAAATTTGCATGAACAAGGGAAGGTGAAATGCTAGTGAAAAACCATTAATAATATGTTGTAAATCACAGAAACTATTATCTATGGTTTTAGAAGAAAATGGTTGCTAGAAATGATTTCAGAATAAAGGAGCACATTCTTAAGGAAATTTACTCCAACTCACATATGAAAATTAGACACCAGTAGTTGCATTACTTTATTCTAATAGAAGAGACATACATAAGGTGGAACAGGAAAAAATCAACACATTCATCAATTGCTAGGAAATTCTCTGAAAATATTTATTAATCTCATAAAAGACAAAGTACAAAACTTGCCAAAACTTCTGAGGCCCAAATTCTGGAACCCTGTCTCTCTTTCGAAAAAGTCTTAAATACAATACTACAAAATGAACATTTATGAAACTGTCAACTTCCTAAATTGTTTCCTTCGATCATTACATATAAAAATAGAAAATTATAACTTCTTCAGCAAAATAAAGTGAAAGTAGACTATAAAATTGCATTTGTTCGTGTGGTAGTAATTGTTGAGATTTTGTGTATTTGGGGTAGCATCAATTGTGCTCTATGTACCAAATTTTGAGGAAGGACTAGAGTTCACCTAATCTACAAGACCAGAAATGGATTTGGGAAATTTCATCTGGCTTAGGAGATATTAAATTAACTAATTATTTTAATGTATTTCGTAAGTTAAAACTTAGGAAAATAAAATAATTAAAGTGAATTTAATTAAACATGTGATGAAATTGTCTTAAGTCACACAGATCAAGCTTTCTTTTAATCTTAGCCATTGATTAAAGATTTAATCTTGGTCGTTGATTTGTCAACGAGAAAAGTATAAAGTAAAAGCTTGGGGTCATTTGTAAGACACACAGAGACAGAGCACTGAAGCTAAGCTGAGATTCTAGGGAGGGGTTGCCAAGAATTCTCAAGTGCTTCAGTTGCAGAGGGGGGAATTTAGACCAAGGGGATGATTTGATCCTGGGGTCTAGAATACACAAGGAGCATAGAAGAGATCAGCAAAGACAGCACAGCAGCAGCAAACGACAGCAGCAAGGACAGCGTGATTTTCAGGAAACCCTTCAGGGGTTACACAGAGACCCTTAGGGGCAGCGTAGTGACTACGTCACCCAGTCTGGGGTAACGCAGTCCCTTCCAGTGACAACGCTAAGCATTTGGAGGCCTTCATAGGTTAACACTGTGTCTTTTAGGGGCAGATCTGGGGTTTCTAGGCCTAGATCTAGCTGAGTTCTGTAAATCCCATTTGACGATGTGGATCACTCAGTATTGTTGGTCTTAGATCAGCCAGGTGCTGCAGATCTAGAGTTTTCTCTGTAGGGTTTTCCAGATTTGGAACCCAGAGTTATGTATTTAGAAATATTCTTAATAATAGAGCCCTCCAGTAGCCAGAGACTGGTTTTCCCACATTGGGTTTTTCCAGGGACTTTTTGTCCAAAAATAATTGTGTCACTTTGTCTATGTGTGCATGTGCTTATTCTAGATCTGAATTGGTAGAGATTTGTTATGTGTTTTTCTTTTATGTTAACTTGAATTTATTCAGTTGATAACTTGTATAAGTAGGAGAAGCTTAACCAGATTAACAGAAATAATTTATGCATAAGAATTAAGATTTAGAAATTTCTACATGGTATCAGAGTAATTGCAGATCTAGAAGGGTCACCAGCTGAAGAATCTAAAGGATCTAGCTGCAGAAAGTAGCTGGAAATGCAGCAGAAAAGCAGATTTGAAGGGACAGCGCAGTTTTCAGGAGCAGAATCACACAGAGGAAAGGGTGACGTTTTCCAGTGCTGTGTCCTAGAAAGCCCACGCAATTACTGCGCAGAGACAGCTTAGAAATAGCGTTGGTTGGGTCTGAATCCAGCCAGTGTGATTCAGATCTGAATATGTCAAATCCAGAAAAATGTACAGAAAAGTTGCAGAAATTCAGAAGAGCTAGTGGGGTTAAAATTTTGAAGTTTTCAAATTTTTAACCTTAGTACAAGTGACAGAGTTTGGGAAGAGATCAACTTCTCAAAGAGTTTCTTGCCAAAGGAAACATGCAGTTTAGTCAGAGGATCAAAGAATAAGCTAAATCATAGTTGATTTGGTAGATTTCCAAGGAGGGAAATCAAGTGTCAGAGGGAGCAGAGGGTTCCCAGTTCGAAAAGGACCCTAGATCTAAGATCTCTAGCATAGAGAAGAGGAGATATGGCACATTCTGAGAAAATGGATCCTCATGGACTGTGTGATCAAGATAGGCTGGAGGGTCTCTCAAAATTTTCGGTGTGGAAAGCAAGGATCCTGATTTTCCTTAAGGCATACGGTCTAAGAGACCATGAAGAGCAGACCCTAGCCACACCGACAGATGTGAATCTCTTTACGGAAGCATAGAGAAGCTGATGGGCATGCCAAGTGGCTGATAATGGACAATATCAAGGACCATATTTTACCACACATAGATGAGAAGAGGACAGCTAATGAGATGTGGAAGGCCTTGACTTCCCTGTATGAGGGAAAATCAGTCCAAAGAAAGATGTTGTTGGATGCCCAAATGAGGTCATTCATGATGACCAAGGAAGAAGACATCAAGCATTTCCTCTTCAGATTACAGTCAATCAGGGATCATCTGACTGCAACAGGTGCAACCGTAGATGATGCAGTGATAGTCAAGACTACCCTCAATACAGTCACAGAATAGTGGGAAACCTTTGTCCAAAGTATCTTGGGCAGAGCGGACCTCCCAGATTGGGACAACTTGTGGTCAATCCTGCGGCAAGAAGAATTACGAATAAGAAGCAGCACAACCCTGCATTGAGCAAGGTTAAGAAGGAAGAGGAGAAAGATACAGCCTTTGCATCGAAGAAGCAGCCAAAGAAGAAGAAGGATATTTCTAAGATAAAGTGCTTCCAGTGTGGAGAAATGGGATATTTTGCCAGCCATTGTCCAGAAAAGAAGAAGGATAAGGAATCATCTTCTTCCAAAGAAACGGTGGCAGATGATGGGTTAGGAGATGATGTAGCCATGAGTGCTCATGAACCACGGAGGTGGGGTGACATGGACATGTAGAGGAGCTACATGGAAGTAAGGCGGGATCCTTGAGCAGCTCATATCTTGGATCACAAGCGAGTTACGGCAGCCTTAAGACACTAGCAGGACAAGTGGAGCAGTGCGTGCATAGATCATAGATGAGGCAGAGGTAGAGGCAGATCTGGAGGCTGGGAGGAGCATCGCAAAGCATAGCAGCAGCAACGTAGAAGTAGTAGCAGCGCAGAGGTTGATGTGACTTCAGCAGTGCAGAGCAGTGCTGCTTACGCAGTGTAGATCTGCAGCAATGCAGAGAGCTTCAGAGGAACAATGCAGTGCAGGAGAAGCGTGATAGATTTCAGTACAAGGAGTTGATGTGACTTCAGTAGTGTAGAGGGAGTTTGATTCGTAGGCAAAGTTGTAGTTGTGCATCGTTCTTTAGATGCCAACACATATCTATAGCCTATGGAACTTCAGTGATGAGGATGCATCCCATCTGAATTGTTTGTCAAAGATTGGGTAGGAGATTCAGTTGTTTCTCTCAACAACTGAAGTTGCAGTGCAGCAAATCAGCAGTCGCAGTGCTATGAGCAGTACAGATGCGGCATATTGAGAGGGAGTTGCAATATATTGGTTGCAGTGGCAGTGGCAGAGTCATGGGCAACAGTACATAATGGCAGCAGCAATGCAGAGTTGAGTGGCAGGAGGCCAAGATTCAGCAGCACATAACCAATGCCCAAAATCATGTAATGCATAAGTGTGATGTATTGCTAGAGCACACCCTTGATGCAAAGAGGGAGTGTTGAGATTTTGTGTATTTAGAGTAGCATCAGTTGTGCTCTAGGTCCCAAATTTTGAGGAAAGACTAGAGTTCACTTGATCTGCAAGACCCAGAAATGGATTTGGGAAATTTCATCTGGTTTAGGAGATATTATATTAATTAATTATTTTAATATATTTCCTAAGTTAAAACTTAGGAAAATAAAATAATTTAATTTAATTTAATTAAACATGTGATGAAATTGTCTTAAGTCACACGGATCAAGCTTTCTTTTAATCTTAGCCATTGATTAAAAATTTAATCTCGTTCTTTGATTTATCAACGAGAAAAGTATAAAGCAAAGGCTTGGGGTCATTTGTAAGACACACAGAGGCAAAGCACTGAAGCTAAGTTGAGATTCTAGGGCAGGGTTGCTAATAATTCTCAAGTGTTTCAATTGTAAAGAGGGGAATTTAGACCAAGGGGATGATCTGATCCCGGGGTCTAGAATACACAAGAAGAAAAGAAGAGATCAGGAAAGACAGCACAGAGGAAGGCAGCAACAACAGACGGAAGCAGCAATAGCAACAACAGCAAGGAAAATTTCTTTTTCAGGAAACCCTTCACGGGTTACGCAGAGACCCTTAAGGGCAGCATAGTGACTATGTCACCCAGTCTGGGGTAATGCAGTCCCTTCCAGTGGTAGCGCTGAGCATTTGGAGGCCTTCATAGGCTGACATAGTGTCTTTCAGGAGCAGATCTGGGGTTTCTAGGCCTAGATCTAGCTGAGTTCTGTAAATCCTATTTGAGGGTGTGGATCAATCAGTATTGTTGGTCTTAGATCAGCCAGGTGCTACATATCTAGAGTTTTCTCTGTAGCGTTTTCCAGATCTGGAACCCAGAGTTGTGTATTCAGAAATATTCTTAATAATAGAGCCCTCCAACAGCCACAGACCAGTTTTCCCAAATTGGGTTTTTCCAGGGATAGTTTGTCCAGAAATAATTGTTTCATTTTGTCTATGTGTGCATGTGCTTATTCTAGATCTGAATTGGAAGATATCTGTTATGTGTTTTGCTTTGATGTTGACTTGAATTTATTCAGTTGATAACTTATATAAGTAGGAGAAGCTTAACCAGATTAATAGAAATAATTTCTGCATAAGAATTAAGATTCAGAAATTTCTACAACAGTAACCTAAGATCCTGGAACAGAAGAGGCTCCGGCAATTGCATTATCAGTTTGTGGAGACATCCATTCTTTACACTTTCTCCACAGGTCTACATTTGACTTGGAACAATTTACAAGCTTGACATGAGCCATTCAAAAGTCTGTAATCCTGGAATATGAGGGTCTTTCTGAAAACAATGTTTTCATCATCCATAACAGTTGAAAGTCTTTATGCAGAAAATTCACAATAGTGGCTCCCTTTAGGATAGCAGTCTTGTCATGTGTATTTCCAATTTTACTCTTTGCCTCTACCAACAATGTTTCATATGTCTCCCCAGAATAATATTTCCTTGTTGGTCTCAACATGATGGAAAACTGTCCCTGGTTCTTTTATCAAACAACACATTAAATATTACCACTGCTTCTTTAACTTCCTTCAGCTTTTTCTCTGTAGTCTTCCTGTATGAATTCTTCATGATAATCTTGTTAAACTCCAGTACACATTGAGTCATGTCTTCAGTTCATAAAATCAATCAATCTCTTGGCATACAAGGCCTTGTTCTGCAATTTCTGTTTATTTTCCACAATGACATTCTCTAGGTCATTCATAATGCTATTTTCTTCCCCATCAATAATCAGCAGATCCCATATATTCTTGAAAACATTAATAGTCTCATTCCAAATAATCTCCCTGGCCTATATAAGGGACATATTTCCATTCACTTTCTCTTTCATCTCTTTGATTTCCAGATAGGCAGTCTGACAATGTTTCCTATACTTCTCTGCATTATCCTTGTTCATTTTTACTTCCTGCTCAGTAGCTCTGACCACTTTATAAGCACTTTCCAAGTCCCTATGAGTTTTCTTCAGATCAATTTCTGTCATTCTTAACTCAGTAGAGACTTGAGTTAATTGGGTAGCAGGATCTTCTAGATTTGATGAAACAACAATACTGCAGACATGGGAGTCTATCTTCTTCTGTAACATGTCACTCACTTCTTTCAACTTAGTTATCTCTTAATATTTGGCTAGCAAATCTTGCAACAATGCTCTTTCTCTGTCTCAACTTGGGCTACTTCAGTAACCATAGGATGCTCACCAGCAGGAAGCTTAAGCTTCTTCTTCAAAGTCTAGATTTCAAATTCAACACTCTGGAACAATTTTTGAATTGATGACCTGTCTTCAGGATCAACACTAATCTTGACAATTATTTTCTTTAACTCCTCATTTTGTGTGGCGTAAGCTCTCGAGTTTTCTTTCTCCAACTTCAATTGTTTGATTACTTTTTTCAACATATTTTCATCTTCGGCAGCAACTCAAGTGGTCTTGTTTAAATCATTAAAAATTAACTGTCATGTTTGCATATGTAAGTTAATCTTATTAGGAAGAGGAATATTCTTTGCATCCACTGTCAGATTAACAGTTTTGAAAGAGTAGTAGATGACACATTCATAGTTTAAGGATGAGAGAAGGCGATTATTAATTGATCTTTTCCAGATCCATGGCTGTCAATATTCTTGTTTGCTCAAGAGAAATTTGATCCTCTGACTAAGCCTCAATGTTATATCTTATTCTTTTGTTTATTTCTTCAATTTGTGAGAAAAATCGTTTAAAATTAGACAAAGAATCATGAATTGTACCTTCAACCAGAGGAGATGAAGGTGTACAAGAAGTGTCTCCCAATTACAAAGAAAATCCAGGCATAGGTGAAGAACTACCCTCCTCCACTATCTTTGCCTTCTTGGATTCATTTTCTGCATCACTCTCTAATTCAATTAATTTCTCCCTTCCTATTTTAAGCGCCTTCTCAATAGGATGAGGAGTTCCCACCTCCATCTTCACAGATGCTGAAAATTTTCAACCAATTTCCATTTTTTCCATTTCTGGCCTACGCTCATGAACAAATGGAGAATAACCATTTTCCACCCTGCGGTTTGAAATCACATGATATGGATCATAGGCCCATTTCTCCTCTAATGAAAAATGCATATTAGTCAGCATCTTGTGAGCCTCTTCTAGGGCTTGTCTGGTATTAACTATGAATGGCCCTACTATCCTGGATAATTTAAATAAATGACCCTTCTTCACTAGCACAAAATGAACTTGATCAAAATTAAGACTTTTCTTGATGAACTCCAAGGAAAACATCCTCATAGGAATAAAAACACATAGCCTGAAAAGTTCTATATCAGCTCCAAACAATCTAATTTCAGTGTGTTTTTCATAAAAACCAATCCCCATACATTAATCTTTGCTCAATTTTAGAAAAGACAGAGCTTAAGTAAAAAACCTTGGTGCAAACACTCCATTTAAAACTAAATACAAATAGGAAGGAAAGAGGAGGTAAACTCAAATAAACCTTCATTTCCCACCTCCTTTCTTACTAGTTCTGTCCAAAAACCACTGATTGCTTATTTTTATTCAGATCAACAATATTTAACCCAAATTGAGTAAAGTTGTCCACATGACTGTAAAGAAATGAATAGGTGACCAAGGATGGAAACCTAAAACTCCCAGTAATTGATAAACTCATGAACTGACTGTTTACAACATTCTCCAAATAAGTGGCAATATCTACAACCACCCCAGGCTTCATCATTAAAGCAAACATTCCCAGAATTTACTTATCCATCATTCGACATCTTCTTTACCGAGGATTTTAGCCAAAATCTACAAAATTGGCCTTACATCTTTAGCAAAGAGGCTCACAGGATATTTGTCTGAATCTATGGAAAATTTTTCCTTTTCAGGCATTAAATAAAACACAATTAGGGAAAACTTAGGTCCCTCCAATTCTTAAAAGTATGTGGAAAGGGACTCTTCAGTAAACTCACATATGAATCTGGCTCTTTCGAAGCGGTTGATGACTTGGACGTTGGTACAAATGTCAGATGACGTTAAGCTATGCGGGAACATACGTGGACAACAATGAGGGAAAATTTATTTTTATAGGCAGAGAAAATGATTGGGCAGGAAAAAAACGTATGGAAGTGTAATGAATGATGGAATGACTGATAAGACGGGTGAAATGATATGGAGGGTGATGTCAAAAAAATAGTTGGCTCGCTTGCTGGTGTCGTGGGCCCATAAATTATCATCACTACGGGATCGATCATAGATCGGTACCCCCACAGTTAAACTGGGCCACTCGTTCCAGTCAACTGTCGGGGGTCAAAGATTCCAACGGAGGCACCCCGCTTGTTAATCTACGATCAAGTTGTGATGCCACATTGCTCCATCGAAGGAAAGCTCTTCTAATTGTTGGTCCCGACAATATCACCTGCTCGTCTTTTAACATTACGCATTAAATGTGGTCCCACCATTTGTCACATTTACTCCGACCACTTTTAGCACATTTTTTTTCAAAAAAAAAAATTATTTTGTGCATATGCATATATTTTTTTATTTTTTATTTTTTAAGAAGACATAATCTCATACATACAACATATAAGGAATTTAAAACATGACACAACACAATTTATGGGTTATTAGTGAATATTTTGATATGAAATAAGTGTGCACCAAGGAGAATGATGATGGATCGGATCTAATAGATCTAAAATGACTATACATTGAATAATCTGCTTATGGGTTAGTTTGATATGTGATGATAATGTTTTAGCTTGTTTTTGTTACTGTGTATGTCAATTTATGGGTTTGATTTAAGTTTTGTTGTGTAGCGAAGGTATGAGTAAATAATTATAGATTTGTACGTAGGTTTGTTTTAGAAAGAGTGCGTACATATGCGGATATGCTTTTGGGTAATCGTGTATCAATTTTGCAATATGGATAGATTTGTCTGCGAGTATGCTTCTTGAAAGGCGTGTAAATACACAGAAGTATTTTTTTATGGTTATGTACATATGCTAGGGATTTTTTGAATATGGTGTTTGATCAGTCTAATGAATCTTGTTGTGTTGATTGTTGTCTGTCAATGAGGTCTTGCGTGATTATCTGGGTTTAACAGTGATGATTGAAGTTGAACTGATTATGTATTGATATGTTGAATAGTAATGATGTTTCTATATGTACGTGGTTCAGAGACTTGTGATGGTTTTGTGTGTAACTGAGTGATTTTTTCAGAATGACAGGGATTTAGTTTTAGGGTTCAGTGTGTTAATGCTCAGATTGATCCTAAGGCTGAAGTAGGCAATCCTGAGGTAACCTCAAACCAAGATTTGGACTTGGTATCTAGCCCTACCGAATCAGAAAGGGATCTCTCAATAGAATCACAACCAAGAGGTCTGGATTGAAAGGATTTTAGGCTAGCTAAGGAAAACAAGGGGTTTTGATTTTGATTTTAGGGTTGGACTCACTGAACCAGAATTAGGTCAAAAGGATAAAATAGGGCCAGAAGGATGAAATTGTAATCTTATTAATAGGGAAAGGTAGGTAAAAGTTTCAAACATTCAAAGAGTATTAAATGAGATGGAAATACTGGTGAGGATCTAAGGAAAGCATATGAAATGTATTTTCCTTAAACTGAATAAATTGAACACATTATACTTAATTTCCCAAAACAAAGCATAACTAAATATGAATTCTATTTTTCAAACTTGAAATCAAGTATATAATAGATGTGAAATGGATTATGAATCAACAATACATTCTAACAAATCAATCACAGAGAAGAAACAATGTTTAAAACTCGCACCACAGGGATCCCAAGAAAATAGTTGTAAATTTCCATTAATGTCCAAGCCAAAATGTTACTTGAGCAATACAATCTCTTCCACTGATGCCAACCATTACAAAGACTGAAAAAGTACAACTTATAGACTCAAAACCACTTCCTCTCATCCTCAGGGGTCGAATCCATGAGGTGAGGGAGTTTTTGCACCAAAAACTAAATTGACTGCTGAAGACCCTAGGATGAGGAGAGTGACTCATTCCTAACTTTTAGAACATATACATTTTACCTCAAACTAATGATTTACCTAATGTATCTACCTCAGGTAAAAGTAAAACATGATTTTTTACATTTGTGACTTCTCATTTACCCAAGTGAAAATTACATCAGAGGTGAAATTTCAAAATTTACTGAAACTAGTCGAACTGTAAATTTCTTGGTAAACGCGCAGCGCCAACACAACAAAATTGACCTGTTTTGTGAGAAAATTTTGGAGGCCTTCCCCTTGTCAAAATTGAGCTCAGGATAGCTCATTGGAAAGCCTGTCTAGACTACTTTCTAAATGTGCTTTTAATTTCCAAAATGATTTCCATATGATCTGTCAAAATCCTGCTTTCCCAAGACTGCCAAACGTGCAACGCCAAGGCTAAAAGAGGGCAGAAACATGGTTATTTAATAGTTTTTGGCCTTTTTGAGGGACCAGTTTTGCTCCAAATATCCTAAAAATTTATGAGGTTGATGTACTTGCCATTATGAACATGAATATGCTGACCTTTTGAAATTTAGCACATTTTTAGTAGGCTAAATTGTCCCAAAAAATCAAAATTTGCACCAAAGTGCCAAAAATGGAATTTGATTTGTTGATCAGGGTTTGTAGGGCTGGAGGGACACCTCAGTAAGAATATTGAGCTTCTCTTTCTCCTTTGACTCGGTCAAAGCCCGAATCTTTGCATGGGCACATTTGAGGTTGGCCCTTGCAATCCTGTTTCTCATGGCATAATGCTTCGCCATCTTCCTCTAAATATCAATGTCCTTATTGGCTTTCTCTAACAATCTCTCCAAATGAAAATTGGCCCTCTCAAGCCAAGACTCTCTATCTCCATCAATCTCTATGGCAAGCAACTCACTTGGAGTAAGTTGTTCTGCCAATTTTGCCTCTTTCTGCCATTCTCGGGTTAAGGCCCTCTTCGGTCCAATGGTCTTCTGTCTCTATCTAAGAAGTTGATCTTCCTCATCATCACTGCCATAAAAACTGCCCAAGGTCTCATCCAGCAAAGCCTTGGCCTTTCCTGCCTCTCTCTGAGCTCTAATTTCCCTGACCTCACTGATGGCCTGCTTTGTCTTCAATTTCTGATTCTCTAACTCAAGAAAGTTAATCACATTATTTTCTCTACAAAGATTAGCTTGAAGCTCACTAATATTGCCATCCTTTATTTTGATCAACATATTGGTGATTCTGACCTTATCCTCATCATCAAGGTCAATCAACTGAAACTCCTGCTCAGTTTCAAGTTTTTCCTCCTCCTCAACAATGATAGGCTCTGTAGCCTTTTCCTTTCCCTTATCATCCTGTTTTTCTGATGAAGAAGGCATGACCTATTTCACATCAAGTGAAGCAACCACATGCTTGTGGCCTCTCTGATATGTCAAAGGAAATGGCTCAATATCAGTCAATTTGGTGCCAACTGTCCCAATATCTCTTTCACTGCTTGAGGCTCTGGTATCATGATGTGATGGTGAAGGGTGGTGGAAAGGTGATGAGGAAGGATTATCATGAGGTGAATGGATGTGAGTGGGTGGAGATGTATGAGCAGCAGGATGTGATGGAGAAGTGAATAAGGGAGGATGAGATGATGAAGGAACATCCTTCTCATGATGAATAGGTGCGGTAGTGAAAACCTCATTGGCAATGAAGGTATCCCATGAAATGTTTTTCTGTTGGAGCTGATGCATAACCACCATCTTGATGAGTGAGTGATGAAATAGGCTCTGCATTTTCTAATTGTAATTCCTCTTTTGTACAATGTAGGCCATTTTGTTAATGCTGCAGAAAATATAATAAGGCAAATGCAGCATCCTAACTCTAGTGAAATGCATAAGAAGACGGATATGGTACAAGTATAGGTGGGAAAACCTTCCCTCACAAGTGAAATACCTCATTATTATTCTCATCATAGGCACATACCGGTCAAGGAGATGGGAAAAAGGGAAAATGGACTTGTTGTGATCTTTATACCTAGTGTTATCACAAAATCAAGCCTAATGGGCTGCTCATCAAGTAAACCTTGTGTAACTGTTTCGGACCAATCTTTTAGCTGAGGCTTAGTCTCCTCAACCTGAGAGGGCTCTCTCAAGGGTTTATGATTTTTTATTAATGAATAGATGACGAGCTCTATATGAGGTAAAAAACAGATAAATGATGTAACTGGTTTCAAAAACACATTAGCAAATATTCATTGGGCTTATGGATTCATGATAATCTTCAGCAAAATCAACATAGTCTACCTAGCATGGAAGTCAAGGCATTCAGAGTTCATGTAAATGGAATGAAACATTTAACACAGTAAAACACACAGTCAATTTATCTTATGAAGGAATTCAGAGCACTATCAGTGAATTCTGAGTATCATAAATAAATTCCACTGCAAAGGAATAATGAAAGGATTGCCATCAAAATAATAACACACAGGAACTCTTTAAGAATCTTGAGTTATCTAAATGAAACTCTGTATTAATATGTAAAAACAGTGACCCACAAAACACAGTCTTTTGCTAATGAAATGTCCAACCCTTGTAGAATTCAACCTTGTGCTCTATATAGAACATTTACAATATAGGATTCTTTCATCCTCCACTAGAGAATTCGAATTCCCATGCTGTGACACCTTTCCTAATCTTAAACATGCTATTAATTACAAAATGACAGTTATACTGCCTTTGAGAAGTCCTAATTATAATAGGATTGAAACTTATAAATATGCTTCTAACAACCTTATCTAGTCTTTAATTCATCCTTTGACACCTTCTATCCCATGAATTCAAATTTTGATGCTGACCATTCACTTAAATTCACCTTGCTGCTGATGGTAAAACTGTCCTAGAAATTAGGAAACATGTTTCCTGTTTTTCAGCCCTTTACTTTCATTGTCATCTTCGAGCTCTTTAACAGTTGATGGATCAGATTCACATGTGTCATATTTGCCAAATATTTCCATAAATCTTTCAATCTTCCAGCTGTGCAGAAAAGCATCTTCAAAATGATGTAAAAAGTTAGAAGATAAGCCTGCGCTACGAAAGTAGCTTGTTTTCGTAGCACATTTTGTAGCTCGGTGTAAAACCTTTCTTTTTACTCATATTTTCACTTAATTTCTTCAGTAGAATCTCTAGATGTTATATCCATGCCTCCACCAGCAAATTTAAACCAAAATCTCATCAAGCTTCCCTCCAAAATTTATATGTAAATGTGCAAAAGACTGCTTCATTTGCAAATTATTCTTGTTTCTTTCCTGAAAATTAGGTCTTGGGACAGAGCCTGTATCTCTTCATCCATGATGTATTTTTAGAAACTTAAGGAGTTTTTTGTAGGCCATTTTGTCTTGAATAAAAACCTCTCTTGTTTTTTTTGATATACCTCTCCTGCTATCCATAAACTGTCTTTGAAGAACATGTGTAAAACAGGAAAATTTTGTTTTCTAAAAATAGGACTTCAAAGAAAGCCTTGTATATCCCAACTGACAACACTTGTGAAGAAACTGAGAGAGGTTTTTGTATTTAGGTATGTTAAGAAGAAAAAATTCTTTCAGTTTTCAAAAATTTGTTTTCAGTTACCCCAAAACCCCCTTGGAATTTGACTACTAAAACCAGAAAACAGAGTTTTTCTCTTCATGGTGAAAAAGCTGCTTCAGCAGTTTCGTAGCACATTTGATCAAATTTGCACTAGTTGCGCTACGAAACTACTGTGTAGGCAGTTTTGTTGAAAATTTCTTCAAAATTTGTAATTTGGAGATACTTAAACCCTAAGGGTATTAGTACCATTTCAAAAATACAACAATATGACCCTGAAAATACAATATTCATCAAATTTTACCTTGATTTTGATCAGAGATTGTCTCATAGACTTATCATTCTGTTTCACTGTCTTTTCAACTTTTCTTGAGACCATTTCAGTTTTATTTCTAGATCTTCCACCTGGCTCCTTAACCTTCTTTTGCTAGCTCTTAAATGAGTGTTTATGACTCTTACAAACTTTTCTTCCTTGATGGTTGGGACTGTCCATGTGAAGAATTGTTCCTCACTGCTTGGTATTTCTGATTTGGAAATTTTTTTACCTTCCCAAACAGCTTTCATCCTTTTAACTTTTGTTTTCTCAATGACATGTTTCTATCTCTTTTCTTCAACTTAGCAATTTCATGATTTGTTGATCTTAACCTCTAGGCTTTGATACTTGTCCCACTGAAGTGTAATGAAAAATCAGGTTCATATCTCAGACAATTCCCCCCTCTATGGATCTTTTTCTCCTTTGCCATACTTGCCTTCAGAAAATTCCTATTTGCTTCCTTCAGAATTTAATAATCAGCCTCTCTTGATTTGATTTAGCAGCCTTGTTTGATAAAACGATTAGCCTCGCTTGATGATGTATAAAAATAGCCTTGGTATAAGATAACCATAAGCTTGAACTCGAAACAGAGATGTTTCACAACTTAGTATGAGTAAGTGAAGACTGGAATGAGTTAAACAGACAAGACTTCTCAAATTTGAAATCCCTTTTCACAAAATAACATCCTTGCTATAGTAATGATGGATATGAATGGTTGAGCATTTCGAATATGACCCCTAACTGACTCACCATGACATTACCCTATCGTAACCTAACGGATTCTGACAGTTTTTGGGCTTTGACATGACATTTTTAATAATCTGCGCTTTCATAGCGCACATAGTGCATTTTTGCTGAAATGCACTACGAAAGTAGCAGTGCTTTCATAGCGCAAAACTCAATTTTTGAACTGACCACGCTACGAAACTGCGGTTTTGTGGCTAATTTCAGGGGATTCATCCGAAAGTTGATGACATGATTTCTAAGTGAATGATGTGACTTTTAAACCATGGGATGAGACCTAAAGACTTTATTTGAAATTGAAAACTGACTTTTTAAGACTTCTAAACTTATAACCTACCCTTTATCAACACTAATGTGACTCAAGACCTATTTGACACTATAACTAAAACAGTGTAAACTTACAGAGTTTTAATATCAAATTTTAGGGTGATAACACCTAGGTTTGAGGTATGGTTCAAAATAACTCATGTCCAAATTTTCTTGTTTAAACCACCTCTCTCCCACACTAGGTATTCATGTGGCAGCTGCAATGGAATTGGTGGACATCTCAAAAGTAACACCGGAAATATTGACCTGCTTTTCATGTAGATTGATTTTGAATAGTCTTGTTAATTCTGGATGATTTTGAACTTGCTGCACTCTCTCACAAAAGTCAAAACATCCCACATGTTTAAAGCAAGAAACAGTGAGAGGAGAGGCCATGAATTCCCCTGTAGTGATAGGTTCAAATATATTTATCTTCCCTTCCTTGTGGTAATTTCTCCTTGGCATTTGTGCCTCACCACCCATGCCATTGTCTTCTTCTTCTGACATCTCAAATTTTGTTTTGTGAAAACCCTAGGGTGCAAGTGAAGTGAATGAGGGGAAGGATATGAGTTGACTAGCTTTGAAAAATGAAGGGAATGAGTGTGAGTGAAGGGAATGAATGAAAGGGAATGTATATAGGGAAAAAATGGATGAATGAAAACCTTAAACCAATGTAATTACCATGTTTATGATTGATTTTTCTTTTAGGAGGATGAAACAAGGGTAAAAAATGTGATCATAAGCTTATAATTAGGGTTTTCTTAGGGTTTACACATTCAATTCATTTAAAATGACCAAATAGATTAAATATGGGTTATGGTATGCACTTACCACTTAACAGTGCTTTGGAGGACCTTGGAAAAGAATTGAAGAAGTTTTGAAGTGTTTTGGACTGTTGGAACACTCCACAGCCTTCTCTAGCCAAGCGCGTAGCGCCAATGGCAAGCGCACATCGCTTCTGCAAACGCGCAACACCGAGCTCTAGGCATGCAGTGCCTTCAGAAATTGTGTTGAAAAAATCGAACAAGGGCGCAGCACCAACTCCCAGGCGCACAGCGCCAAGTGCTGAACACGTAGCGCCAGGAAACTTAGCCAAAATTTCACTCAAAAACTCAGAAATTCTTCCTTGTTGACTGCTTCTGATCTTTTGAAAGGCAAAAATGATTCTCTTGAAGTGTTAAATGACCTTTATAGTGAAGTGGAATTTAATTTAACTTGAAAAAACACACTTTCTTATGTTTTTGAATCTTCTTTCTTTTCTCACTAATAATCTTCGACACTTTTTCATTTGCAAGTTGGATCAATCTGGAGCTAGCTTTTTATTTTGCTAACTGAGGCTTGACATATTCTCTTTGACAACTTGGGATTAAAATATTACATATAGTAGCATAAAATTACATTTGAAAAATAAAATAAATTACATAAATGACTTTTTTATCAAAATGACAATTTTGATCAAAAGTCCTGAAATTTGAAAATACAACCTTTTGAAATATAATGAAAACATGATGATAATATTTGTTCAATCCCCCTAATATATGTGTGCTGACCTCATTGGGATGAAGGGCAGACCTTGAAAAATGCAAAAACCTTAGTGACCTAGTGAGACTAATTTTGACCTAATTTTGAATGCAATTTTGACTTAAAAATTTTCAACTGAAAACAAAGCATTTTCATAGGTTTTTATGCTCAAAGGGACATTTGAATGAGTCAACAATATGATTTTGGAGGGAGAAAAAATTTCTTTGACAATGACAACCTCCAGCGGAGAAAATTTATTTCATTACCTAACGGAATGATAAAAAATTTATTTGGTATGAGACACCTAAGATGCACATGCAAATGTGTTTTGATCCCTGGTGGAAGTATACCAATACTGACACTAGCACAATATTTTGAGATCTTTACACATGTTTGCTTCATGGAAAGCGCGTATATACGCAGATATGCTTAAGAACAATAGTGTATATATTTTGATATATGGTTTATCAGGGTTTGTAATGATAGAATCTGGTTTCTATGATGAATAGTATGTAGATTGATATTCTGGTAAGTGGATTTACAATAATCTAACAGCTTGGTTGTTTGAGAATAAGTTGATTGATTTGGGTCTCAGTTGGTACTGTGATTTAGGGACTTGATACAATATGTTTTGTTTTAGTGTTGGTATTTGTTTTTGAGATCAAATGATGGTAGTGGGTCCAGTCTGAAAAATTGATGAAAAGTGGCCTATAGGTTGTGATGGTTTGAATTAGGTGGATCTAGTATGAAAATTATGAAACATGGTCCACAGAGGTGTTGAGGGTTGGAGCCTTCGGTGGGGGAGTCGAAGCTTCCTTCCAGTAGTAACTGGTAAATCTGATCAGGGAGTAGGAGCTCCCTTCCGATGGGTGTCAGTAAACAAGATTAGGGGGTTGGAGCTCCCTTCCAATGGGTGTTGGAGAACGAGAGAAGGTTGTAGCCTTTTGCAAGTGGGTGCCTGTGCGCTGGTATGATTTGGCGCAAATACAAGATTGTAAGATTTTTTCCATATAATTAAATATGAAGATATAGATGACAACAACGGTAGTTTTCTCCCACATTGGGTTTCCACCTAAAAGTCTTGGTGTTCATGTGTGTTGACGTGTTTCTTATGTGTGATGGTTTATTTTGTTCCTACTGCACGTGATTATTGTTTAATTAATTCCTAATGAAGTACTGATACACTGGTTCAATTCAAACAAATGATGAATTAACTGAAAAGTAAGTTGATTGGATATACGCTAGTTGTCTGTATAACAGTTGCATACATACACAGCTTTACTTCATTATATTTGTGTACAAAAAGCTGAATAAGAAAAGAAAGGTTTAAGTGAGTTTTAAAATATTGATTCACCACCCCCCCCCCCTAGTATTTTTCCCAACATGTTCTTGAGCCCATCAAAGTCTAATGTTGAACCGTGCTCTCATACCACTTTGTAACATACCCAGTTCCCTCAATGTCTTATAAATGTTACAAGGTACCCAATTTTTTATATTTGTTTTACTAGCTTGAAAATAAGCTCACATACCACTTTGTCACATACCTCTACTAAACGTATCCTAACAACACTTGAAAATTCTTGATTTTTATCTCTCATAAAATAATTCTTGATTTTAATATGTCATACATTTTGTCAAACACTTTACATGTCAACCTTTCTCCAAATACTTTCTATACAACCAATTAAGTTATTTTAAAAAAAATTCAAAATATGTTGCATGAAATTAAATAAGAAACATTGCTCTAATTCCACTTGTAACATACCAACTGTACTATACCACTCATTCATTCAACTTCTTATTTATGTGTTTGAGGTATTCTATCAAATAGTTTAAATGGAAATTGTAATAAAACACCTTTAACACATTTCTTCAAATGATTTGCATTCAAATAGGCATAGATAAGCTACAACAATACTATCATACAACAATTCTAACATACAACAATAATATCCCCATCTAGAAAACAATAGTTTCGTTGGGGAATTTCATCAAACAGTTTGTACAAGGAATAATTAAACCATTTAACCATTTTTCAAACACAGGACATACAAACTAATACAACAACTTCCTTAGGGAATATCTCCTAAATTGTAGCAGTCCAAGTTTTGAAAACTAGATCAATGTGATTTCGTCGCACTATGTTCCATGTCTTATCTTTTGGAACCTCCCAGAAGAAAAATTATACTATAAATTCCAACATGACCTATTTAATGCATGATTTTAGGATAATCTGGAGGCTCAAATTCATTTGATCATATCTCCTAAGATATCGATACCACAAGATGATCAACGAGATTTCCCCTCACTATGTTCCAAGCTTCAACTTCTGGAAGCTATCAAAAGAAAAGTTGTAGTATAAATTCCAATATGACTTATTTAAAGATGAATTTAGGAAGCCCAACTTCCTCTAGTCATTTTTTTGTTGTAATCGCTACAAAAACACCCAAAATGTTTTGACAATACCCAAATTTTAGGTCCCCCTTTGCTTTCCAAGGGTTCAACGGTCATGTCCATTATTTAATTGATCAAATCTCTCATGACCTAGCTCCCATCAAACCCTATTGTTTCTCATGTTTACAAGTCACATTATACACGCATATCATTCGTACCATATTGGTTCTCCTCCTATATAATTCCTTAGGTTTTGTGAATTTGTTGATTTCATGATGCATTTACAAGCTTCATACTCTTTATGTTATGTTATGCAAACAATAGGCATGCACCTTGTGTTGTTGGGCATCCTTCACCTTGGTTCTCATCCTCAGATTTATATCTTCAAGTTTGCATTTTTAGGAGCATTTTTACGACATCTAATGCAAACACTCAGTTGATTTCTTAGAAAATCCTTGTTTTCATGCATTGCGCCAGCTCTAAACTCTTCAATCCATGTATCAGTGCATTTTTCTCTCGTAGTCCATAGATCATCGAAACCTTACTTCTTATATTTGTGACATGTGCCCAACAAAGGGCGTGTTTCTCATCAAGAGTGCATAGTGCACTTCCATATCATATTCTTGGCCCTCTTGCTCACTGGACTTGCGAGTTGCACCCAACCTTGCCTTGAGTAGAGCATAACGCACTTCCTTTTGACAGGCATACAACCTCCATTCATTTCATATGTGACCTTAAACCAACAAAGGGCCTCTCTTCGAACATGAGTGCACTATGCATCTCTAAAGCCTAAGCCTATAGCCTCTGTCTCTATATATTGTGCCTTGTTCCAAAGCCAATCTCTCTTCCATCCCTAACACATAGTGCAATTCCAGTGACCAATTTTATTACCATTTACTAAATCTTGTACACTTTTTCCCAGATCTAGCGTATTTTCTCCTCATAGTAAATCCTTTACATAAGTTAACAAGGTAGATTAGGTGTTTTGTGAGACTATTTGTGTGATTTTCCATGAGTGAATTTCAGTGCAATAGGATCATTGGCATGACAACACTGGTTATTGAAGCAACTTAAATCAATGAAGTTTTATGCCTATTGCTACAATTCCCACCCTGCTAGAGTTTCATTGTTTAAATATATCTTGAATATGCGATGATGATTCACCTCTCTCCAAGGTAAAAGTGTGCATGCATTTCATTCCAAGTAAGGGAAAAAAAAGTTCACATTACAAAGGAGGAATATAATAATGTATGTGTTGCATAACCATCATAAGGAGCATACCAAGGTTTCACTTACAATTTGTCTGCATACAAGGTATACACCTAGGGGGGAAATGGTATGTGTTGGACTAATAAGGATGCCTTCAAAGACTATAATCAAAGTGATACGACTGGGGAAATATAAAATTTATATAATGATCATTATTGAAATTGCGACACATGTTATATATATCATGGTTGAATTTCATACTATAACATGGTCACACTACTTGGTTATATTCATATAACAGATTTCACATATGGGGTATAAAATTTGTATTGGAATAATGCGCTAAAATGAAATGGTTATGAGCACATGCGATAAAGGAATGAAATCACAAGCACAAAGTGTAAGAGTAGAACTGAAGCACTTTAATATTAAAGTGCGACCATGCGCTATAAAGATAAAGTGTTTGGAGATAATTCTATTGTTGTGAAAAAACCATGATAGGAGAAATAAGGATAACCACAAAGGGTAAATGAAGATCGAGTCAAACAATTTTATGAACGACACTTCATAGCTATGAACTCTTGCTTACCTCTTGGCACTTATTATCTTGATCAATTTTATTTATGATAATAGTTTCTTATTTTATTAATGAATTTCGTTCATTGTGTATCCTAATTGATAATTATGTGTTTGTAGGGTTGGAATAGTGGATCTATTGTTGGTCATATAACACTTTGTGGATGTTTGATCCAAATTGGTGGCTAATGCGACCCAAGGACGTGGCGCAGACATCATTAAGACATCGTCGAAATTTGAAAATAAAATGCATTTTTTCAAAAGGACATGTCAGCTCTTTGAATCTCCTTTGGCCATATTGTAAATATATTATATTTTTCATAAATTAAAAAAATTAAAATCATGGAAAATGACAAAAGAGAATTCCAAAGGTCCTATGGAAGTCTAAGAGTCATGGTGAAAGTGTAAATTTCCTAGGAGAGCTCAAGAGTCAATTGGAAGTTGAAAGGTCATGACGGAGTCCAAAGGTCATAGGAGAAGGTGAAAAATCACCCTCCCCATTTCTATAAATGTAACCTCATGCCTCATGCAAAGGGACTTTTTGCACTTAAGATATGGTAGCTATAGGATTGTTCTCTTTTGCTTGAGGAGCTGAAAGCCTTCAATCTTGGTATCCTATAGATTGAGGGATTGTGAGGCTAGTGCTATGTTATGAAGATGGTATGAATTGTTCTCGTCCCACTATTGGGTTTTGATGAGCTCGTTGTACATGTATGCGAAATGGCGACAATATTAATGAGAAGATTTTTTCATTCTTGCATTGATTCTCATGCATTCCTTTGTTGTTATATTGGATATCAGGTATTTAAATTATGTATGCATGTGGTTTACACATCAGTTACATGCTTATGAACTAATTCATTTTCATGCAGCTTATGTGTTGACTTTGAATGTTTTCCCTTAATTCAATGTTTATGTTGGTGGTTTATTGTGAATTAATTTGTTATTGATTGAAATCACCTTCCATTTGATTATGTCTTAGTTTTTAACTAACTGAAGCTTCCTTAAAGAATTTTGTTACTCATGATGATGTTCTTGTATTTTTATATCATGTTCCACAACCTATCAATGGAGATTTGATCTTGTTCTCATTCTTCTAACATATTACACTCGGTATCACACTCGTCTTTTCATTCGATATCTAAGAGAAAACACACATATAATGGAAGTTGTGTTGGTAAGCGATGGGGATTCTATTCGAAGAAGTGTGAGGTCTAGGGACTTCATACTAGGGATACCCCCTTAGTATTGGCAGATTTTCGAACACCATTAACAATCTCATAAAATTTCATGACACAAGACATGAAATTGGACAATATTATCAACATAATTTACCCTCATTATACTCCAAGTTTCAGTTTTTGGAACCTCCCAAAAGAGAATTTATAGCATAAATACCAATATGTCTCATTTAAAAAATAATTTAGACATTCTATATTTCATAATTATTTCTATTACGAAATTTAATACATATAAAAAATCTACAACCAAATAACATAGTAGTTGCAATCATGATAAATTTGTTGAAGGGTAAATTCATGTACATATAAAATTGATGAAAAGAGAAATTAAATAATCAGCCATGTTAGAAAACCATCTATGCCAAAAATACCATTAACACGGAAATAAATAACTATCTATTGTAGCTATAAAAATATTAGAAACTGAATTAGGATGAGGCATGTTCCATCCCACCATAGGCTTAGTTGTGTTGTAATTTTTCTCATAGTTGGTCACCCCCAATCTAGATCACGATGCCTTGAGGGAAAAACTAAACTCAGGGATTAGCACACAATTTTTATACCATATTTAACAAAAAAATTAAAGGTCAATATCCTCCACACACAAGAAATAATCTTAGTGTTCAACCTTTCCATTCCTTGACCACGGTCGTAGACATTAACAAATGACAATGCAAGTTTGCACAACATGAGGGAGTCCTTCTCTAATCTTTGCAATTCCTCGGACCTCCCTTATTCGATGCTCTCTGTGTTACATTTAAACAAGCGAACTCCCAGTCCTCATAGCCATCCAATCCATTGAATAAGCACTACAATGTAGTCAATTCATGTTACACAAGCTATCATGAATTCTCGTTTTAGTTTGAAATTCTAAGTGTGAGAGAGAGATGCATGAGAGAGTAGTAAAAGAGAGAAAAACTAGAAGCTTAAGAACCAAGAAGAAGAACCCATCTATTGTTCCTCCCTCTTATTTTTATAATAAAACTATAACCCTTCATCTTCCCAAATTTTTAGCTTTCTGAGAAGACTGGCCATCACATCAAAGGGAAATATTCACCCAAGGTATATTTTTCTTCTTATGTCAAGTTTCCCCCCTCTTCGACGCATCATAATATATTGGTTCTCCCCTTTCTTTAGGTATATAATTTTTATTAACAAAAATAAACATTACATCATATAATAGACTTTGACATCATACCATCAATGTTGGCACCCCAAATTTATATGTTCTTAATTACATTACAAAATTTGGGGTAGTGAAAGGGGTGTCGCAATCCCATCCCCCCTTAAGGAACAACATCCTTGATGTTCTACTATTTGTAGAACCATTCTATGTAGAAAAATGGATATGCCACTTTCAGATTAGCAACATTTCCCATGCCCTTATTTGGCACTTTGAATAATGTCATTCATTTTTCACAGTCTAGTTTCCAGTAGACCTCCTAAAATTCTAGCACATTCCTGCATTGTTGTATGCTTCTTGATAAGGCTTCCACAGGGAAATTTTTTATCTCATTTTTCTCTCAGACACCCCCAATTAATTCATGATCCCAATGAGTATGTACATGAATATTAAAAACTAGTCCATTCAAGTCTCCCCTTCCCTGTAGTCACACGTATTCCAAGTTCAAACACCCCCTTCTCTGCCCCCCTAATCCCTCGGTTGATCCATTCCTTGGCAAGGATTCCTTGTACAGGAAGAGTTTGGAGAATTATCAAGTCTTATAGCCAAGGTGTTCCTATGGTTTTCTCCAAATAACACAATGCATTTCTCATAACATAACTCATGATGACTAATTTATGTCATAGGATTCCAATGTAACGACAATGGCCTTGTCCCTAGGATTTTCAACTTCACAACGATCATCTATATTTCCTGCATATATTATCATCTCACCTATATCACAAGTATACACTTTCCATGAGATTAATCATAATAATTAAAATCAAATATTCTTCATTTTTTCATTTCTTTTCCAAACTTCTTCATATAGGAATCAGATTTCATAAATATGAGATTCTTCTCACAATGTTTGACTCTTACATATGGTAGTACTTAGCCTTCATTACCATAACCAAGGCCATTTCAACTAAAATTTGTACTTTCAATCAACTAAACAATGATAGTGTTCATACATAAAATATATTCATTGTATGATTTATAACATCCCCTTAAGTGATCTCATAATTATTATACACATAATAATTCATTCACTTTTAATTGACTTAAAAATAATTGAAATGAATTTATCATTGCATTATTTATTTGCATCACAATCATTCTATAATGCATTCAAACATTTATTCCGATCAACCAAAGGGTAAAAAATGAAAGATATGTATCTCTGATTTCATGAGTAATTAGCTTTCACTTTTATTTGTAGGATGAGGGATTCACGCCACTCATTCCACTATTCAACAATTCATCAAAGTTATAGAAGATATTTGTTTTCATGACATATAATCATGCAATTGATTATCTCATAGAAGCATGCATGTACTCAATGCACCAAGCATATGTACCATCATGATTCATAATATGGGTGTCATGACCAAATCATGCCAAAGTAACTCATTGATGTATCTCAAATATTCTAGCAATATTTACCACTAAAGGCTTCTTGTATTTATCATGACCCACTAGGTATTAATGACAAACTTGTTTTCATATGTCAAAAATTGCATACAACTTTCATTAACAAGGAAAAACCAATCCTTCAATTACATGTTCCTTACCAATAAACTCAACATTATATGCTCAAAGCACTTGTCTGAAGCTTAAAAACTATTGGGTCGATACCCATGGAATCATGAATATATTTGCAGTCCTTACATTTGCTTCATACATCCCACATTTTCATGCATTCTCTCATTGAATTACAAGACATATTTTATCTCATGAATGTATTATTCATTCATTTAATCTTTTATCAACATGGAAGCTCAATACATGTACACATTATTAACATTTTATTAATTTTTTTTTTTTTTTAACAATTTTTTGCCTTGAGTATACCCCTTCTTGGGCATCCATGCAATACATGCATTAATTTGAAAGAAAGAAAAAAAAGACATCAAATTCAGTTGAAATGAATTCTTACCCAATTCCTTACCTTTTTACCATTGTTTTCCACTTTCCCTACTTACTTGGTTATCATCACATGCATTCTCAACTAAGATCTTTTCAAGGATTTAAGCTAGCTTCTTAGCAGACTCGATGTTACAACATTCAAAAAGTCCTAAAATGATCTCAACCTCACATATTAGTCAAAACTCAATTATTTTATTTGCTTACACACAAGTTTCAATGAATATTCATAAATTTCATTTGCACTATATATCCAATTTACACATTCAAACAATTCCTTCAATCACACCCAAACATGTGTCTGTACATATTGTCATGCATGTGCCATACTCGCACATATTCCATGCTATTCATAAACATTTATTTATTTTTTAAAAATTCAGCCTTTCTTGTATTAAATCATTCACATGACAAGTCTCGACAACATAAGCACAATACTTTCTTTCATGTGGTAGTTAATAACAAGAGATCACTATTGCACACTTTCCATATGAACATTCCATGTAAGATGGAATTTATTGGTTAAAATTATTGTATTTACCACGACATAAAAAGTACCAATTTCTATTTTCTTACCATTCATGCATTCATATTATTTTCATAAATAAAATATATTATCCAAGCACAATTTTCAGGGAAGGGAAAATCCTTGATTAAGCCATTTTCATAGTTGTGACTTCTCTGTCCATCTAGTTCATATTGACTCGGTCAAGCCCTCCTTGATTGATTATTTATCCACGTCTACCCTCTAATACAAATTTGCAAAGAAAAATTCCAAGGTCATTAGGAATTTCATCACATGAATAAACATAGCAATTTTATTAAAATATATATATATATTCTAAAATTCTTAGCAAGCTCACAACCCAAATTTTTCCCTTGTAACAATTATGGGGTCCTCCCCCTAGAAATTTTGTGCAGATCCCTTGTCTCAACACTCATTACTTCCGTACAATTGTCTTAGAATATGATTATTCATTCATGCAATCTCACAATAATATGCTCATATCATGCACTTAATCACATATTCAAATAATACTTTAAGTTTGCATAAAATTCAAGGTTCATAATCAATGATTATTAAAATATTTATATGGAGAAAACCATATTTGAAAACAAAGCTCTTATTTTCTCTTAGCCATTGCCTCTAGTGTTCCTGTTGGTCATTCTCAAGCTAGACCATGACTCCATAAGGACATTGGATTACCAAGAGCCAAGTATGATACATAACCAATATTGAACACAAACAAGGTCAAGGTACCAAATCTTACAGCCTCCAACCAACAATCTCACATCCCCCCATTAACCCACTCGACCCAAAGTAGTGCATTCCCTTCTTTGATCATAGAAATACTTGGGGCTATATGATCCAGATTTCTGCAAGAATGTAATAAAATACAGAAATAGACATAAAAATAGATATGCAATGGAAATAATACTTCATTTCATTAATATCAAATAACATAAATATGCTTACAGACATAATGAAAATAAACTAGCTAGGGCGCTGGTAGCTTATCTCTGAGAAGAGATGTCGCTGCTACAGGCCTTTGAATTGTGTTATAATGAGGCTTGAAGGCCTATTTATTGTTGAGAAACAGTGGAAACCCTAAACATCCAAAAATATAACCCTAGGAGATGTGGGCCCCGTTTGGGTAAATTGGTACATCAATTTTCGCGGGGATGTAACTTTGGCATACGATCTTCGTTTGACGCGCTCAATAGCTCGTTAGAAATATCTATCTGAGGAATCCAACTTGTGAGAGAGAAACATAGGTCCATGGACCCATGTTGCTCCCGGTTTTCCCAAAAAATGTCATTTAGGGCCTCAAAACGGCTTCGGAAGTTCAGGACACAAAAAACTGCTAAAAATAGTAAGTTATGATGATACTGAAAAACTGAAAGAACCGATGGTGTTGGTTAAAATGGAATAGGTGGGTGGCCACCAATATCCACCTGGATCATTAGGGCCTCAAAACAGCTCTAAAATTTCATGACCCGAAAAATTTCTAAAAATAGTAAGTTGTGCTGAAACTAAAAATTGATAGAAATGATGATGCGGGTCCAAATGGAATAGGTGGGTGGCCACCAATATCCACCTGGATCATTCCTCCCTCCTTATGAAGCAATTGTCCCCATTGCATTAAGTTCCTCCATGAGAGGAAAATTCTGATGAACTTGGTATTGGATTTTTCAAGATGTCATGGACCTGCTGGCGGACGTGCTAGATGCGTTCAATAAATTTGGTTGCCTCAAAAAGTACATGTGTGTATTATGTCTATGTAGTCGCATGAGGTATGGAAACATTATGCGGTGATACGCCGAGGGTAAAATCAATGGAGTGCTTGTCATGACCATGTAAAGGAACCTCTGTGGGTGAGGAGAAAATGTCCTCGTATTCCTCAATGACTTTGTCCATCTGCTGCAGTCATGCAGGGGAGCCCTGTTTTGAGGTTGTGGCCAAATTATTCTTCTTTCCCTGTGAGCGATTTGTAAGGAAAATAAATTTCCTGGTTTAGGAAACAATCTTACTGTGTTGTTTTAAAATAATCAAGGAGATGACAGGAGGCGGTACTACCTCTAGTATCCTGTACAATTTATTTCCAAAACTAATAACAAAAAAATGAGGCCTAGACTCATACACAGCATGTCGCCTCCACAAGTACGGTTGGCCCAATAATACATAAGCTACATCAATAGGAGGAACATCACACAATACCTCATCCATGAATGGCGTGATGTTGTACGGAAGGCGACACTGCTAGCAGGCGCGGAGATCTCTCCCTAGGTGAAGCCACCCGATGGTATATGGCTGCGGGTGTGCTATGGTCGGTACGTCAATCTGCTTCATTAGCTCTTCTAAAATGAGGCTCTTTTGGCTTCCGCTATCGAAAATAAATTGTAGTGGAGAACCCTTCACCCACATCTGCGAATGGAAGAGGCGCTCCCCCTCCTCTGGATCCCCGGGATCCTCCCTCTGGAGCTTCGTGGTGGCAACAATGGCACTAGGTTCCACATCACTGATCTGATTCCCTTTCTCATCTCCCTTTTCTGGTTCTGGCTTAGGATTAGAACATGCATCTGAGTCGGGTGCCTTAAGTTCAGCGACCAGCGACTGTTTGGCCTGACACTTGTTTTTGCTATGAGTGGGTTGTTATGAAATTCACACCACTTCCCTGTGTCCTTATTTGGATTTGTGGTGTTATTTTGAGTCGCCCCGTTTTGGCTTTTTCCGCTGTTCTGTGGTTTGGGGTTGCCTTTCCCTGGCTTCGGATTTGTGGATCCAAAGTCTCACTTCTTCTACTTAAATTTATGCTCGATCTTGGCCGCAAATCGATATGTTGTGTCAAGCGAGGTAATGTCAAGGAACTCCATTTCCTCTTGAATGTGTCTATGTAGACAGTTGCGATACTTGAGCACCAAATGTCTCTCTGAATATTTAATGCCCAACTTTTTGTGCAGGGTATGGAACAAATTCGTCAGTTCATTCACATCTTGATCCCTTTGTTGTCGCATCGCGGTCCATTGGATGTACTTGTCCTCGTAGCTCTCCACGGGGTAACATTGTTCCTTGATTCCATCTTGGAACGAATTCCAAGTGGGTGTGGCCGAGAACAGAGAGGGTTCCCTCTTGTACTTTTTCTCATAGTAGTTTTCCCACCAGTCTTTGACGTGGGGGTTGGCTTTGAGGAGTGAAAAAATAATCTTCTCTCGGTTGGAGAAATCATGAACTAAGAAATACCCTTCCAATGAACTCAACCATCTATCTATAATGTTTGCATCTATTTGGCCTTCAAATACATGAATGTCAAAGTTTACCTATACCTTGAAGGAAGTGACGCCTCCAGAGTGGTTGTTGGATGCAGATGCGTCGTAGGTGGGCAGTCGTTGAAGGATCTGAGCAAAGTTATCCATCATCACGTTCCTTTGTTTCTCGAGGGCCTCCTTGAGCAATGTTTTGATAGGATATCCTGCTCGCTCATCTTTCTTTTCTTCTGCCATGGGAGGTCATTGGGGTTTGCAAGGCTGATCTTGTAGGGGTTCAACCAAATCGAGCCCTAACTCCTTATACCCTGACCTCGTTGGGGACATACAAATAAAAACAGATAAAGAGCAAACCACTCTAATACCATTGATCTAGATTTATGCATGAACATAATAAAATATAGAAGTAGACATAAACACAGAGATGTAGTGGAAATAATACTTCATTTCATTAATATCAAATAACAGAAATATGTTTACATATATAATGGAAATAAACTAGATAGGGCGCTAGTAGCTTATCTATGAGAAGAGATGTCGCAGCTACAGGGCTCTGAACTATGTTACAATGAGGCTCTAAGGCCTATTTATTGTTGAGAAACAATGGAAAACCCTAAACATCCAAAAACCTAACACTAGGAGATAAAGCGCCAAAACTGTGGGCCCCGTTTGGGTAAATTGGTACATCAATTTTCCCGGGGACGTAACTTTGGAATACAATCTCCGTTTGACGTGCTCAATACCTCGTTAGAAATATCTATCCGAGGACTCCAATTTTTTAGTGAGAAACATTGGTCTATAAATCCATGTTGCTCCCGGTTTTCCTAAAAAATGTCATCTAGGGCCTCAAAACAACTCTAAAAGTTCAGGACCCGAAAAACTGCTAAAAATAGTAAGTTGTGTTGAAACTGAAAAACTGAAAGAACCGATGGTGTGGGTTCAAATGGAATAGGTGGGTGACCACCAATATCCATCTAAATCATTAGGGCCTCAAAACAGCTCTGGAAGTTCATGACCTGAAAAAATTATAAACATAGTAAGTTGATCTGAAACTGAAAAACTGAAAGAACTGATGGTGCGGGTCCAAATGGAATAGGTGGGTGGCCACCAATATCCACCTGGATCACTATACCATTATGATCGTAGGGTCTCCAAATTGGGTTGGACAATGATGTCTCAAAGCACTTGTGGCTTATAGAAGTTTCATCTTCCTTTGGGGCTCTAGGTATTATCTAGACCCCACACACAGACAGTTGTCCCTATACTCCTCCCTCAAGGGCTCCAATATTCCACAAGGAAACCCAAGGAAGAGTCAACTCACAAAATTGTCACAAAATACATATCAACATACATATGTGGCACTTGTACAATTCTCTCATCGACACCTTATCTTCCATAGACTTGATTCCACAATACTATATTTAGCACCTTTATTGGCTTTGCAATCATGCTATAAAGATAATCCTAGTTGCATGTTCATCAATAACTGCTATTAATAATCTGAATCATGTTTTGGCAACAAACTATTTTGATATGTTATGCATGCATATTCATTTGTATGTACTGAGCATATTTCACGCATATAGCATAACATTATTTAATATCTATATAATGGACATGTTATCTTTGTACTATTTTGTCTCTTGCATTTTATCATGCATGTGTTATTATTCATTAGAATATGAAAAATTCTCAAAACAAATAAGAAAACTATTAAAACTTAGAAAAATATAAGTTAAGATATTCCCCCTCATAGTTATGGCTACGTAACTTGGCCATAGACTTTTGCAATTATGTCGAGTTTCTTTAGGGAACCTAGTCAACATCCTACATGTTTATCTTGTTGTATAAAACTCAATTCTGTCTTCAAATAACATCATTTTATTCACATATGTAGCAAAATAATTCCACATGAGTACAAATGCATGCATATATATTGATTTAAAACTTGAATTATTTCCTATACTCAACCCCATCAACGTTCCATGTTGAACCTTAGCTCTAATACCACTTTGTCACAAAGTACGAATGCTCCCATTTCATCTATTATTGAGCCCATCCAGGTCTAGTGTTGAACCATGCTCCAATACCACTTTTTAACAGACTCAGTTCCTTTAATGACTTATAGAGGTTATGGGTTACCCAAAACTTTTTTTTTACTAGCTTGAGAATAAGCTCATATAACACTTTGTCACATAACTCTACTAAATTTTTTTCTAACCGCACTTGCAAAAACTTGATTTTCATCTCTCATTTTGTAAAACATTTTACATGTAAACATTTTTTCAAATACTTTGTATACAACCAATTAAGTAGTCTTCTTCTTGTGGACATTTTGTATGAAATCAAATAGTAAAATTTGGTCGAAATTATCTAAGGGAATTTACCTTCCTCCACAAGCAACCCCGACACTCACGTGTTTTCTTGTACTCACGCTTCTTTCCGTAGTCAAGCTGCCACCCCTACTCGCGTTGCACGAACTCGAGGTGCCTGAACTGGGAATAACTCAGCCTCTTGCTACTGCCTCTCTGAACTTGGAAATCTTCCTTCAGATCACTACCCCTGCTCCTCACTGACATTATGTCCCTCTCTCGCTCGAATTCTACTATTGTTAGCTTGATCTACACGAGGAACTGGTGCTGAAGTGTCTCTGGTGTATTCTCCAAGTGCCCATCGACTTCTTCTTATAATCCTCTGTTAGAGCACCAACGACCAATATTAAAACTTAATCAAGAGCTAGGATCATCTTGAAATCGATCTGAGTGAGTTTCTATACTATTCTCACCTTGACTTAATTAATTATGATTAATTAACCAATTTTCCTAAGTTTAGACTTAGGAAACATTAAAAATAAAAGTTAATAATCTAAGTAATTCATCTCTAGGTAGAATTTCCAAAAACAATTTCTGGGTTTTGGAGATCTCATGCACTCTAGCCTCTCCACCAAATTTCGTGGCTAGAAAATTTGTACCCACCACTTCATGGTTGATATTCGTAGGATAAATTTTTCTCCATGATGGACCTTATCCAGCAGCCAACAGGCCCTTCCAACCTCCTTCTAGCTCGTTGTGCCATTTCCTCACCACCTTAGTCAACCATGTGGTCCCTCACCCATCTGTATTGATCGTATGTTTGAAGGTGGGCCTCCAAAATCTAAAGGTATGTATTTTCATTTGGTAATTGAGTATTGGGTTTACTTATCATGGATACTTCTGGGCATGGATTGATGGGGGGATTTAGCGGAAAGAGTGGGCTTATTTTGTGCTCATGTCCCCTTGATCTCTTTTTGGTGTTACCTTTGCATCTTAGTCCCATGGTATCCCCTTTATTAACCATTAGGTTCTAGGGTGGTACTACTTGGGAAACCCGACTTTAGGTGTGTGGTCTTGCTCCTTTATCCGCATATGTTACTCTCCTTCCACTCAGTATACCCCCATTCATCATTTCTCACATCTGGGTCCACATAGCCCCCATGGGTCCACATAGGTTCAAACTCCCTATCCCCTTGCCTCCACCTTAGGCTAGGCCTAGAATGATGCCCCAAAGGTTGAAGCAACTAAAAGAAAATAAAAATCATAATTGGCCACACTTAATAGGAAATTGCACCATAAAATGAAAAATATGGCCAGAACAAAAAAATAATTAGGACGTGGTTAAAATCCAATACATGAGCTCTGCCCCATACCCATTGACATCACCCTAGTTCCATAGGCACTAGATGAGCCTCTTTTGTCATTCAGGAACCCATGATTGTCCCAACCCCTGGAGGGAAATGAACAACCCTACCTTAAAGGGGTAATCAGTGCTATATTCAACACATCATGCTCTTATCCTTGAGCCTCACGCAGTTAATTGAAGAAAATTCATAAAAGGCAAAAGGCATATAAAGAAGGGTGGAAAAATCAAGGTCAGGACACCTCATGTACCCTGATTGCTCCCTCCTATGTTATTTTTTTAGCATCATATGTTAGCCACGATATTTGGTGGAGAGTCTAGAATATATGTATTCTCCAATACCCAGAAATCGTTTATAGAAATTCCACATAGAAACGAATTATATAAATTTATTAACAATTTTTTCATATTTCCTGAGTCTAAAATTAGGAAATATGATTAATTAATCAGAATTAATTAATTCATGATGTGAATGTTCTAGAAACTCATGCAGATGGACACAAAAATAATCTGGGCGATCGATTATATTTTAATCTTGGTTGTTGGTGCTCCAACATAATATTATAAGAAGTCGATGGGTAGATGGAGAATACACCAGTGCAGTTACTCATTTGCCTAGACATATTGATTTTTATCAGTGGCTGAAGTTCAGCAGAGGAGATAGAGCCAATGGGTGAGTTGCAGGTGAGAGAGAGAGAGAGGGTATCAACAATATTCTGGTATTCCATGACAAATTCAGGAAGGGCCAGCGTGAGGAAGGTCGCAGTACACTAGAGAAATGTGCAGTCACTGCGTAGAGGGTGACGCAGTGAGACCAGCGTAAGGGAAGAGGGCATGTTTCGGGGTTAGAAGATCACTATGGAGAGTGAGAAATTTGTTATTGAATTTCTCTTAGTCTATTTCCTCTATTTTGTTGTCTGAATTTTTGTACATGAATTACTGCTGAAGATTAATAAAGAAATCCTCATCTGCTGCACTGGTTTTCCCGCATTTGTTTTTTCTGGGGGAAATTGTCCAAAAATAACTGTGTCAATATATTTGTGTGTGTGTTATAATTTCTCAATTTTTTAACATTTATTTTCTTCCACGGTATTTATTTTGTGAAGGCTGCAATGTACATGTTTCGATATTTTCCATAGAAAACTCCTAATAATTTGCTTAATTAATTTAACAATAGAATAAACATTACCAGTATTGCAGTAGGATTCCGGATTAGGAATTTTTACATGGAATCAGAGAAAATTTTAAGCATAAGATCTCAATGCAGAAAGGAAAAGTGAGAGTCGAAGAACTGCGTAGGTAGCTGCTCGAAACCCCATGAAGCTGTGCAATCCAATAACCAGGAGGACAAATTTTTGAGGAAAATCCATTTCTCCGAGAGAGTCGAAAAAGAATAAAATTTCCAGATCAGAGATTGTCAGAGGTAGAGGGAGAAGCAACATTTTTGTTTGCAGAGAAGATCTTCACCTAGAACGTATTATTTTGCAGCAACAACATTTTTCTTTGCAGAGTAGATCTTCAGCTAGAATGCAATTTTTTGTAGCAGCAAAATCAACGTTGGGGAGAAAAGGAGAAATATCACAGGAAATCATGTATAGAACTGACAATCAAGAAGCCTTAGAATTATCTTCTATATTTGAGGATGAGTCCGCATGTTTTTCAGGTTCAAAATCTTCTGGTATTTGGTACATTGATAGTGGCGCTTCAGGGTGGATATGTGAATATGGGTTACACTTTTGTGAGAATCGGGGGCGGAAAAAAATTTTTGGCAATAGTTCGGCCGAACCTTTTATAAAGTTCAGCCGAACTATTTGATAGTTCGGCCGAACTTTCTTATAAATTTTGGCCGAACTCGTGATTCCGTTTAGATTGACGGCACACTGATGGCGTGGGCAAACAGAATTTTTGCCGGAGATGGGAAAACCAGCAACAAAAGTTTAGTCGAACTTTTACTTTTAAAATAGTTTGGCCGAACTAGTTTCTATAAATAAATCGCCCGCGAAGTTGATTTGTTTACCGGTCTATTTGTTCGCGCGTTTTTTTGTCTGTGCTGCTGCTGGTCTGTTTGTTCGCGCATTTTCGTCTGTGTTGCTCCTCCCGTCTGCACTGTTGGTCTAATGCAATACCAGGTATGGGCAATATAAATGGTGTATGTCATTGCAATTTGTAACATTCAATATGCCTTCATATTTATAGGACATAGTTCTGTATGTCATATTGTTTTAAATGGTTGCTTTTCTGTTTATAGTCGAAAATATGTCGATTCTTGGCTAAACACCATTAACTGGTGCTGCTGCAATAGGCTTCATTATTTTCTGTGATTTTAGGTTGCCTGCCGCCATAACTGGAACAGTGAATCAATTTTTATTTATTATAAAAATCATGAATCAATTTTTCAAAAGTGAAGTATATAAATTTACACGTTAGGCCCCTACAGTTTGCTACTTAAAAACAAGTCATGAGGCGAACAGGTTATCAAAAAAAGTTTTGGAAGGGGAATTTGGCATTATGCATTATGAACTATTTGATGCTGAGGGTCAAAGCATTCCTGGCACGGTTAATTTTTCATGATCTTTATCTTTTCTTTTCGCTGTCAGTCTCTGTATTCCTCTGTTTCTTCTCCAGTGATGTTTTTTGAAGACTTTATCTGTCTTTCGGGAGCACTATTGTTTTTCTAGGTATGGAGGTCCTGACCTTCTAAACGATGTATTAAAGCAGTAATTTTTGTTTTAGTTTTGGATGACTGTTTAGAAACTGTCTTTTATTAAGCTGTAGCATGTCCTTTTGGGTGGCACGGGTATATTTTGATTCCAGCATGTCGTATTATACGAAGTCAAGAATTTGTGTTTGAACAATTTTGAATGTATCATCTCATAGTTTACAGGATTTGAACTGGCAAATCTATATAAGCCAGAGTTTTTTTTCCTTTTTGAAAAAATTCATGAGTCTTTGATTATTATAATAATTTTTATATTGTTGATTTATTTGAGAAAAGGGTTCGTTAACCTGCTATGCAATGTTAAAGAGTGCAACACGTGTCTAAACCTAACATAATCACCTTTCAATATTTACTTATTTTTTATCTCAGACCTATTACAATTAAATGAAACAGTAAGCATGTTAAAAGCATGTTAAAAGAATCTACAAAAACAAATAACCTAAAGGTATAATGCCATGATCTAAGCTTGTTACATTTCCATTTTTGTTCGCTTTGAACCTGTGACAATCATCTTCCTCGGTGGAGTAATTTTTTTCTAATAATAATAGAAAACCTGCAATACATCTAGAGTATTTAGACCTTATTACTCACAAACTGGACTTGAACGTCAAATATAAGATCATTATGATAATCATCTCAAATGTAAGATCTTTATGATTATCATCTCCCTTGGCAGAGTAATTATTTCAATAATTTTAGAAAACCTAATACAAGAAGTGTTAGTTTTTTTTTTTCAAATAGA
This sequence comes from Pinus albicaulis, assembly GCA_034641835.2. Taxonomy (NCBI): domain Eukaryota; kingdom Viridiplantae; phylum Streptophyta; class Pinopsida; order Pinales; family Pinaceae; genus Pinus; species Pinus albicaulis. The sequence continues at coordinate 74,309,372 of CM076582.1, read as the reverse complement.
AAAAACAGTCTTTCTTATATATTAGAAAAGAAAGTACAATTACATAGATCTTTCACAGTTCAACTGGACTTGTCTCTGCAAAATATGAGAATCAAAACAAAAGTATTACAATGTAGGTCTTGTATATGCAACTGCTATCATTCACTAATTCTTCAGTTTGGTCAAAATCTTGAAAGAAAGAAAAAAAAAAAAAAACCAAAATGGGACATAGTACATTTTAAAATATCAAATTAGATGTATAAACTAAAAAGTAAGAATAATGCCATATTTAGTCATGGATTCATATTTGTATTTAGAATAATGAATAACCTCAAGTGATAATGAAACTTCTATTTTCTAAAGTATTTAGCATAACCTAATACAAAATGGTAGGTTATTACTTACAAACCTGCTTTGAACTTCCAAAGTGTTAGGTTATTTCTTACAAAGTGGACTTGAACTCCCAAAATGTTAGGTTATTGCTTACAAACTAGACTTGAACGCCCAAAATAAAACACATGTATAAATGTATCTAAAAGTTATATGTATTTTTTTTAGGTTGGAGAAGTGTAGATGTTTATCAATACAAAATTTTGTTATTTAATGGTCAAGTTTTATAGTTATTATAATGAAATAGTTTCTCACAACAAATTTGTTAAAATAAGTGAAATCTATATAATGAAGACTAATTTGTATTTAAGTTTTAGATCTTTTAATAACTAAATTTATATTTAAATGAATAAAACAATCAAATGTAAGAAATAGAAAACATAATGAAACACAATGTAAGAAATAGAGAACATAATGAAACACACACATACATATCTACAATCAACACAATAATTTTCCTAGGAAATCCTTATGGGAGACAAGCAACCCTAAAAAGTAATGATGCTCTACTCCTTTTTCCCTAGGAAATTCTTATGGGAGAAAAACAACACTAAAATGTAAACATGCTCTACTCTCTCTTTGCTGGTATGGAAAATATGTAAGTACAAAGAAAGAGGTAATCTCTCTAGAGTTAGCTAAGACTTTTGGCGTGTAAGTTTGCTATAAAAACTTAACTTCATACATTTTTCTCTCTAACTTCACACTCCTAGTTGTATTTTCAACTATGGAACAAAATACAATAACACAAAATGGAAATATTATTCCTCCTAGTGGCCAAGTATTTAACATAGCGTGATAGCCAACTATGTGTAAGATTTGACTCCGTCAACCATTAACAAGGTTTGTGATTTTAGACCTTTTAGAGTCCTGTTAAAATTCCACATGTAGCTAGCTTGCTATGCATGAGTAATGGGGCTAAAATGATATTCTCTCGTACCATGGTGGTCAACATGATAGGTCAACTTACTAAAGGCAAAAAAAAGAACAAACAATTTATGTTAGGGTTGTGGATTTAGGCATTGAAACAACACACCATGATATTTCAAATTTAAAAATAATGGTTTGAGTCCTAGGTAGCTTAGAATCCTATCTAGAGGTTTGTTTTCAAAATAAGGATGCACTCCCATTTGATTCTCATGATTAGGTTGTAATCATGAGGCTCTCGCTCAAGAGTGGACCTTCCCAAAATCTTGTGACGTCTTGTCTCAAACAAAACCATCAAACTGAAAAACACATCATGCGAGAAACATAGCTCGCCAATATATCATTTTTCTCCTTCAAAGAAAAAAAATTCACATCATGTGAATATCTCCATGTACTCTTACATATTGGTGTACAAAACCATCAACCAAACACAAGTCGACAAAACATGCCTCTTCAAACAACTGACTCTCAAGTCAAATAATAGAATGTACAAATTTCCATATTTGTTGCATCTAAGTGTGTCAACATAACTCTACTTTCAACATCTTTCTTCATGCAACATGCACCATACTTTGAATTTGCAAAGAAATTCATGAAACATCAAAATACATGCAAGGCCTTAATTGGATAAGAAATCTAACCATCCCTTACCAAACCATTTCAATGGCGCTTCTTTCAGCTACACTTCATCATCATGTGAATCATCCCGACCCTCATCGATTATGGAATCCTCTTTTCCATTCTTGTCAATATCTCTTTCCACCTTCTTCAAATGTCGTGGATGACTTGTTGGATACAAATTCCAACACTTGTCTACAAGGTGACCTTTCTTATGGCAATGAGTGCAAAACAATTGCATCTTATTTTCAACATCATTTTCCTTGTCCAATGGGCCTTTGAATTTTTGCCTCATTTATTTAGAAAGTTTCATGTGCATGGATATCTTCTTCCAACATCTATAAACATTATGATTATTCAAACCACAAAAGTAACATGCAAACTTTTCCAAATCTTATGTGAATATTTACCATGTTTATCATAATCAAAAGCAATTTGATTAAAGGCAGATTTATACCTTGAACATTCACCTTTTTCGCCTTCTTGAGGAGGTGAACTTGATGAGGTAGTGGCTCTCCTCGGAATACTAGAAATGAATTCAATGACTTTAGAGCTTTCAACATCCTCTTCTTTTACATTCTCATTAGCTGCATGATTATTAACATCTTCTTGCAAAGTGGGTGTCAAACTTTTCCATTCATCATGAACACAAACTTCACAAGCTTGAGGTAATGAACACGAAATGAAATTCCTTCTTGGAATAGCTTCATGTGCCTCCTTAGCTTTGGAGCATTCTCCATCATGTTTTCCATAACCAAGACCCAAATAATTAGGCCTTTCCTCAACAACATTTGACTCAACTATGCCTTGTACATGTTTTCCTTTAACCCTTTACTTTCATAGCCCGTTTTCATCAAAAATTTGGACCTTATTCCTCTAGTGTGTCTCTCAAAAGCACGTACATATTCACTTTGAGAGGAAATTGAAGACAAACTTGAATTTCATACCTGTTTTTCATTCACATACATGGCTAAGGCTTCCTTTGCATCATAGAGTTGAATCTCCATGTCATGCATCCTTGCTTGGTTTTCATTTGCAATATGGAGTTGAGTCTCCATCTCATGCATATTTTCAAGAATTTCTTGCTTCTCCTCATTCTTGGAAATCAACTTCTCTTGAAGGATAATGTTCTCCCTAGTATCTTCATACAACTCTTGCACCATATCATTCATGATGTAGAGCTTCCGCAACATCTCTTTATCAAATATTTTTGTTAAGGAAGACTGATTAAAAGAGATACTCGATGAAGCTTCCATCACACTTGTAATGCATAAAAATCTTCTTTGTCGTGATTTTAGAATTGAGCTCTCAATATTGACTTTCTCTTCACACACATAAACTTGCACACAACTAAACCCTCCTTGCATAAATACAAAAACCAATAGCTAATTCTTCTAGCTAACCTTGACTAAAATGAGCTAAATTGTACTTTGATACCAACTTGATTTGAATATGGACAAACTAGTTTTGTTGTGCTATCTCCCTCATCAATTAAATAAAAATGTGTTTAGGATCATCTAAAGTTAGCCAATTGGGAAGGGGTTTATGTGTCAAGCTTTAAGTGTATTTTGTGAGAAATTTATGAGTTAATTAGCTTTTAAAAACTCATGTGTACAACAAATAAAATGCAAAAATTTTATTTTGGAAAATTTTTTCCCTCAATCTAGATTCCGATCATTGGACATGTAAGAGGAAGAAAGAGGGAATTCACTTTTCAAATTCTAGACCTTGTCTAAGCCAAAATAAACTACAGGTTCGGTTTTCAAAAACATTCACTTATTTGGAAAAGTTCTTGCTACCAAAATTCCATATGCCAATCTACCTCCCAAGAAATCCATTTATTACACCACTGGTTAGTTTTTTGTCTTCCTATATTCTTTATCAACCTCTTCTAGTGATTCTTGAAATGTGGATACTTAAATCCTTCCTAAAAATTTGAGCTCTAAAACGAGAAGACATACAAGGTCATTTTAAGTCATTTCGCTGCCCAATTATAAAAACCAAGTGAATATTTCTACATATTGATTTCTGTCCCATAAACTGTACAATATAGGTCAATTTTTTCCTTTAACTTATTTAAATATTGTTAACGCACAATTGTTCAATGGTCTGATGAAATTTCATTGATAAAGGCATGATTATGCCAATCCATGTTGCATATTTCCATTAACAATGTTTACTTACATGTAAAACAATGTTGTCTCTGCTTTTATGTTATTTTGAGTTTGATTTTAGTGTTGAAATTGGAATATATGATATTAATTTATGACTTGCAATTATAGCTGCTGAGATGCTATTCTTTTTCTCTACTATATTGTTATTCCTAGTCCTCTGGGTGCTTTCTTCATTTTTATTTTTTTTACTAATTGAAGGGATTCGTAATTCTATATTTTATCATATTGCTTGCTGGTTCCATGTAGATTTAATTGACATATAATAGGTGGTTTATGTTTTTGGGATGTCTGTAAAGTTTTTGGCACATCATATTGAATTTCTACAATGTGTAGCTCCCTAACATTCATATAGAACCTTCATTGAAAAATGTGAGGGGGGTTTCAAATTCACATTGGATAACACCCTCCTCTAGGATAAAAAAGTTTAACAAACACAATAACAGAGAAACAATTAGTGACATCACCAAAAGATGTAGCCTCTTCAAGGTATCATATCCTCTCATCAAGGTCAAGAATCTATTCACCAAAAATTTCCTATGGAAATAATGGTTTAAGAAACAAAACTAGACAAAAACCTTCAGTGAGAACAACAAAATCTAAAACCTCTTCAAGGTCTTCAATCTGCTCCTAAATTTAAATTGTGTCTTGATCAAGTCCAATAACAAAGAAACATTCAGTGACAACACCAAAATCTACAACTTCTTCAACGTCTTCTAAACCATCTTCAAAGTCAATATTGTGTGCATCAAATTCCTCACCAAGGTCATCAATGGAGTCATCAAAACTACTATTTCAAACTTCAATGCCAAAAATAAGTCAAAAGAATTCAATTTCTCCTCCAAAACCACCTTCTCCGAGCAAAGCTAGCATCATGTCGTCGAGAAATTCAGTAATTCCACAAGGAAATTCTATCAAAGTTAAAACAAATCCTTTTCATCCATATTTAATGCCTACTTTTTCAGGTGGAACACCTCCAAATTTAAGCACCACAATGCCATAAAATACAACTTTACCTAATAGGTGTAGACCTAGAACCCCCAACTTTGTGTGACATGTACAACTGAAGATCCTATGGTAAGCAGTGTGAGAAGAGAGTCATGGTCACTGAGTTGAGAAAGAGAAATAGTTTGGTATGACAACCTTACTTGTGATAGTTCTAGCTAGCAGACTACCAAACTACATGGTAATGGCATTCAAAATGTGAAAATTCCCATTTCACTTGGAAATAAGATGGTAGAGAAAGGTATAGATGAAAGGAGATATCTATCTATTGTAAAGAAATCATATAGTTCTATCAATTCCACCTTGCAACTCTAAGAGACATTGAATTAAATTTCATCTCAAGACAGGGCTTTGGGAGGACACTCTCAAAGCCAACCTTCATTATGGCTTTGAAACACATGGTAAGTATTGACTCAGCAACCTTATTTGCATAATTTTTTCTAGCATGGACTTTAATGTCATAGCCTTCTTTTGCCTAAAATGAATGCAAATTTCCTTGCAATTTGGCTTGCAACATTCATAATTCATGCTCATGGAACATGATTGTGTTGCAATTCTGATAACATCTGCTGTATGCAGAAGCTTTAATAAAAAATGATCGAAAATGACATTTTTGCTCTGTTTTTTTCAAGATTTAAGGAAAATTACACCAAGTAGCTTCCAGCCTCATATGACCATCATGTCAAACTCACCTCAAGATATTGTCCAAGTAAGAGCCACCAAAAGCAAGCAATCTAGTATACATGACATGACTCTCCAATTTCAATTAGCAGCAATGACAATTCTAAGTATGGTGCAAACATTGCTCCAGATCCTCAATGGGGCATGTTTGATGACAATAATTTGGGGAGTGAGAGAGGGAGATGGTAGGTGAAAAAATTCAAGGAATCCACGGGAAATTGAAAAATATATAACTAATAAGGTTTTGAATAAGATCAAACTAAAATTCCACAAGATAGGAAATAATTTGTGCCATTTAGTTGCTACCTGGATAATAGATGACATCTGGCATAATACTACACATTTTGTGCTTAACATCATGAATATTGTTAGTAATGGGTAGTTAGTGTGCATCAATTTCAGTGTTCAATCATCATGAGGATCATGACATCATGTCCTACCATAGCTTTTTTCCTATTCATTTCTATATAGTTCTAATGTGATGGATGTTCTATGGAAGAATGTTTTAACATGATGAATCCTAGTTTCAATGTTGAAAGTTTTTTTTCTAGTTCATTTTCAATATAAAATGCTTCCTTTAACTATCAATAAAATATATTACATGTTAGTAATGTCACACAAAATGGTTCCCAGCTGAGAAGTCTCAACGATTGAAAAAAGTCATGTGAAAATCCCTTGTATCTATAAAAGTTGCCCAACAACATAAAGCCTATCAAAATTGACACATGGAAATAAATTTTAGAAGCAAAATTTCTTTAAATATGCTTGAAATAAGAGGGGGAAAAACCAAAATTCTTTCCATAACGGCACAAAAGCAGTTTTCATAGATTTCCAAACAATTCACTAACTATCATGATGACACCTGCAATTAAAGGGGTACCTTATTTGTCATTAGGAATGGACCACAACCATTATTATTTCCCTAAAAAATTGTGATAATGTAAATTCAAACATCATTAACATGATAAAAATATTTGGTTGGCTTCTTATTCTTTGAAATAATGAGGAAAATTGTTAACAACTTATCAATCTGGGGTAGTGGTGGAGGACTACATGGACTAGCTATGGTGACTCTCACCTTTAGTAATCAACCAAATTAGATTCATGACTTGGCCTTCTACTAGAATTTTGTGATTCCATAGAGAAAGCAGCTCGGGAGTATGAGAACCAAACAATTGTTTCCTGCTCATAGTGCAAAGAGATCTCCCTAAATATTCTTGCAATTGGCATAGATATTGCACATCCTACTAACTTTTGCATTTGAAAAAAAAATTGCATCTCAATATTGAAGTCTTGCATATATGTAGTTTATTTATTTTTCGAAATAAAAATTTGACCACCTTAGCCATTGTTAAAATCTAAACATGAATTGTTTCTTCTCTTACACACTTGAGAAATAGAATTCCATCTCTAATAATCTATTGAAGTCTGTGGAAGGTAATGGCCTAAGACACTTTGTAACCTAAGAGAGAAACCTGTTAGGAATGGGTGAATTTGGTATTACACACCCAATTGGATAACCTCGAGGAGAAAACATTTCTCCCACTTTATTTTTTGGCATAACCTAGTAAGTGTTATTCACTAGCATGTATTTTGTAAAGGCCTTGACCTAGTTCCAATTAAACTCCATCCACCAGGTTGTAGAGGATTCCAAGCCTAATTTCATGAAAAGTAAGTTGGGGATGATCACATTGACCTACTTGATTACATGTCTATTAAGATTAACTACCTTGAACTATTTTTCTGCATAGGGAAAGAGACACATTCCCATGTCTGAGCATGAAAACGTTCTTTGATATTGTTAATGCCTCTAGTGTTTACTTCTACAAGTTCTATAGGCAGAGTTTGTAAAGGGCCAAGTAGCCTCTGGATCTCATCTTTTATGAAAGGTGACATATCTAGTAAATGCCCCTACAGTCAATCTCTGGAATGGATCTAAATAGAAGTTCTTAATTTTAATATCCATAAAACACAACAACTTTAAGGTAAACTATGTACATGTGTCATTTCTCCCACAAACTAAAGGCTTCCTCTAATATCCATAAAACACAACATCTTTAAGGTAAACTATGTACATGTGTCATTTCTCCCACAAACTAAAGGCTTCCTCTAATATCCATAAAACACGACCACTTTAAGGTAAACTGTGTACATGTGTCATTTCTCCCACAAACTAAAGGCTCCCTCCCATTAATTTTAGATGTGAACTCTACCATAAAATTTTTAAGTCAAACTTTAAGATAAACAATGCACATGTCATTTACCTCATGATCTTGTGTCATTTTTCTCATGCATTTGCAATAAATGTCGATTTAATATATATATTTTATTGAATTTGTTTTTTTCAGGGATAAGAAAACCATTAAATATGGTTGAAAAATGGAAATTATGCATAGAAGTTTCTTGCTATCCCAATCTAGGGAAAGAAGTGATTACATATGTGCTTTCCAATATTGCGACTAGCAAAGTCGTCCAAAGAAAAATGAATATACCGGGAAGAACAACAAACAATAAGGCATATTATATTGGATTGATAGAAGGCTTGGGAACAGCGATGAAGTATGGATCAAATGGAATTGTATTTTTCACCAATTCTGAACTTGTGTGCAACCAGATGAATAGCGTGTGCCAAGTTAAAAAGGAGAGGCTAAAAGAACTGTATGGAATAGCAAACAATATTGTTGGCCAATTTCAATTTTTTAGTATATAAGGCATTGTACAAATGTGAATAAGATGTCTGCTGATCTATTTCGTGGGGCAATGCCAATTCATGATTTAACTATCAAAGATTAATTAGAATTATACAGAGCAATGCCAATGCAAGATTCATCTCTCAAAGATGAATTCGTTTTGAGATGCTCTTCTTCAAAAATTCAAGATTCATCTCTCAAAGATGAATTAGTGTTGAGACGCTCCCCTTCAAAATTTATTGATGGAAATTGTAACATATCTTGGATATGTTTGTGTTGTGTACTTATAAATGTGTCTTTTCTAATGACCATGTGTTTTTTTCAATTATATACCAAGTGTGCTCCCACCACACCATGTAAAGTGCAACTTGGTGAACTTCACATTTGCAACAAGTGAACTTCACGTTTTTATAAAATTAAAATGCGGGGACTTCAAGAAATTTTTGTTTAAATGGAGTTTCATGCTTCTTTTTTAATGACCATGTGTTTTTTTCAATTTTATACCAAGTGTGCTCCCACCATGTAAAGTGCAATTTGGTGAACTTATCATTTTTATAATTTCTTTTTTGCTTAAATTGAGTTTCACACATCAATTATTGCTTTGAAAGTTGTGTTCTACATAATTTGTGTACACTAAATTACAAATTGATATTATGAAATTTATTTTGTGTAAATGTACACCAACAGATATATATATATATATATATATATATATATATATATATATATATATATATATAGATATATATATCATGGAGGATGAACGAATAAGATCAACCGAATCCCATATGGGGGTTCAGGGATCGGGGGATGTTCACGGTATTTAAATATAATCTTAAATCTCCATACATGTGTGTACATATGGAATTGATTTTTTATTAACTTTGTGAGTTAAATTAGTTTTTAATAAGTTTCATTTTTTAATTTTTAGGAGGTAAGAGGAGAAGGGTTTCTACTCCATCCATGGAGCATGCCCATGGTTCAACCAGTCGTGGTATGGTTCACACAATTTAATCAATGAATATGTATATGTATTTATATGTACACATGAATGTATTTTTCAATTGATTATAAATTCGTATTTGTTTATGAAGCTTCTCTTTCATCTCGAGAGGTTGGCGGTGTTTCAAATCCACTTAGAGGGCCATCAATGAGTGGTAGCAGGTTGCATGAAGGGGGTGATATTTATTCCCCCGAAGGCCAATCAACGACTGTTGGTTCTTAGCAGGGTCATTTTGGGTCTAGTTCTCAGCAGGGTCATTCTGGGTCTGGTTCTCAGCAAGGTCATGTTGGAGAAGATGCTAACCAACAATGTCAAGGTTGCCATCAATTTCAATATTTTTTTCATTAAATTTGTACAATTTTTTTACGTGTGTTTTTTCTAATATACGAAATTTTGTATATATTGATGCAAAGGCCGAAAATGTTTCAACTAGTGGTCAAAATAGACGCGGGGCAGACCGCTACATTCAAGAAGAAGGTTGTCTACCCAGCACAACTTATCTGGCTGACATTACTGATATACCATGGGAAAAAAACATGGCGCAATGCACCTTACAAAGGTGTGAAAGACTTTATGCAAAATTGCAGAGAGATCTTGTGGCTTTGTCTCTACCTGCTGAGAGTCGACAAAGCCTTGAAATAGTTACACATTCATTGGGGGAAATTGTAAATGTGTACAGAACTCTTGGGCCAATGACTGACACATTTTTAGAAGTGATGAGAAAGATAAAGGAAACAGTAATGGGTCCAGATAAATGGGAGGATGTAAAACAAAAAGTTACAAAAGATGTGGCCAAGTCAATGTTTAATTTCAAGGAAGGGCCAAAAAGAAAAATGTTGAGGGTGCAATATTTCAAGCACCCAAACATAGCTCGCTATTTGTATGATAGGCACCTTGCGGCCTATGGAAGTCTCCCATGGAACGACGAGGTTCCTGTTTATTTTGCACAAATGTTTTACACATAATTTTTTTTCGGGTATGAAACCCAACTACAATGACCTTCCGTCAGAATTTTTTGGCCCGGGGAAAGGTCGATTATATGACCGTAAGGGCGCTAAGCGAGATGTGGAGTTGTCTCGACCTGAGCCGCCATTGGTGAGTCGACCTTTTCGGGTCGAAACTTTGCGGTCAGAGATGGATGCGACTTCTCAAATAAGTCGAGAAGCAAGGGATGTTATGATCGACAATGTTTACAGCAGATTGGGTGGAGTCGATGTTTGTTTAAATCGACAAAGAGCACATGAAAATGCACGTGCCAATTTTTTGTATTGTATAGATGAGGAGATTGACAACATGAATGTTGAAGATCTCCGAATATATGCAAAAAATTGTCGCAATGGTTTGTAAGACCTAATTCTTCATGAGAAAGAGGGCACTAGAACGGTATGTGTTAATGACCTTAGGGTTTGAAATTATTTTAACATACTTATACATGTGTACAATTTGTAATAAATACATGTGTATGTACATGTATACATTTATTTGTATGTACATTAATCTAACAAAAATGTATGATTATATGTTAAAACACCATTTGCAGTTCTCACACATGATGCATAATGAAAATGTTAATATCACGTTCGGGACCTCTGGTTCAAACAATGCATATCGGTTTGACCATCAAGATATGTTGGCAAATGTTAGTGTTTTTTAAGTGATTTTAAAATAAATAATTGTGCACACATGTACACGTATGTATATATAATTTGATAAAATGTTTTAACAGATACCGATTCCGTCCGATGTTTTTGGGATGGCAGTATCTTCTTCTTCCTTGGGAGATGTACCTTCTACTTCCTTGGGAGATGAGCCACAAGTATGGAAAATTTTTCACAAGTTTAAAATTTATGTTTAAAAGTTATACACACACACACACACACACACACATATATATATATATTCCACCTCAAAAAGTTCCATTAAAAATTGAGATATATATATATATATATATATATATATATATATATATATCGAGAGAGAGAGAGAGAGAGAGAGAGAGATCTATATTTTGAGTTATTTAAAATTTTTTGAATTTAGGTTCCTATAGAAGATTTCTTTAATCCGCGGACTCTAGCGACAGAGATAGGAACATCCACAACATTTGAAAAAGTTGTCTTTAGTTCCTTTTCTTAATATTATTGAAAATAAGTTTATATATGTACATGTGCATTTTCATTTGAAAGTTTTTAATATATATATATGTGTGTGTGTGTGTGTGTGTGTGTGTGTGTGTGTGTATTGTACAGTTTACCGCTGCAGATGTTCCTATGAGGGCAGATCTTGTTCATAAAATGGAGAGGGAACCTCATGAGGTATTGCATGATTTTTATGTTATATTTTGTTTTTTACATGAAGTTCTAGATATATATATTCTCATTCATTTTTAAAACATCAAATTTTAATGTTAAAGTACATGTGCATTGTGTATGTAGGTTTCCCATGATGCTTAGCATGATAGGGCGCAGATTGAGACCCTGATAGGAAAGATGCTAAATCCATCTCTATTTGATGGACATGATTTGTAGATTTGATTTCAAGATTTAGATGGTCTTAAAATTTGTTAAACTTGATACAGTTTGATACTTGTGAGATCTACAATTTTTGGACATATTTTATTACATTGTTAATATAATTTGTTTTGTTTAAAAAAATTAATTTTTGGATGGTTTTAGTACTTTTGGCATGTGAATGTGAAGTAATGTTGTCATCTATAAATTAATGTTGTCATCTGAACTACATTTGGCATGTTATGTAATGACCTGTGTTATAATTTGTTTTGTTTTTAAATTTTAATTTTTGGATGCTTGGAGTACATTTGGCATGTGAAGTAATGTTGTGATCTATAATTTTTTGTTAAATTAAAAGTTAAAAGTTTTGAATGGTTTCAATCTACATTTGGCATGTGATATAATGTTAAATGTTTTTATTGGATAGTTGAATTATAATTGGCATGGCATGTGAAGTTTTTAAAACTCAAGTTTTGGATGGTTTCAATCTACATTTCGCATGTGATATTTAATGCTTTAATGTTGCACGATATATAATCAAAAGGTTTTTAGAAATTAAGTTTTGGATGGTTTCAATCTACATTTGGCACATGTCGTATATAATGTTAAATGTTTCTATTGGATCTAGTTGAACTATAATTGGCATGGCATGTGAAGTAACGTTGCACGATATATATAATCAAAAAGTTTTTAAAACTCAAGTTTTGAATGGTTTCAATCTACATTTCGCATGTGATATTTAATGTTTTAAATGTTTAATGTTTTAATGTTGCACGATATATTATCAAAAAATTTTAAAATTTTAAAGTTTTGGATGGTTTCAATCTACATTTGGCACATGTGGTATATAATGTTAAATGTTTCTATTGGATAGTTGTTCACTATAATTGGCATGGCATGTCAAGTAATGTTGCACAAATCCCTTTTGGATGGTTGAAGTACATTTGGAATCTTAATATTGCTTTTGATCTCTACATGTAGTCTTGTTTGAATGAAAAAATTTCCAATGGGAAGAACATAGCTTTTCAATGCAACTAACCATGTATCAATTGAGCTCTGATTGAAAAAAGAGTTTAAAGAAGTAGATATATGTACTTGAATTATCCCTTTAATTTTGATTGGAAATATAAGTCTAGTACATATATATGTTTTTTGAATTTGGTTCAGTGTCGTTAATGCACTCAAATAGGTAGTCTTGTTGATTTATTTACATTGTGGAAACTTTTTACCAGAAAATCCAACTAGTTTTTCATCAATGCACATAGAAAAACTACTTGGAACAATTAATTGCATTCTAGAACATATCTATCCAATACAAGTAACATTTTTCATCAATGCACATTGAACATATCCGACCATTGGACAAACAAATTTTGTACTAGATTTTCAATCAGGAAGAGAGATGTGGGTAAAATCCCACCAAAAGTCGAAGAAGTGCTCCGAGTCTCTTGTTTGAAAGGAATCTTCGTACAAAACTATACTACGGATGATTTATTTACATTGTGGATACTTTTTACTAGAAAATCCAACTATTTTTTCATCAATGCACATAGAAAAACTAGTTCCAGTTAATTGCATTCTAGAACATATATATTGAGTACGTAAATAATTTTTCATCCATGCACATAGTAAAACTAGAACAATTAATTTCATTCTAGAACATATATACATATATATATATATATATCCAATACATATAACATTTTTCATCAATGCACATGTATAGAAAAGCTACTTTCAGTTGATACTAGAGCACGTGCTTGTACCCAAACAATTTGTACATGTGCAAACACTTGCACAAATAACATAAGCAACTCAATTTTTAGTTGAGTACTATAAGTTCTAAAACATATTTAATCCAAAGAGAATAAATTGTTGGACAATTCACTCAAAAAAATTCTAATGGAATTCCATCTTCAATAATCCGTTCATGATCGGATTTTGACATTTTCCATCTCTTAATTTTTGATTTTTTCTTTGATTGAACTTCTATCAACTTTATGCGTGCTACACACACCAAGTGACTATATTGACAACTTATGGAATCAGGTTCATAGTCTTCAAAGTAAACAAAGTCTCCACTTTGATGAGTTTGTCTGAAAAAATAACCTTTCAGTATAATAGACCCTCCGTCATATTGAAATCCATGATCATTATAGTTTTGTAATAATTTCATTTTTCATTCAGTGCAACGCATCAAATAATACTTCACATTTTCATCGTTGTCAATAGGTGCAATTACAGCAAAAACATCTCCTGCACAATAAAATAAACTTAACAAAATTATACATATTTAAATTTATTTCTAGATCTTTAAATCATTAGAAATTAATTCAAATGTTACCTTCTCTAACAAGATCAGAAACTCGATCACCATCGGATGATATTGTAGTTTCCTCTGATTGCATTTCTTCAAACATTGCAACAGACATTTTTCCTTTTGTATTTAGCTCTATATTTTTCCAATCATTCACATACATTTTGTTTTCACAAACGTCATTGGATTTTGTGTTGTCTATGCAAACATCACAAAAACAAGAATATTTTCTTTTATCCAATGCAAACACATTTCAGGATGACATTGTTTGAATTGAATGCAATTTTCGAGTCCCTTTTATTGTTTCAACGTCACTTCCAATTGATCTATCTACGTCTTCGATCCCAATATGCCAGAAAAACCTTTATATGGAAAATTAAAAGAAGAGTTTGTAAATATGATATCAAAATACAATCAAAGATAATCATTGCATGATAAATGTTCAATGTTTAAAATTATATTTCGAATATAAATTAAATTGAATGTACCTTCGCACTTCCCTTGATGGGTTAGTCTCATGGCTTAGAGTAGCGATGCACCATTGAACAACTTCTTTAGCATTCACAAGTCGGCTTGCAGAGTGGTTCATTTGATATCTTCGAAGTGCTTGTTTTATGCATGCTCCTGCACCGTCATGTTCTCCTTTTCCATGGACAGTCTCAAAGAAATTCCAACAATGTTTAATGCAGGTTTTCTTATGAAGACAACACAACCAAAAGAATGATCGTGAAGATTTGAATTGACCTGCGCATCTGTTTGACCATATCCAATGTTCATTGAATGTTATTCGATGATTTTTCAAGGAATCATAAATTTTTCCAAAACATTGTTGTACAAAACATGTGTCATGTGTACGATCGTCACTGATATAAAAGTGATATTCTTTAATGATATGTCGATTTTCACTCGTGCTTTCTATATGATCGACATTTTGTTCATCATGTCTATATAGAATATGGACAAGCATGGAGACTTGGTCAGAATGATAGTATTCACTCTGAATTTCTTTTTGTGGAACAAATGTGTAGTTTTCCGCAAAATCAATCACTGACAAAATGGTCCCTGGTGGAAAAAATTCACGAGATTTTTTGAATTGCAAGTCTTGCCATCGAGCTCTATGGGAATGCTTGGTGTATTTGTAAATTTCTGCCTCAAACTTTCTCAAAAAGTCTATCAGAAAATTTTTGTCTTCTAGTAATTCAATTCTTTTAACACTATTTGCACCTTGAATCGATGTATCGATATATTCATATCTCTTCCATTTCACTTTCATGTTGGATAATGATTGATAATTTATATCAATACGATATTTGTTTTGAAATTTAGTCAAATTTCCACAATCATCGCATTTTTTACCACCAACACATTTCTTTTTGTAAATAGTTCATCGCTTTCTCTTTCACATAGAATTTGAGATATGAAATCACGGATAGTGGAAGGAGGAGGTGAATCCTTCCATAATGTTCTACCAAAATCAAGGAATGTGTCATAATATAACTCAAATTCCACATGATAACGGCAACAACAAGTGTCGTGTACGCTGATAGGTTTTACATACCATGGTTTTTGTTGAACAAAAGCACTGAGTGAAACATGAATTTGACGATTCTCTTCTTTGAACTTGTTAAATAAATCTATCTAAGTGGTTTCCAAGAAATATTTTTCATGTTCTTCGTACTGATTTCGTGTTATTCTTCTTCGCATCACATGCCTTGCAGTTGGCGAAACACGTGAATTGTTCTTCCAATATTCATATATTATTTTTTTAACATTTTCTCCAAGTCTATCTTTGTATGGTTGCCTACAAATAGCTCTCCAACAAGCGAGTTCATCATTTACATCTATTTGCATCTGAAATTTCCGATGTTTGTGCAAATTTTTTCGCGAGGTTCCCAGTGCTCATGCCATAGATGTTACCAAACGATTCTCTTGAGTACTTGATGAAACCATTGCCATCTGTATTCCTCTACGTACAATTGAAACATCTTTCTCTCTAGATCTCTTAATTGACTTTATAGCACTACTCATATTTTTTATCACATCTTCCTTCATTTTTTTTATCTTTGGTTGATTTTCGAATACCCAATAGTGTCGTAGCTTCTTTTAATTTCCTTAATGATAGGAGACCTTTCAACATTTGAGCCTGAACTATCACCCGCTCATTTAAAAAATACTTTTAAAAAATGTAGTTAACATGATATCGTATAGCATGGTCAAGTTTTTTATCTCCATATGTGTGAGTGTCAACATTTTCTAACATCTCATTATCGATAGTGATTTCATCTGTACATATTCGAAAAAATAGTACATATTCAATAAATAACTAAATTAATAAATATATCTATAATTTCAATAATACGTGCATGTGTTTAATATATATTATATATATATATATATATATATATATATATATATATGTGTGTGTGTGTACATACCTTGCGATTCAATTTCTTTATTTGGATTTCTTTCAATATTTTCACCATCTTCAATCATTGGTTCAATATCTCTTTCACTTTCTCTTTCAAAATTTTGTATCTCATCATCAATGTTTTGAGGAATATCTTTGTCTGTTTACATTAAACAAAATATTTAAATTCAAATTAGTTCATCAAATAAAAATTAAGCTTCACATTTTACACTAGGAAAATTTTAAATATATCAATAGATCATAATATTTACATTTACATACCTGCTTCAATTTCTGCTTGAGGTTGATTTTCCTCTTCAATATTTGAGAGGGCTTCTAGCTTCCTTTTGCGAGATTGTCTTGTCTCTTCTCTACGTTCCTCAGGGTCTCTTTTTTTATCATATTTTCTCGCACAATTCCTTCGATTTCCCATGATAATAGGGTATAAAGTTCAAAAAAAATCCTTCAAAAAATTAGACAATAACTCAATTGGAAAAAACATCACAAAAGATTTAATTTTTAAAAAAATCATTTTACATTTTTTGCAAAAAATACATACTCCAATCCAAAACACTTACTTTAAAAAATTCAAGAAAAAAATGTCTTATAAAAATGAAATGAAGCTCAAAATATTTACTTCAACTCGAAACACGTACTCTAAAAAAATGTCACTTCAAAAAATGCCTCCAACTTAAAAAAAAAAAAAACGTCACTTTAAAAAATACTTCCAGAAAATGTCTTTTTGAAATTAAGCCCAACTCCATACTTTCAAAAAAATGAAGCACAAAAAACATCCAAAAAAATGTATCACATACCTCCAAGAAATGTCCTTTGAATGTACATCCAAGAAAATTCCTTAAGCCCAAAACAATTTTTTGCAAAATTAGGCCACCTCCAAGAATTGTCCTCCAAGAAAATTCTTTAAACCCAAAACAATTCTTTACAAAATCAGTCTGCTTCCAAGAAATGCCCTTAAATCCAAACCTCCAAGAAAAGTTTTTAAACCCAAACCAAGACCTTTGTAAAATCAGATGAAATGTGCGAAATGTGTGAAAATTATGAATGATTTCGCGGCAATTTATATTGCCGCGAAATGTGTTTTAGGAGGGGCTTCGCGAAATTTTCCGGCCGACGGAAAATTATACCAAATTTCGGCTGAAATTTGATTAGAAGTTCGACCGAACTATTAATTCATTAGACTTAACAAGCCGTCGGCGCAAAAAATAGTTCGGCCGAAATTTTAATCAAAGTTCGGCCAAACTAACGCGTCACCAGTTACACAAAACCAAGCTCTGAATACGTTTCTGAAACTTTCGACTGATTAGACTCCATGAAAGGTTTTTAATTAACTGTCAAAACCAAGACAAGCATTTTCAGAATTGAATCTACTTTCAGGAAATATAACTTTTATGGAATTTCATAAACGTTTACTAATTTTAATTAATTTTCTAATAAAATGGTGCAAACAATTTCTGAGGGTCATTATGATTCAGTGAAATCAAAATTTTGTATCTCCCAAAATACATTGTAAAAAAAATTGAAAAAATTATGGGGCATTACATGGTCCATCGTCTCTAATGGGTAGCTTTTAGATTTTTAGTTTATAACTTATATGTTAAGAAATTTGTTGCATCGCGAAACATATCAAAAATATGCAGTTTTTCGTATTGGACCAGTTCAAAAAATTCTAGTAATTATGATATGCATCTATTGGCTTTGTAAATATGACGAAACCAAAGTAGACTCTGTCTAGATTGTTGTAACACATTTTGTTTTCTCAAAAACACAAATTTTCAATGAATACAACATTGTGTCAGAACATGACTTCTTATGAATCCTTTGATTGTTAAGAAACACACACTCAAAGAAATGCTAAGTTGACATATCAAATCTGCATAAAAAAATTTCAAAAAATAAGTAATAGAAAGCTAACAAAATTTCTGAAAACTTTTATTTTTATCGCAAAATAAAATTCTAAACAGAAAAATTGTTATAGTTTGTAGAAAGTTGAAGAACCAAAAAAAAATGAAAATTTGTTCTCAAAAAAGGGAAAAAAGTGTAACCCAACTTCACATTTTCACCATAGGAGTTAGAGAATACTTTTCTAGCTATCAAGAGGAACAGATGGAAATCCAGATCACTATGGGCAACATAAAAAAATGTACTCCAGTAGGGAGAGGCACCATATATTTAAGACGAAAGCAGGAACCAACACTAGCGCTACTAATGTATTGTTGGAAATATTGTCATTAATGGCAAAGGAGCACAAAGGAGCAGCACCTAAACTATCACTAAGGCAAAGGAGCAAAGAAGAACCAGCAATAAGGCAAAGGAGAAGATCAGGCAATAATTCAGTAATAAAGCATAAAAGAGAGGCAGAGGAATAACAAAAGCAGAGAAACAGCAAATGTAGAGAGGCGGCAAAAAGAAGCAAAGGCAACAGAGAAGCAGTTAAGGAAGAAAAGGAGCAAAGGCAGCAAAGCAAGCTCAGGAGATATCAGCGCACTTAGAATAAATAACAAGCTCAGGAGGAGTAGCGTGGAGAGACCGGTGTCACAGAGCGGGACAGCGTAAACAAACGGAAAATATACTAAGCCAGACGAATTCCAAGTGAGGTGAACGGACGGTCACAATTAGATCACAACAGCAAAGGAAAGAAATGAATGGATAAGATTCATCGCAAGATAAGTGGTGAACCTGAATGAACTTGTCGAAAGAAGAACATATAGTTCATGGCACAGTGGACTAGAGGAAGCGGAATGGCACAGTAGATGAATTGTATTTGTGTGGAGTTATAACGAAACCAGAAGTTTGGAAAGATAAGTGAGAGAAACCTTGGTCAATGGAGTATGGAACCATGAATCAATAACAGAGATGGAACAGTGAAGACGGTTTCAAAAACTAGCAAAAGGGTTTTCGCGCAGCTTTAGAGTGGTAAGTGGTAAAATTTGAAATGAACGGGATAGCGTTAAGGAGTTGACACATAGCAACACAAAACCGACTATTTCACGTGAGATTGAAAAATTGAAGGTCATGTATCTTTCTTATGCAATAGTCATCGGATATATGAGCGATTAGATCGACGGTGTAAAAGGTACGTCGAAATAAAGTTGTGGGCCCGTAAATATTTATATGGTTTATTTGGGGTTTAAACCATAGAGTTGAGAATCATAAGCGGAGATGATATTATGCTAGCGCTTTAGTATTAATCGGAAGTGCCAGCAGCAATGAGGACCGTAGATCTGGACATATCAATGGTGATGATCGCATCGGCGGAACTCAGATCATAAATCAGAAGCAAGAGCAATGTGATGCGGTATTGCGATGCGATGTGGCGATGCGAAGGGACACGTGGCAACACACGCAATATCGTACATCAGCGATGCAAAGTTCATCGCATACCACGAAGTAGCAATAATATGCGATGCGATGAGAAGTTGCGATGCAATGCGAAGATGCGATGTGGCGATGCGAAGGGACACGTGGCGACACAGCGCAATATCGCACATCAGCGATGCGAAGTTCATCACATACCGCGAAGTAGCAATAAGATGTGATGCGATGAGAAGATGCGATGCGATGCGAAGTAGCGATGCAAAGTTCATCGCATATCGCAATTGGGGTAGGAGGAATATCACATATTGCATATCGGGAGATCAGATGGACGAAGGCACATGGGATAACTGGAATCGCCAAAGTGCGATAAAGAGAGCGGACGCGATGCAGATTGAAGCTGAAGCTTAAAAAATTTCACGTCCGAGAGTATGGATTTTCCCTTTGTAAATCGCATCGGAGAGCAAAAGAGCCATATATCAAAGAATGATTGAAATACCGAAATGTGATAGAAAGCAGACGCGATGCAGATCAAAGCTGAAGCCTAAAAGTTTTTAAGTCTGGGAGTATGGATTTTCCCTTTGTAAATCGCATCGGAGAACAAAAGAGCCATATATCAAAGAACGATTGAAATACCGAAATGCGATAGAAAACGGACGCGATATAGTTCAAAGCTAAAATCTAAAGGAATTGAAGTCTGGTGTGGGACCCTGTAAGCCCTTGTTTCGTATATGTTAAATGCGCCATAGTATAATGTTTACATTGCTGATTATTTTAAACGTATGTATGATGACTAAAGCCCGGAAGTTGTAATCTGTCGCGGGCATAAAGGAAATAGTATGTGGGCCATACTCTACAGGTCACAAAGGAATGGAATGAATGGATAACAGGAAATCGTGCAAGACAGTGGTGCGGCAGCACGGGCAGATGAAAAGGGTGAAGATGGCACTAAAGACACAGGTAACGGAAGAAACAGGACAGTTATACAACAAATGTGGAATATAACGGAAGAAAGAGAAAAACGACTCTGACAGCAACAGAAAAGACAAATGCACAACGAGCAAAGAGATGAAAGGGTTGGGTGAAATATATTTGTTGTAACTGTAAATGTAAATGAATTAATTATTTTTATTGTATGTGATGCAAAGGCAAGTCTCTGTAGGCAAAGAAAAACTCCACTTTAATACACAAATGTATACATTCTGTTATATTATTATGAATGTGCTGGACAAGAAAATGAGAAGGGGGAAGGCAAAGAGTCATACCTGTTCATTTCGAATTCCCTGTGGAATGAAAACAGTTATGAGGTGATCTCTATAAAAAACGTTACCAGCATATGCATAAGAGAGAGAGAATGGAGAAAGAGGTGAGAGAATGTAAGAAGAAGAAGGAGCAGAGAGAGGAGTTGTGAAGATCCAGAGATGATATAAAGCAAATTTGGAGGCTGGAAGGATAATAGTAAAGAAGGAGAAAAACAGAGCTGATATCCAGGTAAATCAACATATGATTTTATTGTGCAGTGAGGAATTTGGTGCTTCCATATCAAGTTGTAGTTTGATAGATGTCCAGTTGTAGCTGGATGAGGTAGGAGCCTCCTGTAGGTTTTAGCCTGCAGAAAATAGATGGGAGTTGGAGCTTCCTTGCAAGTTGTAGCTTGCAGAATTGAGGTAGTATCATGTAGGTTGGAGGCTATAGAAAATCAGTGGTGAGAGGGAATTGGAGCTTGCCTTTGCATCACAACAATAATAAGATGTGGTTTTCTCCCTTATGGGTTTCCACTTATATCTGTTGTCTATGTGCATGATGATTATATGTTGATATTTTGTATTTAATCGGCTTAATACCTGCTTCTCACTTATTAAGATTGTTGTTCCATTGTATATTAAGTTGATCACGAAATGAAGATGTAAATAAGTGTACAACAAAGTTTTACAAGACCATGACTGCATTAAACTGATTCACCTTGCCTCTCAGTTTAAGTAAGGGCTCAACAATTGGTATCAGAGCAAGTTCCTTCTGTATCAGTTTAACAACTGGAAGGAGATCCTTGGTCCCCAAGATGACTAATCTAGAAGGATGCTCAACAAATAAATCCCCTTTGTTTACTAGCACAAATTATGCCTTCTGGAAAATAAGAATGAGGACGTACATAATGTCTCTAGGAATAGAAGTTTGGGTTGTTGTGGAATTAGGATATGCCCCAAAGGATTCTGACACAGTGAAAGAATCCAAACAAAATTTTATAGCTAATTCAAAAGCCATGAATGCTCTCTTAAGTGGTTTGTGTGAGGCAGAATTTATCAAAGTAATGCACAACAAGACTGCCAAAGAAATATGGGATACATTAGAAAGTATCCATGAGGGAGATAAAAAGGTGAAGGCTGCCAAGCTGCAAGTCTATAAAGCCTAGTTTGAAAATATAAAAATGAATGAAGAAGAAGATGTTGCTAGCTTCTTCTTAAGGGTTGCAGAAATTTTGAATAACATGAAAGCTCTCGGAGAAACCATTAGAGAATGTGTAATTGTTCAAAAGATATTGAGATCTTTACCATCCAGTTTTAACCCCAAGGTTTCTACCATAGAAGAAAAAACTGACTGGGAAACATTGACCATGAACCAATTACTTGGAAACTTAACATCCTATGAGATGAGACTTCCACATAGGAAGTCAAATGTGAGGGAGGCAACCCTTAAGACAGAGAAGAGAAAAGAAGAAAAAAAAGATACATGCTCCTGCTCTGATGAAGAAGAGGCCAAATTTGTTAGAAGATTGGATAGAGGCTCAGGCAAGTATAAAGGTAAACTTCCATTTAAATTCTTTAACTGTGGAAGAGTTGGGCACTATGCATCTAAGTGTCCTCATAAGAAAACAAAGAATCAGACTCAAGAGACAGAGAAAACCAAAACAAATAACTGGCAGAAAGGGAAGAGATTCAATAGAAGATCATTTTATGCTCAGCAAGATAACAGTGCATCTGAAAACTCAGATGAATCCTAAAATGAAGAAGGAACCTCTAAATTTGTGTTGATGGCCAAAGAAGAATCAGAAGGATTCCTTTTAGAAGAGGAGGAAGAATGTGAGGTAGATCTTGAGGGGTAACTAAGAAGTTCCCTGGAGGAAATTTACAGACTTAAACTGAAGTGCAGAAAATAGAAAGATATTCTCCTCAAATATGTAAAAGAAGAACCAACTTCAGAAGACCTCAGTTAGTTGAAAGTAAAACTTGAAGAAGCTAAGAAGGTGGAAGACACTCTACTAAAGCAAATTGAGGATAAAATTCAGAAGCAAGAGAAATTGGAAGAAGAAGTAGTATGCTTGAGAAATAAAATAGAAAACACCCAAAGGAAATTGTCAATGAACACTCCTCAAATGACAAGCTCTGAACAGTTGAATAAAATACTAAATGCTCAAAGATCTCCTCTCATAAAAACTGGGATAGGTTACGAAGCAGAAACCAGCAAATCCAAGGTAAAAGATAACCAGAATATCATTTTTGTAAAAGTTGTACAGGATAATGAAGCAACTCAAAAGATTCCTACAAAAGTAGAAGCCTGCAAGAACATGACCTGCAATGAAGTAAACAGAAACAAGAAGGAATCTCAAATAACAAAGAACGAAATCAATAAACAGTCAGCTGGAAAAACTCCTGAATATGGAAAATTCAGAAGCCGTCAAAGGAGATTCTTTCCTCCTATGAGAAATGTCACTTGTTTTGCCTGCCACAAACTGGGACATATTGCTGCATACTATCAGACAAAGAGAATCGATTCCAACCAGCAAAGGATACATAAAATGAAAATACTACCTCAAGCAAACAAATGGAGAGAACAGCCCTTCACCAGGTACACTAATCATTTCCATGGGTATTGTTTTTATTGTAAGGGGTACAGCCATAAAGCCATGGAGTGCAGAGCGAATGGAAAAAAAATTATGTATGAAAACTTAAGGAGATCGATGAACAATGGAGAATTCACTCATGTACATAATCCATTCAGAAACATAATCAAATGATTTGACTGCCATCAATTCGGGCACAAGTGTCACAAATGTTCTCTCAAAGAATGTGGTCCATCTTCTCAGAAAAGGTACCAAACAAAAGGATGCATGCAATGGAAAAAGAAGTTGAATAAGTGGGACCTGGCTCTGATAGCCCAATATCAGAAAAGCCAATGGTATTTGGACAGTGGATGTTCAAAGCATATGATTGGAGATCAAAACAAGTTTGTAACCTTTGATGAAAAGAAATCTAGGAATGTAACATTCGGCAATGATAAAGTAGGGAAAATCAAAGGAAAAGGCCTAGTCAGTCTGAATAATGGAAGAGGAAAAGCTCAAGATGTACTATTTGTGGATGGGCTAAAAGCCAATCTGCTAAGCGTCATTCAAATGTGTGATAAAGGCTGTGAGGTCCTTTTTAGAGCCCAAGACTGTGAAGTAAGATCAAGCACCACAGGAAAGACCTTGATCAAAGGTGTTCGAATAGAAAGTAATGTCTATATAGTGAAAGAAGAGAATGAAGAATGCCACATAAGCAAACTTGATGAATCACGGTTATGGCATAGAAGATTGGGACACCTAAAATTTGACCACCTCATCAGTCTGAGCAAGAAGAATGCAATCAGAGATATGCCAAAAAATAAAGAAGCCTTCAAATACCATATGTAAATCCTGCCAACTGGGCAAGCAGACCCACATATCTTTCAAGACCAAAGAGATACTATCTACAAGGTGGCCTCTTGAGCTTGTACACATGGACCTATGTGGACCATCAAGAACTAAAGCACCAAGCGTAGAATCTTATTTCATGCTAATAATAGATGATTTTTCCAGATTGACGTGGGTGGCATTTCTCGAATATAAATCTGAAGCACTTAAGAAATTCAAGATATTCAAGGCATTGGCAGAAAATCAAACAAGATGCAAGCTAAAGTGCATCAGATCAGACATAGGAGGTGAATTCACATACTGTTATTTTGCAGACCTATGCAATGATCATGGAATAAAACAACAGTTTACAATTGCTGGTACACCTCAACAGAATGGAGTGGCAGAGAGGCAAAACAGGTTAGTACAACAGATTTCCAGAGCTATGATGCAAGAAAGTAACATTCCCCAAACCTATTGGGCAGAAGCAGTACACACAGCTATTCACATTCTCAACAAAGCTCATCTAAGACCAAATTGTGACAAGACTCCTTACGAATTATGGCATGGTAAACCAACATCAATCAAGCACTTTAGAGTCTTTGGAAGCAAGTGTTTCATAAAAAATAGTGATGAAAAACTGGGGAAGTTTGATGCAAGAGCTGATGAAGGAATATTTTTAGGATATGCGTCCAAGAGTAAGGGTTACGGGTGCTACAACAAAAGACTGCACAAAATTGTGGAAATCATTGATGTAATATTTGACGAAAATCTTCCAAACAGAACAAGAGGCACAAGCTGCACCAATCCTCCAAATGATCATGAAGCTGAGAACCAAGGTAATGATGAACATAGCAAGACAACAGAAGATACTGAATTAAACTCAAAAGGTCCCTCAAGACACACTCAAAAGAACCATCCAGAAGATCAAATCATTCGGGACAAGAGTGTGGGAATCCAGACAAGAAGACAACTTGTTGAACAGACAGAAGAAGTATACCTAGCCATGCTATCTCAATTAGAGCCTAAGAAGTTCGAAGAATCTAGCAAAGACAAAACCTGGGTAAATGCTATGAATGAAGAACTAGACCAAATTGAGAAGAACAATACCTGGGAATTAATTCCAAGACCCACTGGGAAAAATTTCATTGGCACAAAATGAATATTCAAGAATAAGATGAATGAACAAGGTTAGGTAATCATAAATAAAGCCAGACTTGTATGCAAGGGATACTCTCAAATCGAAGGTCTTGATTATGATGAAACCTTTGCCCCTGTAGCCAGAATGTAAGCAATCAGAATGTTTTTGGCCTTTGCATGCTATCATGATTTCAAGGTATATCAAATGGATGTGAAGTCTGCCTTCCTGAATGGAGATCTAGAGGAAGAAGTCTACATGGAACAACCTGAAGGATTCTCATTAACAGATAAACATGACCATGTGTGTAGATTAAAGAAAGCCTTATATGGTCTGAAACAAGCTCCTCGTGCATGGTATTCAAGGCTGGACAAATACTTGCAAAAACAAGGGTTCAAGAAAGGAGGAGTAGATAGCAATTTGTACATAAAGGCTAATGAAAATGAACTCTTAATTGTATTAGTGTATGTAGATGGCATCATGTTTGGAAGCAACAAAGATGAGTTAGCAAAAGGATTTGCTGAAGAAATGAAATCAGATTTTGAGATGTCAATTATTGGAGAGCTCACCTTCTATTTAGGACTTCAAATTCAACAAAAGAACACAGGAATATTCATTTCGTAAGAAAAATACTTAAGAGAAATGTTAAAAAGGTTTCAAATGGAAGACAGAAAACCTGTGTCAACTCCCATGATCACTGGATGCAAACTATGTGCTAATGATGGATCAACAGATGTAGATCAAAAACTTTACAGGTCCATGATAGGAAGTCTGCTATACCTAACTGCTTCTAGACTAGACATTATGTTTGCAGTAGGACTTGTGGCAAGATATCAAGCAGCACCAAAACAAAATCATTTACTTGCAATCAAGAGAATATTTAGATATCTACAAGGAACTTCACATTATGGCCTATGGTATCCAAAAGGAAAAAGCTTCACATTGACAGCATACACAGATGCAGATTGGGCCAGCTATGTGGATGACAGGAAAAGCACAAGTGGAGGTGCATTTTATTTGAGAAAAATTCTGGTGGCATGGCTAAGCAAGAAGCAGACTTCTATCTCTCTATCTACAGTAGAAGTAGAATACATAGCAGCAGCAGCATGTTGCACACAAGTAATGTGGATGAAACAAACTCTCCAAGACATGAAGGTAAGCATTGATGAACCCATTTCTATCAAATGTGACAATACAAGTGCAATAAGTATATCAAAAAATCATGTACTTCATTAAAAAACAAAGCACATCCCAATAAAGTACCACTTCCTCAGAGAACAAGTAGCACAGAAATTAGTGAAGTTGGAATATGTACCAACTAAGGAACAAACAACAGACATATTCATAAAACCTCTTGCTAAAGAACCATTCGAATATCTAAGAAACAAACTACGGGTAGTGTCTGCAGATGTTACTCTTTGATATGATTAGAAATTCATATATATATATATATATATATAAGTAAAGACTACATATAAAGAATGGGATCAGAACAGAAGTCAAGTGATAGTCTGTATCAGTCAAGAAAGCATCATTCCAGGGGGAGAGCAGTCAATAAAATTGTCACAAAAGAGATAGAGAAATGGAGCAGTGCATGGAACAAGTCCTCAAGATCAGAGTATTATGAAAATATAGAAACCACACTAGGAAAAGTGCAACCCTTTTCCATTGATGTCAAAGAGGGAGGAAAAGCAAGAAAAATAAGAAAGGCTCTTCTGTAAAGCGGGCAGAGGAAGAAAGACAAGATACTTCTCAGAATGAAAGGGGGAGGAAGTCCTGAAGGAAGTATGGGAGTATTGGTGGATGTGTTTCCATCAATGCCAAAGGGGAAGACTGTTGGAAATATTGTCATTGATGGCAAAGGAGCACAAAGGAGCAGCACCTGAACTATCACTAAGGCAAAGGAGCAGAGAAGAACCAGCAATAAGGCAAAGGAGAAAATCAAGCAATAATGCAGTAAGAAAGCATAAAAGAGAGGCAGAGGAACAGAAAAAGCAGAGAAACAGCGAATGTAGAGAGGCGGCAGAAAGAAGCAGAGGTAGCAGAGAAGCATCTAAGGAAGAAAAGGAGCAAAGGCACCAAAACAAGCTCAAGAGAGATCAGCGCACTTAGAATAAAGAACAAGCTCAGGAGGAGTAGCGTGGAGGGACCGATGTCACAGAGCTTGACAGCATAAACAAATGGGAAATAGACTAAGGCAGACGAATTACAAGTGAGGTGAACGGACGGTCGCAATTATATCGCAACAGCAAAGGCAAGAAATGAATGGATAAGATTCATCACAAGATAAGTGGTGAACCTGAATGAACTTGTCGAAAGAAGAACCTAAAGTTCATGGCACAGTGGACTAGAGGAAGCGGAATGGCACAGTAGATGAATTGTATTTGTGTGGAGTTATAACAGAACCAGAAGTTTGGAAATGATAAGCGAGAGAAACCTTGGTCACCGGAGTATGGAACCATGAATCAATAGCAGAGATGGAACAGTGAAGACGGTTTCAAAAACCAGCAAATGGGTTTTTGCGCAGCTTTAGAGTGGTAAGTGGTAAAAGTTGAAATGAACACGATAGCGTTAAGGAGTTGACACGTAGCAACACAAAACCAGCTATTTCGCGTGAGATTGAAAAATTGAAGGTCATGTATCTTTGTTATGCGATAGTCGTCAGATATATGAGCGATTAGATCGACGAAGTAAAAGGTATGTTGAAATAAAGTTGTGGACCCGTAAATATTTATATGGTTTATTTGGGGTTTAAACCATAGAGTTGAGAATCATAAGCGGAGATGATATTATGCTAGCGCTTGAGTATTAATCGGAAGTACCAGCAGCAATGAGGACTGTAAATCTGGACAAATCAACGGTGATGATCGCATCGATGGAAATCATATCATAAATTGGAAGCAAGAGCAATGCGATGCGATATTGCGATTCGATGTGGCGATGTAAAGGGACATGTGGTGGCCCAACGCAATATCACACATCGGCGATGTGAATTTCATCGCATATCGCGAAGTAGCAATGAGATGCGATGCGATGAGAAGTTGCGATGCAATGCGAAGATGCGATGCGATGAGATGTGGGGATGCGAAGGGACACATGGTGACACAGCGCAATATCGCACATCGGTGATGTGAAGTTCATCGCATACCGCGAAGTAGCAATAATATGCGATGCGATGAGAAGATGTGATGTGATGCAAAAGATGTGATGCGATGCGAAGTAGTGATGCGAAGTTCATCGCACATCGTAATCGGGGCAGGAGGAATATCGGATATCGGGAGATCAGATGGACGAAGGCACATGGGATAACTGGAATCGCTAAAGTGCGATAAATATTGCGGACGCGATGCAGATCGAAGCTTAAGCCTAAAATTTTTCTAGTCCAGGAGTATGGATTTTCCCTTTGTAAATCGCATCGGAGAGCAAAAGAGCCATATATCAAAGAACGATTGAAATACTGAAATGCGATAGAAAGCGAACACGATGCAGATCGAAGTTGAAGCCTAAAAGTTTTCAAGTCCGGGAGTAGGGATTTTCCCTTTGTAAATCGCATCAGAGAGCAAAAGAGCCATATATCAAAGAACGATTGAAATACCGAAATGCGATAGAAAGCGGACGCGATATAGTTCAAAGACAAAATCTAAAGGAATTGAAGTCTAGTGTGGGACCCTGTAAGCCCTTGTTTCATATATGTTAAATGCGTCATAGTATAATGTTTACACTGTTGATTATTTTAAACGTATGTATGATGACTAAAGCCTAGAAGTTGTAATCTGTCGCAGGCATAAAGGAAATAGTATGTGGGCCATACTCTACAGGTCACAAAGGAATGGAATGAATGGATAACAGGAACTCGTGCAAGACAGTGGTGTGGCAGCACGAGCAGATGAAAAGGGTGAACACAGCACTAAAGACACAGGTAACGGAAGAAATAGGGCAGTTATATAACAAAGGTGGAATATAACTGAAAAAAGAGAAAAACGACTCTGACAGCAGCAGGAAAGATAAATGCACAACGAGCAAAGAGATGAAAGGGTTGGGTGAAATATATTTGTTGTAACTATAAATGTAAATGAATTAATTATTTTTATTATATGTGATGCAAAGGCAAGTCTCCGTAGGCAAAGCAAAACTCCACTGCAATACACAAATGTATACATTCTTTTATATTATTCTGAATGTGTTGGACAAGAAAATGAGAAGGGGGAAGGCAAAGAGTCATACCTGTTCATTTCGAATTCCCTGTGGAATGCAAATAGTTATGAGGTGATCTCTATAAATAATGTTACCAGCATATGCATAAGAGATAGAGAATGGAGAAAGAGGTGAGAGAATGTAAGAAGAAGAAGGAGCAGAGAGAGGAGTTGTGAAGATCCAAAGATGATATAAAGTAAATTTGAAGGCTGGAAGGACAGTAGTAAAGAAGGAGAAAAACAGAGCTGATATCCAGGTAAATCAGCATATGATTTTATTGTACAGTGAGGAATTTGGTGCTTCCATATCAAGTTGTAGCTTGATGGATGTCCAGTTGTAGCTGGCTGAGGTAGGAGCCTCCTGTAGGTTGTAGCCTGCAGAAAATAGATGGGAGTTGGAGCTTCCTTGCAAGTTGTAGCTTGCAGAATTGAGGTAGTATCCTGTAGGTTGGAACCTACAGAAAATCAGTGGTGAGAGGGAGTTGGAGCTTGCCTTTGCATCACAACAATAATAAGATGTGGTTTTCTCCCTTATGGGTTTCCACTTATATCTTTTTTCTATGTGCATGATGATTATATGTTGATATTATGTATTTAATTTGCTTAATACCTGCTACTCACTTATTAATATTGTTGTTCCATTGTATATTAAGTTGATCACGAAATGAAGATGTAAATAAGTGTAAAAGAAAGTTTTACAAGACCATGACTGCATTAAACTTATTCACCCCCCCCCCTCATTTTAACCAAGGGCTCAACATGTACTGCATGTGACGGGATTGGGTATGAACCTAAGTTCAATGTCACAATTACAGAACACAGGGTACAATGTATACTTCGTAGGGAAGAAAGTGTATGTCAATCACCCTAGCTGGAAGAAGGTGATACTGATTAGAGCTTGGAGCAACAGGTTATATAGTTTATAGATCGATTCTACAATGGCATTGATAGGTAGTGATAATAGTAGTGGGAAGGAGCTGGATGAACTATGGCACAGGAGGATTGGACATTTATACCATGGAGCACTTAGGATGCTTAGAGAAATTGTAAGAGGAGTTCCAATTCTCATCAAAGAGCACGATGATGTGTGTATAGGTTGCGTACTTGGAAAGTATGAAAATACAACATTTCCCAGAAGTGATAATAGAGAAAATGGCATGTTGGGATTGATACACTCAGATATTTGCGGCCCTATGTCCACTAGAGCTCTTAGCGATGGCAAGTATTTCGTCACCTTTATTGATGATTATTCTAGAAAAAACTGGATCTAATTCTTAAAGACCAAGGATGAGATCTTTGATCGATTCAGAGAGTTCAAGGCTCTCATGGAAAACATGACAGGGAAAAAGATCAAGGTACTACGTTCAGATAATGGTAGATAATACATAGATAAATACTTCACAAATTTCTGCGTGAGGGAAGGTATCAAAAGAGAGTGGAAAATTTCATATAATCCACAATGGAATGGGGTAGCGCAGTGGAAAAATATAACAATAGTCGGGGCTGCAAAGGCTATGAACAATATTTGCTTAGGTTTTTATGGGCAGAGGCATGTAACACAATGGTGTACATTCAAAATAGAACTCCTCACAGAGGATTGGGGAAGAAAATTCCAGAGGGGGTCTTCACAAGGAAGAATCCTGAAGTAAGTCATTTGAGGATATTTGGGAGTGTGGCTTATTTCCACATTCAAGATGAGAAGTGTAGTAAGTTTTATCAAATTGCAGATAAGGGGTACCTTGTAGGGTATAGTGAAATCTAAAAGGCATACAGGATCTAAATTCCTAGCAACATGAAGATTGTAATAAGGTGAGATGTAAAGTTCATGGAACACAAATATTTCAGAAGATATCGAGAGTAGCCTATAGGTGATCAGTCAACAGATGTTCTGTTAGTCTAGCAGCAGTAGGGACAACAGGTAGGACAAGTAGGAGGACAGTCACGGGGATCGAGTACAGTGACTAGTACTAGTATCTCCTCTGGAGTAGGATACCTAGAGATTTCTCAGTATACAGAGTAACATGAAAAGGAGGAGGAGCTGATTAAACCTCCCACCACTAGTGGTAGAACTAGTAGGGAAGTGCTTTAGACTTTGAGGGACACAAAGGAGTTTGTCAGAGCTCCTAGAACCGACAAGAGGCAGCACAAGAAGCCTGACAGATACCAAGCTTTGGTAGCTCAGGTTGCAGAACTCCCTCCAAATTTCAGGAAGCCGCACAACATCAGGTGTGGGTGGATGATGTTATCACTCCAAGGGATTCCCAAGGTTGAGGAAGGAATCCCAACAGAGGTAACCACAAACCAAGATTTTGACTTGGTATCTAGCCTTACCAAGTCAAAGAGGGCTCAGGCTCCACAATAATAACGACCAAGAGGGCTGGATGAAAAACTTTTTAGGATAGCTAAGAAGTGCAGAAGGGTTTGATTTGTTTTGATTGGGGTTGGGCTCACTAGATGAGGATTAGGTCAAAGGGACTAGGTCAAGGAAAATGAGATGGAATTACAGTCCATTTGATGGGGCAAGGTAGGTAGAAGGCTCAACACTTAAATGTGATTTGGTGAGATGGTTTAAGACTGATGATGATCTAAGAAGAGCATAGGATATTTATTCTTCCTAAACTGAAGAAAATGGACAAATTATGAAAAAATTCCCAAAATAGAGCATGAAATACATGTATTCTTCCTATCAACTTGAAATTTATCATATAATAGACATGAAAAGTTTATGAACTTACAAAACATTCATAAAAATGATCATAGAGAAAAAACTATGCCAAACATTCATACCACATGAATCCCAAGGAAATAGCCGCAATTATTCATTAATTTCCAGGCCAAACTATTTCTTGATCAATACATTAGCATCCAAACTGATTCCAAACTTTCACTCCTGTGAAAATCTGAACTAAATAAACCTCAAAACCACCTCCACTCATCCATAGGGGTCGAATTCATGAGATGATGGAGATATTACATAAAAATTTGAACTAATAGCTAGAGTGTAGGATGAGAAAAGTGACTCATTCCTATCTCTAATGAACTGATTCATTACACCTCAAATGGTTGACTTACCTAATGTATTTACTCTAGGTAAAAGTAAAAACATGATATTTACATTCATCTTGACCATTTACATATGTAAATTCCTCATTTCCTAAAGTAAAATTCAAACTGGAGTGAAACTTCAAAGATTTCTGAAGACTGTGTAAAATACATTTTTCTTGTGAAACGCGCAGTGTCCAGGTAGAAAAACTAACCTATGTTCAAGGCTGATTTTGAGTGCCTTCCCGGTGTCCAAATTAGCTCCATGATAGCTCATTGGAAAGATATTTGAGTCTATTTTCCCAAAATATCTCCATTTTTCCAAATGGTGCCCATTTTCACTGTCAAAAACTTGTTCATCCAAGACTGGTAAACGCGCAGCGACCAGGCAGATTTAGAGGGAGAAACATGAAATTTTGATGGTTTTTTGAGCTTTTGATGGACCAGTTATCCTCCAAAAACTCTGAAACTTCCTAGGGTTGATGTCCTCATCAATAAAAACCTACTAGTAGAGGCCATTTTTCATTTGGAGGTCCCAAAAAAGAGCGTAGCATCCAGGTCGCTACGCATTTAGGAAAATTTCTGTGTGCAAAAATACTCAAAAACACAGAATTTTCATAGAATGAATTTTTTTCCAAAAATTGTTAAAATTGTGAGGGTATTTGATCATTTAATGTTTGAATCATTAAGTGACACTTCTAAAAGTATTTCCAACTTCTCTTTCTTCTCTTACTTGGTCAAAGCTTGCATTTTTGCATGGGCTCATTTGAGCTTGGCCCTTGAAATTTTGTTCCTCGTGGCATAATGTTTTTCCATCTTTCTCTGAATGTCATTGCCCTTTTGAGCCTTGGCCAAGAGCTTCTCCAAGTATTGGTTGACCCTCTCAAGCCATGCTTCTTTGTTTTCATTGATCTCTAGGGCAAGATTTTCATTTAAGGTAAGCTAGTCTACTAGCTCAGCTTCCCTTTGTCTCTCTATGGCTAGAGCTCTTTTCAGCCCTCTAGTCCTTGGTCTCTATCTTGGAGGCTGATCCTTCTCATCATCGGGTTCACCAAACCTTTCCAATGTTTCCTAAAGCAAGGCTTTAGACTTTTCTGCCTCTCTTTGTATTTTGATACAATTCACCTCGTTGATGACTTGCTTGGTCTTCAACTACTGATTTTTTTGCTCAAGGAAGTAAATCACATACTTTTCCCTCTCAAGATTATTTTGCAGCTCATTAATCTCAGCCTCATTACCTTTAATTGCTTCATTGGTGATTTTTCCTTCATCCTCCTCACCTAGGTCAATCAACTAAAATTTTTTGCTCTACCTCATGATTGTCCTCCTCATCATGAATGACTGGCTCTATCACCTGTTCCTTACCTTTATTTACCTGTTGTGTTGATGAAGAAGGCATGGCCCCTTTCACTCCAAGTGAAGCAAACACATGACTATAGCCTCTCTGGTTAGTTTTGAGAAATGGATCAACCTCAACAAACCTAGCCCATTTTTCCTTAATGTCTTCATCACTGCTTGATGACTCAGAATCATGATGTGATGGTGATGAAGGGTTGTAAAAAGGTGAAGAAAAAGGTTCAATGTGAGGTGAAGGCGAATTATGTGATGGGAAGTGTTGGGGATATGAAGGAAATGGGAATGTGAAGGGAGCCTAGGTTAGTGAAAACCCTATGACTTACGGCTATTAGGGATGAGATTGTTTATGGAATAGTTTGTAGGGATTGAATTAGATTTTATTAAACATTAGGGTTTATTTCTTTAGAAGTAGGTTCAAATTGACTTGAAGCAAAGATGATACATCAAAGAGAGGGTGACTTGGTCACTTACTGGTAAACAAAGCTTAGAAGAACCATTGCAAATATTGAGCATTAATTTGGTGGAATGATAGGTTAACAAAGAAGTTTTTTGGCACTTCCTGGGTGAACGTGCAGTGACCAACTTAACGCGTAGCGTCCCTCCTGAACGCGCAGCACCCCTGCAGCACCGTATTGCAGACCAAATTTGGAGGCTTTCCCAGCGTCCAAATTGGACCCAGGATAGCTCGTTGGAAATCTTATCCTATCTAATTTCCAAATATACCTTTTGTTTTATTATTGTAGTTTATTTTTATTGTCAAAAAATTATTTTCCCAAGACTGGTCAAAAAGTGTTGAATGAGGGTGCAGAAATCTAGAGTGTTGTTGCAGGCAACTTTTGGAGGCCTTCCTCAACTCCAAATTGAGCTTATGATATATCATTTGGAATCTATATTTGTATAGTTATCATTTGAATTATCAAGCAAGTGATTTGGACACTTGAGCTATGAGAAAACTTTATTTTCCCTATGTCACTCTAGAAGTGTAGCAGCTCTCCTATGGCACCTGTGTTTTTGACATTTCTCTAAAGTCATGACACCTGTGTAAAATCAGAAGGAGGTTTATCTTCCTTGACTTATGATGGGAAAAAAACTCTCCAACATTTTCCAAATTCATATATGTTTAGTCAAAAGCATATTGAAGTAAAACTGGCCCTATTAGTGGCAAATGACTTGACTCTTGCAATGAATTCTCAAAAAGTGATGGAGACATGATGTTTATGAGCTGAAATGACCTCATACTTAATGGTATGAACTACCTCATGCCTCCTCTATTAAAACGTCCCATTTACATAGCAAACCCTGGCTCAGTGGGAGAGGAAATTAGGGTTTAGTGCTTGTGAACAATGATGACTTGGGCACCCTTGGGAAAAATGGTAAAAAAACGAACGATGTCAATGATAATGACGAAGATGAGGTGAAAGTAGAGTAAAATAAGGCAGGATGGGTGGGATGCAAATACTAGTGCTAACAGATTCCATGGTAGAAGAATACAATTCTATCATGACTAATGATGTTTGGGAGGTAGTGCCTGTTGAGATTCAAAAAGAAATTTTTTTGGCACCCATGATCCTAGTGAAAATTAAGCACCTACACTAGGGTGGGGCCCACAAGTTATTTTTAGGTGCATGTATATTTGTATTATCCCTTAATTTATATGGACATTAAAATACAATCTCTTCTCAATGAGAACTTGAAAATAGTTAACTAAAGTGGAAAATCAGTTAGCTAAGTGAATTTCGAGTTAAGAGGTTGGTTGGCGGGACATGCAGGTTGACTTTAGCCGTAACTGAGTGATTCTAGTTGTAACAGAGTTGCAAGTGCAGTGGTGCATGAGTTTTTCAAGTTATAAGTAGTTTAACTTAGTTAAGTGAGTTAAACTCAGTTGTGCTAGTTGTAATTGAAGACACGCTATTAAGAGATCAAGTGAATTAATTACTAATTAATTGACATGTAGTGATCTCACATGCAACTGAAGATTTACTATTATTAGTTGCATGCATGTCAGATCCAGTGGAGACCCAGTTGAGTTCTAGGTGAAAGGGAACTAAACTATCAGTTGTGGCATTATTTTCTTTCACACACGCATTGAATGTGCCCATGATACCTGCGCAGTCAAGGCAGGCAGCATCGCATCAATTCAGGGATTGCATTCAACAGGGATTGTGCAGTGAAGGCAGGCTGTCTGGAGATAGTAAATTGGCTAAGGGATTTGACAATTTTTGTATGATAGTGTGAGACAATTAGCTATAAGCTTTCCCCGAGAAATTATCTGTGTTGTGTGTGATTGATATTTCTACATGCTTGTGTAATTGGCGATTGTGTTTTTAATTCCGAAAATATTTGTATAAGTGATTCAATATTTAACTTTGGCATATTGTTAGATCAGGTGAATCCAATATATACATGCATATTGCATAATTTCTACATGGTACCAGAGCACAGGAAATTGAAAAAGTGAAGCAGGAGCTGAGTTTGTGACCAAATAGAATTCGAATTTGCTAAAAGATTTTCTTGGTGTTGTTATCACTCCACCAGATTCCCAACGCTGAGGAAGGAATCCCAACAGAGGTAACCACGAACCAATACTTTGACTTGATAGCTAGCCCTATCAAGCAGGAGAGGGCTCTCTCCAAAAGTGTCACAGCCAGGAGGACTGGAGAAATTAGGGTTTTAGGCTAGATAATGAGTGCAAGGGGTTGTTTTGAATTTTTTTGGTTGGGTAAATTAGCGGATAATGAAATCACATCAAGGAAAACTAGGTCGGGGCTATAGAGTTAGGGTCATAGGAATGAATGGGGAAAGGTAGGTATAATATCAATCACTTGAGGGAAATGGTTATGGAATTGTTTAGAAATTCTAAGGAGGTTGAGGGAAGCATAAGAGATGTATTTCTCTCAGACATAAGATATGAAACAAAATATGATAAATTGCCCAAAACAGAGCATGGCTAGCATGTATTCTGAATTTCACACTTATAAAAGATCATAATCATAGAAATGAAAAGGAAATGAACAATACATTCACACAAATGTCACTAAAGAAGAAATAATGAAATAAATTTAATACCACAGGTATCCCATAAATATAGAGACAACGCCTCTTGTATTAATGGCCAAAACTGAGTACAAAGTCTCCTTGATCAACTAAGAAAAATGAAATGGATTCCAACCTTTGACTCCTATGAAAAAATGAGTGAAATAGACATGGAAACCACCTCCACTCATCCTTAGGGGTCGAATCCATGAGGTGAGGGAGATTTTACACAAAAATCTGAACTGGTAGCTAGAGTATAGGATGAGAAAAGTGACTAATTCCTATCTCAAGTGAACTGATTCATTACACCTCATATGCTTGATTTACCTAATGTATTTACCCTATTAAATAGTAATAGAATGATAATTATATTCATATTGATCATTTAAATAGGTAAATTAATCATTTCCCAAGGTAAAATTCAAAACTGGGGTGAAACTCAAAAAATTTCTAAAGACAGTAAAAAACACAATTTCCTTGCAAAACGCGCAGCGTCCATGTAGAAAAATGACCTTTGTTCAAGGCTGAATTTGAGTGCCTTCCCGGTATCCAAATCTTCTCCATGATGGCTCTTTGGAAAGCCCTTTGAGTCTGATTTCCCTAACTACCTCCAGTTTTCAAAATGGTGCTAATATTCCCTATCAAAAACCTCTTCTCCCAAGACTAGTAAACGTGCAGCGACCAGGCAGAAACATTAAATTTTCATGGTTTTT
This sequence comes from Pinus albicaulis, assembly GCA_034641835.2. Classification (NCBI taxonomy): domain Eukaryota; kingdom Viridiplantae; phylum Streptophyta; class Pinopsida; order Pinales; family Pinaceae; genus Pinus; species Pinus albicaulis. The sequence goes on along the minus strand of CM076582.1, from coordinate 74,271,227 downwards.
TTACTTTTTGATAGACCAGTTCTCCTCCAAAAACTCTGAAACTTCGTACCTCATCAATAAAAACCTACTAGTGGTGGCCATTTGTCATTTATATGCTCCAAAAAAGAGCGTAGCGTCCAAGACGATGCGCGTTTAGCAAATTTTGTGTGAAAAATATTCTCAAAAACACTGAAATGAAAAAAATGCTAAATTTGTCAAAATTTTGTCAAAATTGTGAGGGTAATTTCTCATCAAGTGTTTGAGGCATGGAGTGACACCTCAACAAGTATGTCTAACTTCACTTTCTCTCCTTTCTTGGTCAAAACTTCAATATTGGCATTGGCTCTTTTGAGCTTGGCCAATGCAATTATCTCTTTCCGGGCATGAAGTTTGACCCGTGTTATCAACAAGTCATTGTCCTTGTTTTAATTCTCTAGAAACTTTTCCAAATATAGATTGTCACTATCAAGCCATGGTTCCCTGTTATTGCTGATTTCTAGGGAAAGTTGTTCATTTAGTGTGAGCTGGTCTGCTAGGTTATCTTCCCTTTGTCTCTCTAGGACTAGAGCTCTTTTTAGCCCTCTAGTCCTAGGTATTTGTATTTGAGGCTGATTCTCATCATCATCAAGTTCACCAAAATTTTCCAATGTTTCCTCAAGTAAGGCTTTAGCCTTCTCTACCTCTCTTTTTGATTTGATGCATTTCACTTCACTGATGACCTATTTAGTTTCTAGTTGTTGGTTTTCTTGCTCAAGGAAGTGAATCACATACTTGGCCCTCTCAAGATTATTTTGGAGCTCATTAATCGCAGCCTCTTTACCTTTAATTATTGCATTGGTGATTTTTTCCTCATCTTCCTCACCTAGGTCAATTAACTGAAATTCTTGTTATGTCTCATGGTTTTCCTCCTCATCATGAAAGGCTGGTTCCATCACATGCTCCTTACCTTTATCTACCTACTGTGTTGATGAAGAAGGCATGGCCCCTTTCACTCCAAGCGAAGAAAACACATGCATATAGCCTCTCTGGTAAGTTTTGGGAAATGGCTCAACGTCAACCAAACTAGCCCATTTTGCCCCAATGTCTTCATCATTGCTTGATGACTCAGAATCATGATGTAATGATGATGTAGGGTTATAAAAAGGTGACGAAGCAGGCTCAATATGAGGTGAATGGTGATGATCTGGTAATGGTGTATGAGTAGTAGGTTGAGATTGAGGGATAGATGAGGGAGGATGAGATGATGAAGGTGGATTCTGGCCATGTTGACTAGGTGGGGCAATGAAAATCCATTGGATATGAAGGTGTCCCATGGAATTTTTAACTGATCAAGTTGATGCATAATTATCATTTTAATGAGGGAGTGGTGGAAGAGACTCTGCATCTGATGATCATAATCTCTCTTTTGGGCAATAAATGCCATTTTATCAATGCTCTGGGAGAGATAATAGGGTATTTTTTTATCAGGATATCATGTCTTATGCTCAAACTTGAAAGTGCTCAAAACAGATCTGAACCTAAGCGACCAAAAAGGTCTCGTCGTTGCGATTCTGGTGTGGAAAATGGTTCAAAAAACCGATGTCATATGAGGAAGATATCGCATTCTATTCGTTTTCCCAAACAACAAAATTTTGTGACTGGATGCCTAGTTAGCCTGTAGGTACATTCAACAGACATATTACTATAATATTCCATTTTTCCACAGCCAATGGGATGGCGCCACGTGGCTCAATCTGGGTCGTTGAGTGTTTTTTGTACTAAGTTATTTATTGACCGTTGGGTGGATTTTGAAATGCGTCGTTGGATGAGCGACACATGGCAATCCTGCAGGCTGCCACATGTCCTCTGGAGGGTATATTAAAATTTTATGGGCCTTCCTCGGAATTGAACAGTCGACCTCTGAACGCGCAAGCAAGAGCCTTTACCAACCCGCCTACACAATGTTACTTAACATATAAAGGATGCTTCTTCATGATAAATTTTATTCATTTTACATTCTGGGGTTTGGGAGACCAACCCCCCCTCCATGCGCCCAAGCGCTAGGACCATGGGATTAAGTCTCTTTCGTGACGGTTGAAAACAAGAATGCATTCACATGGGAGATGTCAGTGAAAGGTTATGTGGCGGTTATGTTAACCGCTAACTCCGGCAGAGTTTTTTGCACCGTTCACATGGAGTTAAACCGGATATACGCGCGGTTAAGGCCAAGACTCCGCTAGGATAATCGCTGACCGTTACGGTCAGGCGGGGTAGCGAGTGTGCATGTGGCCACCCCTACCCGTAACACTCAATGCCATGGTTAACGGTCTGGCGGATTTGGAGCGACACCCTAACTTTAGGGATTTTTAATTAAATTTAACTTAAGTTAAGTGCCTGTCTCCACATTTAATGGAGCTTTTCTAGCTGTCATTGGGGGAAAATGCAGTGCGAGGTCAATTTTCGACCAATTTTGGTGAGAAAAGAGTCTACCTAGACTAATTTGAGCATTCTGGAGCCATTGGTGCAGAGAAAACAGCCATTAGAGGCCTGTAATCATATGTAATTTACAATTTTGAGCATAATGACAAAGAGGGACATGCCATTGGGAGATGGACCAGTAGATGTAGCCCAGGAGGGGTGAACTGCTTCATCATGCCTACTGTGTAAAACTCATGTGTGAATGTTTTTCTCTATTATGCACTATTGTTCAGTGTTTTTAAGGCTTATTTACATACTTAAAGTTCAATAATTCATCTAATTTTCATGATTAAAACTCTCATTCCTTAAGCAAACATATGGAGACAAATTTTACATGTTTATATTACTAAAAGGACACTTAGCACAGCAGAACTAATACACTCATTTCAGATCAAGTTGGTACCAGAGCTAGAGTTTTATCTCTGGTGTTTTTATGTGCAAATATTTGTTAACTATTTGCAAGGGTTTTCATGCTTACTAGGCTCAAGCTTAAGATAGGAGAAGGCAAATTGATGGAAGAAAGAGGTTCTCAAAGTGAGCCACGGAAAAGGAGGGAAAGATTGCCACATTCTCCACAACCAAGATCACCTCCAAAAGAATCAGAAGCAGCATCAAGCATGCCTCTAGGAGAAGGATAAATCCATGAAGAGATGGATCCCAAAGAGGAAGAAAGACTGTACAGAAAAGCATTTCTTGACTTAACTGAAATGGTGAGAGTCCTTTATCGAGAAAGGAATGATAAACTAGAAGAGGAAAGGTCCAAAATTCACAAGGAAGGAAGATGATCATCAGGAGGCCATAATGATGAAGATAAATCCAAGAAGGGTAATGGAGGAAATGGAGACAGTGGAAAGTCGCCATCATCACCCTCATCTTCATCCTCATCATCCTCTACTCCATCTTCAGTACATCAGCCATACAAGTCAAAGAACATGGGTAAAAGTCCTTTTCTAAAACTTGATGTTAAGTTTGAATTTCCAATGTTTAATGGTGAATTTAATGCAGAAAAGCTATATAATTGGATTAGGCAATTGGAGGTCTATTTGAGAATCCAAAATTTTCATGATGATAATACTAAAATCCAACTAGCTTCATTGAGAATGGAAGGTGCAACACTTGTTTGGTGGGAAGCCAAGACAAAGTAGGAGATCAAGAAGTATGGTAAGATTATTTTATCATGGACTAATTTCATTTCTACAATAAAAAAATAGTTTTATCCATTAGCTCACATGTAGAAAGCCATAATGGACTAGCAAAATTTTAAACAATTGAAAGGAAAAAATGTACAAGTGTATACTCAAGAATTTAGGAGAAGATCTCTTTTACTAGGAGTAGATTTGCAGAGCCAAGACACTTTGCTAAAGTATATAGGAGGCTTACATACCTACCTAAGACATACTATCCTCATGTTTAACCCTACAAGCCTAGATGAAGTTTGTGTACAAGCCACACATTTAGAGGCAAGGAGAAAACAAAACTTACATGAGAATGGGGAAAATGAGTTTACAGGTAAATGGAAGAAAAAGAGAAATGAAAATGTCAGAAAAGAGAAGGGAAAATTCTTCTACAAACACTGTTCTAAAACTAGCCATGATGAAGACCATTGTTGGAAACTTCATCCAGAGTTGAAACTAGAAAGTTTGAAGGCCAAAGAGAAAGCCAAGGAGAAAGGAAAAAATATTGCAATAGCTGAACAAGACTTAGGGTCGGATTCAGGATATGAAACAAAAATCATAGCTATGGGACTAAAGAACTTGAAAGAGAAAGCGAAAGAAACTAAACCCAGTTCTAATATATCTAACTATCACATAGAAGCTCCAAATGAAGAAGAGAGAATTGAATTGTTTCATGGGAGGGACATTTCCAAACATACCAAGGTTGACACATTGTTTGACAGTGGGTCACAAGCAAATTTAATCTCTGAAGACTTGGTCAAGAAACTTAATCTTGATACCATTCCACATCTGAAACCATATGCACTTGGTTGGATTTGTAAGGATGCAAATTTACAGGTTTCAAAGAAATGCATGTTGCGCTTAGAAATAACAGCACATTTCATTGACACACTTGAATTAGATGTTGTTCCGCTTGATATAATAGGTATGGTGTTGGGTAGTCCTTACTTGTATGACAGGAAAGCAATATTACATCTCCATGAGAAAAAATACCATTTATTCAAATATTGCAAGGAGTATATTGTGAGATCTCATCGCAAAAAACTAGACACTTCCTTAGTTAATGCAGGGCAGATGAAGAGGCTCGTCAATCCAAGCCAAAACTTGACATTGATGATGATTAAACAAAGAGAAGTATTACATAATCCTTTTCAAACAAATTTTGATGTATGTAATGAGTTGTTTCAGTTTGAAAGCATGTTGTCTTTGAACTAATATAACAAACAGTTGCAGCAGTCGACATTGGTGTTGAACAGTGCTGAAAACAAAGTGTCAATGCAAGAAGTTGCAAAGGTAAAAGAGAGGGAAAATAAACTTGACAAAGAAGGCACGGGATTGAGAAATGTTCATTGTTGGTTTCATAAAGGCATGGTACAATGGTGAAGAAACTTGGTCAGGAATCGACACAAGTTCAAGGCAAATTCAGCAAAAAATCGCCATAATGACATGATGTAAGGTGAGAGTAATTCCAATTTTCCTTTGATTATAGACCAATGTAGAAACAAGATGTTTACTAAAAATTTAGGTTGTTGTTCTGCAAGTTCAGCAAATATGCAACATGACAATGTCAAAAATAGCAATGGTTGGTCGACGGAATCAAGGAAAAATTTGTCATTTCATGAAAAGCTTCAATAAATGAAAGTAGGCAAATTTCAGTGGATAAAGATTGGAAGAGTGGGGACACAATCTCCTCATCTTCATGTTCAGTAATCCAGAGAGATTTTGGGGTCCAAAAGCTTCCGAGTGGGGAGGTGTGATCAGGAGATTGTGTCTTATGCTCAAAATTGAAAGTGCTCGAAACAGGTCCGAACCTAAGCGACCGGAAAGGTCTCGTCGTTTCGATTCCGGCGCCATGAACGGTTCGAAAAACCGATGTCGTATGAGGAAGATATCACATTCTGTTTCTTTTCCCAAACAATAAAATTTTGTGACTAGATGCCCAGTCAGCATGCAGTACAGTCAGTAGGCATATTCCTGGAATATTTCATTTTTAAACAGCCAAGAGGATGGCGCCACGTGGCTCAATTTGGGCCTTTGAATGTTTTTGGTACAGATTTGTTTATTGACTGATGGATGGATTGTGAAATGCACCGTTAGGTGAGTGACATGTGGAGAGCCCGTAGGCTGCCACGTGTCCTCAAGACGGTATATTAAATTTTTTTGGGCCTTCCCCGGAATCGAATAGCTGACCTCCGAGCGCGCGGGTAAGAGCCTTTACCAACTCGCCTACACAATGTTACTTAACATATAAAGAATGATGCTTCATGATAAAGTTTATTTGTTTTACATTCGAGGGTTTGGGAGGCCAGCGCCCCCCCCCCCCCCCTCCACGTGCTCAAGCGCTAGGACCACGAGCTTAAGCCTGTTCCGCGACGATTTAAAACAAGAATGTGTTCACATGCATGATGTCGGCGAAAGGTTATGTGGCGGTTGTGTTAACCGCTAACTCCGACAAAGTTTTTTGCACCATTCACATGGATTTAAACCGGATATCCGTGTGGTTAAGGCCAAGACTCTGCCAGGATAATCACCGAAAGTTATGGTCAGGCGGGGTAGCGTGTGTGCATGTGGCCACCCCTACCCATAACACTCAATTCCATAATTAACGGTCCGATAGATTTGGAGTGGCGCCCTAACTTTAGGGCTTTTTAATTAAATTTAACTTAATTTAAGTGCATGTCTCCACATTTAGTAGAGATTTTCTAGTTTTCATTGGGGGAAAATGCATTGGGAGGTCAATTTTCGACCAATTTTGGTGAAACAAGAGTCTACCTAGACTACTTTGAGCATTCTGGAGCCATTGGTGTAGAGAAAATAGCCATTAGAGGCCTGTAATCATATATAATTTACAATTTTGAGCATAATGACAAAGAGGGACATGCCATTGGGAGCTAGACTAGCAGATGTAGCCCAGGAGGGTTGAAATGCTTCATCATGCCTACTTTGTAAAACTTATGTGTGAATGTTTTTCTTTGTTATGCACTGTTGTTTAGTGTATTTAAGGCTTATTTACATGCTTAAAGTTCACTAATTCATATAATTTTCATGGTTAAAACTCTCATTCCTTAAGCAAACATGTGGAGACAAATTGTACATGTTTATATTACTAAAAGGATACTTAGCACAGCAGAACTAATCCACTCCTTTCAGATCAATGTGAAGCATTTTGACCCTAGTGAAGTGTACGAGGAGCCAGATATAATAGGAATAGAGTCTAGAAAACCTTCCCTCACAGGTGAAGTATTTCATGATGATTTTCATCATGGGGACATATCTATCAAGGAGGTGGGAGAAAGGAAAAATTGTATTTTTATCATTCTTATACCTCGGTTTAAGATATGGCTCGTAATAATAATGATTGAGGTTTCCTTTTTTAAACCATCTTTCTCCTACATTTGGGATCCCATGTAGCAGCAGCAATAATATCAATGGACATAGTGAAATTGACCCCGACAAGAGTGACCTATTTGTCATGAAGGTTAGAGATGAACAATATTGTATACATAGGATGGTACTGTATTCTTTGCACTTTTTCACAAAATTCGAAACAGCCTACATGCTTAAAGCATGACACAGTGAGAGGAGATGCCATAAGCTCTCTAGTAGTTGTTGGTTCATGTCTGATGACTTTCCCTCCTCTCTTATACGGATTTTTCTTCTGTCTCTCTTCGTCACTATAACTTTTGTTCTCCTCTTCAGCCATATTTGATGTCAAAAACCCTAGGGTGATGGAATGAAATGGAGGAATGTGAAGTGAAAGGAAGTGGTGTGAAATGAAGGGAATGGGAATGTGAAGGGAGCATAGGTAAGTAACCCTAGGACTTAAGGCTATATAGGGATGAAATTGTTTAAGAAATGGGAGAATGTTTATAGGAAAGTGAAGGAAAGTGTATAACAGTTTAGGGATTATTCTTCCATCCTTTCCAACTCCCTATCTTCCTCATATTGATATACATAGTTCTATTGAAAAGGAGGTCTAATCTGTTGGTCACTTTCTTTTTGCTTATCTTGATTGTTGTCTCTTCTATAATTCTGATTTCTATTTCTGTTTTGATTGTTTTGAGGTTGTGTTCTCTCAAGTATGTTCATCCTTTTCATGATCTCTTCCAACATCTGTTCTGTTTTTGAGCTAGATGTGGAGGGTGTAGTGTCATCTTTATAAGTTACCCTCTTCTCTGATCTCAACCTATTTCTTTTCTCAATTATTTTTTCTTCTACGCTCACAGCTCCTTTCTGCATGTCTTCTAAGGTCAAGTAATCCCTCTCCCTTAACTGATACATCATGTCCATATCAAGGCCTTCAGGATATCTTACTAAGGCCATGCCTTGAGGAGGTTTCATGTGAGGTGGAAGAGCATTGTAAATGCTATTAAACCTAGTGGAGTAGTCAGGAATACTCTCTCCTTGATTTCTCTTGAGGCTGATATATTCTGCCAGTATTTGGAGAGGATTCTTTTTGAGTTCCCATTTGTTGATAAATGTTTGATGCAAGGCAGGGAGATAATTTATGCTGTTAGGAGGTAAGTTTTTGAACCATTTATTTACATCTCCTCCTAAACTCTGGGCAAAGATCCTCATCTTCATAGTTTCTTCTTCTATCTCCATGTAATCAAATGCATCTTCCATTCTATCTACATGATGTTGAGCTGTTGTAGATTATTTTCCAGTGAAGTGAGGGATTTTGGACTGGTAATCATTCGGTAGGGGAAGCAGAGGTTGTGGTAACACTAATGGGGCATACCATGTTGCCATGGCTGGAAATAAGGGTGGATTTGCAACAGGGAAAGCGGGCTGTAATGAAGTGATTTGAATAGTGGATGTTGGATGAATAGATTGTTGAGCAGATCTTGGATGAGAGACACCTAAATTTAGCAGGAAATGTAAATCAGGTTTTGTGGTTTCTCTACTACCAGGATGTTCACTTTGTTGTGGGGATGAAAGTGAAGACTCAGAGTCTATCTGAATTATATCATCAAACAACCTAGTTCTAAAAGGATTTCTTAAGTCGACTTGTGATTGGTGTAGAGCTGCAATATTTTTAGGAAGTGAATTATCTCTCAAGGGTGATCTGAAAACAGTTGAAAATTTAATCTTAGGAAACTCCCTAAGTATACTCTCAGGGTTTTCAACTATTTCTGGTGGGTTTGGGTTAGGGAAGGCTCTAGTATGAATCTTTCTAGAAGCCACTTTGCTATGTTTTTTTGAACCTAGCTAACAAGAAAAGTTTTGACCAAGTATGACAATCTTTTTAAGAGGCTAACTGATCTTTTTAAAGGAAGAAAACTTTAATCCTAAAGCCTTCTAACTAAGTTCGTATGATATTATAAAGATTATGGATCTTCCCAGTGGAGTCTAAAGGTCTGTTTTGTGGAGTCACCGGGTGGAAATTTTTAGCTCTTTTGGAGGTAAAATGTTTTATGGTCCACCACCAAGTTTATTATGAAGCCAAACTGAAATATTTTTGGATTTTTCTGAGTTATTTCGGTCTTACAGGTTAAGAGAGTGTCCTAAAACTGATTTAACACTTAGCTAAGGTGTTTAATCATACAGAGTTCACTCTTATGGCTTGGTAACTATTTCCTTCAAGGTTTGATAAGGTTTAATGAGAATCCTAAGGGTTACTTAGTTTGTCACTGATTGAATTAAGTCCTATCGTGATTACCATTGCTTGGTAGTGCTTGAGGGAGGTTACTTATGTTATACTAGACAGTTAGTGTTTTGTTTTGAAGATTTTACTCAGGGTCCCACCGTGATTGCCATTATGTTGGTGTCCCATGTTTTGATAGTTTGGAAAATAAAAAGACAAGGCAACATCAAAACCAATCTTTAGAGTTACAGGATCTAGTCCTCCTGTTCTCAGAGAGGGATCTCTCAAATGTTTGTTTGCAAAGGTTTATCTTGTGTGCTTTGAATATTGGTTTTAGACTAGTTATTAAGTGCAGATGTTTGTTTATTTGTTTGGTTGGATTGATAACACAGAACATAAAAGATCAAGGAAATATATATAGAACAGAGAAACATCTGGTTCATTGGGCAATGGAGTCAAAAAGAGGTCATAACAAACTCATCAATGGATATGGGATATCAGAGGGAAAATCTAACTTGGCCATAGGATCCTTTGGTTTTGGAATGAAATGGACATCAATGATTTGGAAAGAGAAGTTTAATTCTCAACGAAGGGAACTTGAAAACATAACTTGAACAATAAAGAAATATTTGATAGACAGGGCTAACCATAAATTCTACAAACATTCTTTAAGAAAATAATGACTTCAAGACAACTTTCAAAATGAAATCTAAGATTCGGGGAACACCCTATTTCCTCAAAGATTTTATTTCAAATGACTTAGAAAACATAAAATATTCACTGATAATTGTAGTCATAGAAGAGGGAACACCTGATACATCTATGATTACAACTATAAAAGACCTTCAAAACAACTGTTCAAGTAACGACAAAGGGCAAGATCGAAACAGACCTCTTTGACTAACTTAAAACAATGGTACTTCAAAGGGAGACTTCAATAAGAGCTTTAAAGTGATAGCAGACAAGCAAGGAGAACCATAAATCATGCTGAAATCAACTATTTGAGTTATTATAGAAATAAACAAGCATGAGGACTAAAGAGAGAGATTGAAGACTCTAAAATACCTCAGTAGAAGAAAACATAAAACAGTCAAGGATGAACAGGTCTAAGGTGCTTCTAGGAGTCATTTCTTAGCCTAAAACTTTCAACCTACTGTAGTAAGAAATTATGGAACAGAATGAAAATAAGAGAAAACATTAAACAATTTAGAATACTTCACTAACAGCCAAGCTCATGGATCCAATGATAGAGCCTTCTCAGTAACAAGCATGCAACAACATCATCAGGGCTTCCAAGACTTCAATATCATCTTCAAATTCAACAGACTATGTATTTATTTCAGAGAGTTTCAATATTACAACTAGTGATCAAACAACAACCAACCCCTATCTCATCTTCTTCAGAAGTATTTATAGAAGAAATGAGGAGGTGGAATGGGATAAAATATCTTCTAAGTTCAATTAATACAATTTACTATCTCTCGGCCTTTGAGGGGCTTAATGGAGAATATTTTGATATTTTCCTGTATTAATTGGTTTGTATTAACTATCAAGCTTGCTAGAAAGAATTTGTTGACTTTAAGGCTTTTCGTTATCCTCATAATAACTTCTGCTATCAGTTTGCAATAAGTTCCTTTGGTTGAAATAACTGTTCGGCCGCATTGATGGAAATTCTCTAGGTCTGGTCATAACTCGGCCTCCTTTTGATTACTTTGAGGCTGTAGGTGGCTCTGTGTTAGCTGTGGGATTCAATTTGCCCCTGATGTGGCGGTGGAGGCCTTTCTGTCTGATAAAACACTTATGATTTTCTTTTAACTGTTTTTTAATTTGGGGGATTAGGCTTTTGATAATCAATCTTAGCCGTAATCCCAAATTAGTCTTCAATCTTTTGTTCTCCATCTTCAACACTGATACTCTTTTAATTGTGATTTGAAATCACTATGTCTTGTTAATGTGCAGGCCGCGCAGGGCTCATATGGCATCAATGCCTGATGAAACACCGATGAAACGTGAATTTTAGATCCTGCGAAGGATTTTCTTTACTGAATCAAAGGTGGGAGGATAGTCACCCTCTACCTGTGAAAAAACTTCAGTCATGGCGGAAAAACCATTTGGAACCCTGCACAATACAAAAAATATTAAAAAATCCTACATGTATAGGTTTATTGCTGCGGGAGGACATGTGGGGAAAGCATGGCCGTTGGATGGCATCATCCAACGGTCGGGATCGATCAGATGAATTCAAAGGGAAGGCGGAAAAGGAATATGAATTGGATCCGTCGATCGCACAAAGATCGACAGTCGGGAGTGGAGATGAAAAGTCAAAACGGGAGAATCAGGGTGATGAATTGTGAGTCGTCGATCTGTAGATCGGATCGACGGTGGGGATGCTATAATGACCACGCCGTAGCCTGGTTAACTATCGGGCATCTTCGGAGAGCGATCGTCGTCTGATGGGTGGCCTCAGATCGGACAATGGACGTCTATATCGCACCGGGTCCACGTCCGAACTTTAACGCGCAATGGACGACGGTTTCATGAACAGTGCCCAAGACACGTGTCGGCCAGCGTATGGAATCACTGCGAAATGGAAGAAACCGCTGCGTGCTCGGAAGTGGTGCGATGAAAACCACCCAGTTTTGCAATCAGTAAGTGGATGGCGGGGACCACCGGGGTGATAAACTCTGCATCGTCGATCTGCAGATCAGATCGACGGTGGATATTGACTGGGGTTTTTTCACCGGTGGAAAGTTTATAATAAAATAAAAATTGAAAAAATTAATATAACCGAAGGTTTACATTAATTTATAATGCGGCTTGGCGCCCGACTACGGGGCCGTGGGTTGTATGGAGAAATATATGACCGAGGCTTATAAATGAAAAGGGCCTATCGCAATCGAAGCTTCGAGCTCGGGCTTTTCAATAAACCCATTGGAATTTTTCGATGCGGTAAGCACTGTAGGGGTTAGCGCTTGGTTCCAGCACCAAAGCGTATGGTGGGGAAGTGGTTAGATACTTAGCCCAAAGGGGCTTAAGTCTACAATACCTAAAAAATAGGAATTTTATGGGTTTTGAATGTTTCGATAAGGCAAAAGAAGGAATCTTTAAAACTTATCAAAGGGTTTTTGATGAATGGGGAAGGGGAAAGGCATAAAAATGAAAGATTTAAGGAGAGAAGGAAAGGCAAAGAAGAGGTTAGTTTTGGAAGAAGGGGAAAAAAGGAAAATGGTGTTTGCAGCAGTAATCTGTCTCGGAAGTCTACAGGATTTTTGAATGTAGAACAAACACAGTAGTTAATATTATGGACAGAGGCATGAGGCCTTCAAGAGTCTTCAAGAGTCAACATTTTTTAGTAATAAAATTTGTTCCTTGAAGGCTAAAAAATTTTAGCCACCTTTTGCTATAACAAATTTTAGCAGCTTGTTGCTACTGACAGTAGTCTTCGTAGCTATGCCAACTCTTCAGAAGCCCAAGGAGGAGCCAAGCTCACTCAAGTCTTCATCACAACAGAATCCACACTTCCCGCCCACCCTGGAAGAAAACTTCGTGAGATATTTTGGAATACCCAACAGCCCTTTCTATTTACTTTTTTGAGCTTGCCTTTTAGCGCCAACTCTTCGGTCGCTCGCTCGCTTTGGGAACAACCGTCGAAGCTTCCACATTAATACGGAGTGATTTTCATGAAGGTCGGATACAATATGGTCCTTCACACCTTCCAACAGAATTCTTCTTGTCTTTGCTATCTTCTTTTGCCATGCGTCAAGTAATGCAGCATTGCTAGATCCCGGCTTAGGAACATCGCTATCGATGAACTCCTTCAGTCCATTATCCTCCAGAACCGCCTCCATACTATCCTTCCAAGCTATGTAATTCGAGCTCCCATCAAGGGCATACTCCAATCGCAACCCATTGAAAGACATTTCAATGTATACTCAACTTTTGCACCAAGAATTTTCTGCAGCAAATTCGAATTGTCCACCAGCACAAACTCAAAAATTATTCACAATTACAATCTTCAAGAATTAACACTGCTCTGATACCATGTAGAAATTATATACAAGATGCATGTATATATCCGTATTCTCCTGATCTAACAATATTTATCTTCTTGTTAAATACAGAATCCTTCCACTGTTAATCTTTTGTGGAAATTAAAATCAATTGCAAACACACGAAGCAATAAAAACAATCGCACATAACACAGTTGTTTAACGGGAAAGCCTGAAGCTGAAAACCCCAAGTATCATATATTATGTATCATGTAGATCATGTAGCAAACTCATACAAAGCTTTGTACATCAAGCTCTCAGTACAATCAATCTTCACACACTAATAAGAAGAAATCTGCAAACTGTACAATTCTATTTTTTGCCACCGCTAAGGCCTCGCTTTCACCTACAACTTTATCGAAGAAGACAGTCGATGAATTACACTTACCACTGTAACCTTTATTACAACTCTGTGGTGTGTGTGCACCCACGTACCGCTAGTCATGCCGTATAGTCCATCTTGCCCTCGACTCATATCTTCCACTAGGTTCTACCAGAACTGCCATGCACCGTAGTTAATCGTTGCATTGCCACGATAATGACGGTTTGTGAATTAATTAACTAATTAATTCACTCCACTCTCACTAGTGTATCATTCAGTTAGACTAGATACAACTAGCTCAACTAAGTTTAACTCCATTAACCGAGTTAAACTGAATAACAACTCCATGAACTACTCTTCCAACTCCGTCATAACTTTTCCATTTCAGTTCTGACTGAGTCCTCCATGTGTGAACCACCAGTAAACCCTAGGAATTGTGTAATTCCTTCAGCCCACTGATTTTCCAAATCTGTACACTGAAACTAAGTGCTCCAAGAGAATAAGTTGTTGTTTATTGTCGGATTATTATTAAGAGCTAACAATAATCGACGCTTCTATTTTTAGATCGACGATATATAAATAGACTTCACCCAATATTCTAAAAATAGAATTTCATCTATTTTCCAGCTTGACCAACCCTCCACAAATAGCATCCTGCAACTTCTGAAGTATGATCACCATGTCTAAAAATAGATATAGTCTAAAAATTGACTTGTCCCAAAAATAGCCTGCGGGCCCACTTAGTGAAGGCGACTCTTTTCACTAAGCTCATCATCTTGTTGAATCTCAACATAACATGTCTTGCATTTGAATAGAGTGCTTGATATTTTGAATAAAGAGAAATTGTTTCTTAAGATGTCAAAGTGTGAGTTTGGAAAGACATCTTTGGTCTATTTGGGACATATTGTAGGAGGAGGAGAGTTGAGAATTGATCATTCTAAAGTGAAAGCCATTGTGAATTGGCCCACACCAAAAACAGTAATCGCGGTAAGAAGTTTCTTAGGTGCAGCTCGGTATTGGAGAAAGTTTATTGCTAACTTTTCTGCCATCGCAGCTCCTATGCTTGCAGTGACAAGTGTGAAGAAAGGCTTCCAATGGGGAGGCAAACAACAAAAAGATTTTGAAGCTTTAAAATACAAGATCGGTTCAGCTCCATTCCTTGAATTACCAAATTTGAGATAGCCATTCGAGATACAAACTGATACTAGTGATTATGTCATGGGTGCCGTAATTTTGCAGCATGGTAAGCCTATCGCTTTTCATTCTGAAACATTTAATGGTGTTGTGACAAATTATCCTACATATGACAAAGAACTATATGCGTTGGTACAAAGTGTCAAGCAGTGGAAACACTACTTAATGGGTAAAGAGACTATTGTGCATACCGATCACCAACCATTACAGTACTTACAGTCGCAAAAAGAATTGCAGCAATCAAGACATTTCAGGTGGATAGGATTTCTTCAATAGTTTCACTTGGTTATAAGGTACAAGAAAGGTATTTTCAATAAATTAGTTGATATGCTTTCAATACCAATAATTGGTGCATCTACTTTACTCAAAAATGATTCTATTGTACATGAGAGTTACATAGAACAATATGCACATTATGTTTATTTTCAAGATGTGTATGCTAGTTTGAGTGAAGGTAATCAAGTTGAAGAAAAATATTATCACATGCATAACAATTTGTTGTTTCATTTGGGCAAGTTGTGTATACCACAAGGAGAGAGGTTAAGTGTCACGAGAGAAGCTCATTCATCTCTTATTGTTGGACACTTCGGGGTAAGCAAAATAGTGGCACATCTACAGAGGTATTTCTATTGGCCTCGCATGGTAGATAGTGTGTCACATTTTATAAGAGGTTGTTCTATGTGTGTAACAACCAAGCCTAGTAATAGGAAGCTTGGGTTGTACACAACACTACCGGTACCATCAAGGCCATGGGAGAGTGTCTCCATGGACTTTGTTGGAGGTCTACTTATGTCAAGAAAACAACATGATTATCTTTATGTAGTTGTGGATAGATTCAGTAAAATGTGTATACTTATGCCATGTAAGAAAACCATTACTGCTGAACTTTAAACATGTTTCGGTTCATTTTGGATTGCCAACTTCTATTATTAATGACATGGATTGCAGGTTCATTGGGAATTTTTGGTCCAATCTATGGAGTATAATGGACACAAAGTTGGAAAAGAGTACTTCTTTTCATCTGCAAAATGATGGACAAACCAAGGTGGTGAACAAAATCGTTCTGCATCTATTGAGAGGATATTGCAACAAACATGCTAATTTGTGGGATGAGAAACTGTATTACATTCAGCACGCTTACAACTAGGCAAAGCACTCTTCAACTCAAACATCACATTTTCAAGTATGCTTTGGTTATTTGCCAAAATCGTCATTAGACTTCATCTTTGGGAAGGATGTTGTAGTTGATGGCCATAGTGATATTGACAAGGCTTGAAATTTCATTGAGAAAATTCAGATTATACATCAACAAGTTCAAGAACAACTTGAAAAAAGTCAAAGAAAATACAAAGAGAGGCATGACAAACATGGAGTTGATCACAATTTTCAAGAGGGAGATGAGGTATGGTTGCACGTTAGCAAAGAAAGGATGCAAGGGGAAGGTAAAAAACTCAAACCCATTCGCTATGGTCCATTCAAGATCATAAAGTAAGTTGGTAATTATGCATTTCAACTTGACTTGCCTTCATATATGCAAATGTATTTAGTTGTTAATGTTGAAAACTTACATTTGTATGAGCCACCTTTGATCAATGATCAAGGAAGTGATGTTCAACTACTTTCTATTGAATATTTCTTGCTAGAATTTCTGGATGAGCTCAAAGAAGATACAATTCTTGACAAGAGGACAAGAGCATCCAAGAGGGGAAGTGTTGACTACCTTCTATTTGGGCCCAAAGGCACTAAACCAAGTGAGGCAAAGTGGATGGAGGTTGGAAAGGAGGGAGTTGTACCCTAATCTACATAACAGGTAATCAAGTCTTTTGAGGTCCAAAAGCTTCCCAATGGGGATGAGTGATCAGGTGTTCATAAATTTTGCTCAAAATCCAAAGTTACAATATTGGGTTGAAACTAGGATGGTTATGTATATCTCGTCTTCCTGATTCCGACGCCGCAAACGGTTCGAAAAACTGATGTCGTATGAGGGATATATCACGTTTTGATCGAAATCCCAAACAGGCAAATTTTGTGATAGGTTTGACTGGGATGCCCAGTCAGCAAGGTGGATTGAACAGTCAGTAAAAGGAATATTTTGAGGAATATTCCTTCTCAGATCCAACCAAAGGTTTACAAGTGGTGCGATATTATTGATTGAATGGTCTTACGTTGTTTTTTTGGAGCCAATTAGGGGGCGACACGTGGCCAACCCTAAGGCCGCCACATGTCCCCCAAATGGCATACTAAAATTTTGGGTTGAGGTCCGTAGGGCTCGACCCTGCGACCTCCACTACAGCACGTACATGACACAACTGCCCGAGCTACACATGTTTCTTAACTGTTATAGTTCACGGGTTGGTTATATGGTTTAATAAAAATCACATTGTGGGTTGGGGACCACCAGCAATCCCAACCCACCAGCGGTCCCCATAGCAGGTGTTCACATGGCATTTAAAACATAACAACAAACTTCAAACCTGAAGGTTAACGCCGACATTATCCGCAACCGTTTCTGTAGTTTTTATGTGTCACGTGGATAGCAGTTTGTATAACCATTTCTGCGCGATCTCCACTAACAACACATTAACCGGAGTTTAAACCTTATCGATCATGGTTTCCGCCTCTAGTTCCACCGACCGTTACGGTCAAGGCCGGGGTTGGGGTGCGCATGTGGCCACCCTAACCATATCACTAAATGTAACAGTTAGTTTTGGTGGGATTTATGGAGTGCGCCTAATTTTGGGTGGAGTTGGCTAAATTAACTCCAGTTAAGTGGAGTTCTCCACTTTTAGTGGAGCTTTTCTATGTGTGACTGGGCAAATGAGTAGGAGACTCAATTTTTTCCCATTCAGAGTGAATACAGGGTCATTCTTGACTAATTGGAGCATTCTGGAGCCATTGGTGTAGAGAAAACAACCATTAGAGGTCTGTAACTACATGTATTTGCAAAATTTTGAGCATAATGAAAGATGGACATGCCATTGGGAGCTAGACCAGCAGATGTAGCCCAAGAGGGGTGAACTGCTTCATCATGCCTGTTGTGTAAATGTTATGTGGTGACTTATTTATCTATTTTACACTTCTCTTCAATGTTATTTGTGCTTATTTCATGCTTCTAATTCACTAAAATCATCTACAATTCATGGTTAAAATCCCCAATCCTTAAGAAAACTAATGAAACAAGTATGCACATGTTTATAAACTGAAAATACACTTAGCACAGCAAAACTAATACAGTCCTTTCAGATCATTAACTGAGAAAAGACATGGGCAAATGAGATTTTTATAAGTGTTATTATGCTCAAGAATACATGGGAGTGAGTCAGAAAATGTAGTTTTCTGATGGAGAGTGAAGTTTTATTGAGGGAGGCTACCATCAGTGAAAGAATTTTAAGCATGACCTAATGGAATGATATAAAAAATTCAGAATGAGACACCTAAAATGAAAAATGAAGGAGTGATATTGATCAATGATGGAAGAATGCATATTCTAACTCTAGAATTGGCCTTATTGGGGATGGCAGCTCTAACAAAGGTGTCAATAACCGCAGATCTCTGAGTTGAGCATATCAGTGCTTTCTTCCATTGGGCCACATACGGTCAAAAATAACTCAAACTGAAAGGTAGAACTGACTTTCTGACAATTTAATGGCACAAACTGAATGAAACTGACTCAATTTGACTTAACTTGACTGGAACAAAGACTCAAAAAACTGAACTTACTCTAATGCAAACTTAACTTGAAAAAAAAAAATAGAAACTTCAATGAAGCTCCATGGCCTTCACTTCGAGCTTCGAACTCCAATGCTTGTTCCACTTCACACTTGCACAAATATTAAACCGATATATACAATGAGGATGAAAAATTCTCATAAGCTTCAGATTCAAAAGAGATAGTGCTTCAGGAGCCTACTATTTACTAGCCCTACTAAGCAACTTTGTCCGTCCATTTTTTCCAAAAGATATGCATTCTGTCTATGAGAAGCTACAACTCTAAAGGGACCTTTACATAGATTATCAAACTTCCCATGCTTACATTTGTCTTCATTCCTGGCATCCCAGTGGAGTACCACATCATCAATCTTGAAATCATCCTGTTTAGTTTTCCTATCATAAATCTGCTTGATCTTGTCATGAAGCTTGGAAGTGTTCTGTAACACTTCTTCCCTTGCTTGTTGTAAGTGGATCATTTGTTTTATCCTTCGTTGAATATTAGTTTCTTCACTTCCGGCCTATTGCAGAAGCTTCATGACTGGGACAGCCAATGAAGTAGGGAAAATTGTATCTACCCCGTAAACTACCTGAAATGGAGACATGCTGATGGATCTTTTGTTGCTTACTCAATCTGCCCATAGTGAATTTATCAGCTTCTTGTGCCAATTATTTTTGTTAGCTTCCAACATATTTTTGATAATATTGACCAAGGACTTGTTGGAAGACTCTTCCAATTTGTTTCCTTGTGGATAATATGTTGTAGAAGACCCAATTTGATGTTATATTTATCGCAAAATTATGTCATATTCTTTGATTTGAAAGCAGCAGCGTTGTCTGTGATTATCTTTCTAGGACAACTAAACCAGGACAAAATGTTAACTTAAAGAAACTGAATTATGACTGAGTCAGTAGCTTGCCTGGTTGGGATCGCTTCAATCCACTTTGTGAAATAATATGTAGCAGTAACTATCCATTTTTGCTGAGCAGATGAAGGTGGGTGTATCTCACCGATAAAATCCAAGCCCCGCTGCTGGAATGGAGCTTCAAATGAAATGGGTTATAATGGTAAAGGAAGGAGCTTATGTTTACCTTGGAAAGGTTGGCACTCATGACATCTCATGACCATCTTGTACAGATCTGAAAACAAAGTAGGCCAATAGTAACCCACTCTCAGTACTTTGTTGGCCGTAGTCTTCCAGTACAAATGACCTCCACAATCTCCCTTGTGGAAATCTTTCATCACTTCTCTGGATTCATCTTCCACCAAACAATTGAGTAATACTCCTCCTGGATCTTTCCAGTAGAGTGCACTATCAAGTATGTAGTATTTTTAAGCCTTAAGCTTTAAATACCTTGCCTTACTCTTTGTCATGTCCGGAGGAGGATTCAAATGTTATAAAACATAAATAATATCAGCATATCGAGGGGACGATGGAAAGAGATATGATACCTGAACTAAACTTATATTTTCTTCATCCTCAGACAATGCTGATATGAGATTGATGTCAAGCGCATGAAAATTAGACTCAGCCATGAGCATGGCTAAGCCTTGGCCTTTGATCAGCTTGGTCGGTTTGATCTCAAGGTCATACACTAAAAGCGCTGCTATCCACCTACCTCTTCTTCCCTCTAGATCTATTTTCATAAGTACTTGTTTAACCGCTGCATTTGGAACATATGCTAAAATATGAGGGTGCATAATGTAAACACGGAATTCTTTGAGTGCTTTGACTAAGGCCAATTCTTGTTTCTCAATTATGTTATATCGGAGAGCTGCATCTCTTATGGTGCGACTGAAAAATGCTATAGGCAGCTCTGTCCCATCCTTTTTCTACATAAGCACTGCTTCCAAGGTATGCTCAGAAGCAAAATAAAATATGATGAAATCTAAAGAATAATCAGGACTTGTCAACACTTGAGCATTATTTAAAGAAAATTTTACCGCGTTGATTGATTTACGGGCATTTTCTGACCATCTAACATCATTTTTTTTCTTCAGCATATTGGTCAATTCTCTGAGATGTTCTGCTAGGTTGGGAATAAACCTACATAAGAAATTCATCCTACCATTGAAGTCTTAAATTTCCTTTTTGTTTCTAGGGAAATCTATTTTTTTGTATTTCTTCAAATCTAGCGGAACTATTCAGATTCCATCTTTTGAGATGATGTGTCCCAACAACTTACCCTCTTCCATAACAAATAGGCACTTTTTATGATTTAAGGAAATCCCAAACTTTCTACACCGCTGGAATGCAACTCTAAAATGATGTAAGTGCACTTCATCTGAATTTGAATAAACAGTAAGGTCATCTAAATAAATTACAAGGAAGACATCTTTTTCATTACCAAAAGCTATGTCCATGGCACGCTGGAAAGTGGCCCCGACATTCTTCAAACCGAATGGCATTTTCGCATATTTAAAGTTCCCCCATGGTGTAGTGAATGTTGCCTTATCCTGGTCATCTTCATGTACCAGGATCTTATTGTAACCTGAATATCCATCCAATAATGACATCCTGCTAGCTCCTACAACTCGCTGAAGTATATGATCCATCTTGGGCAGCAAATAATTATCTTTCAATGACACTTTGTTTAGATTTATGAAATCTATACAAAGTCGAATCTCACCGGTCTTCTTCCACACCGGAACCAAATTGGAGATCCAATATAAAACTATAACTGGTACAATGATGCCTGCCTTATAAAGCTTGTGTACCTCCTTTGCAATGGATGGCAACAATTTTGGATTAATTCTCCTAAGCTTCTATCTAAAGGGCTTCTGATTTGGCTTGATCGAGATTGTGTGTTGAATGATATCTTGATTATACACCTTTAGATTTGAATAATCCCAAGCAAATACATCATAAAACTCAGTAAACAAATCAATATATTTAGACTTTACCTCTGATGGCAAGGAATTTGAGAGTTTGATAAACTTTGGTTGATCAATTGTTCTTATATTCACATCTTCTACTCCTTTTTCTATGGGAACCAAAGTTGGTTTTCTCGCCACATCATCCTGATCAAATAACTCTTCCAAAGGTATGAGACCTTTCGGAATGTTATTGTCTTTTTACTGAAGAATATTAATATGATCTGCATCAATAACCTGGTCATATTTATCATACACCTCATCCATAGAACAATTTTCAAATTCTCCTTCACTCTACAGGAATTTTTTCACTTGTTTATCATCCCAAAAAACTTGCCAAAATTTCAAGTTATCCGGAATGGCGAGCCTGTGCTTTATATGGATCTCAAAATTTTTATTAGAAAACATTGTAGATATGAAATTACTCACAGCAGCAGCTAATGAATCATCCATCAAGTTTTGCAATCTGGGCACTACCTTAAGTGTGTATTCAGGAAACATTCTTAAAATTTCGAGTGCTACATTCCTATATTGCCTCATTCTTGGGTGATTAGCTTGGTATTCACCTTTAATTTGTTTGATCACTAGCTCTGAATCATCGTAGACTGCAATTCTCCTAGCTCCCAATTTCTTCAGAATTCTCAAACCAGTAATGAGTGCTTCATATTCAGCCTCATTATTTGTACAATCAAACGCTAGTTTACAGGAACACAACCTTACATTATTTGGGACCTTGCTTTTCTGTTGCCATGGGCTACGGATCCGTAAACCTATTCCAGATCCGTATTTGCCAACGGAACCATCAAATTCCATGCTCCAAACACCATATTCTTCTTCTTCAAGTTATTGAAACTCCTTATTCTTATTTGACATTATTTGGAGGTCTGATTCTTCATGTTGCTCTAAATTTTTATCTGCCTTCTCTAATGGTTGTTGCGTTACAGTAGGGATATTTTCTTTCTCTTCCTCTAACATTGTTCTAATACAATCTGAAACTTCAGGAACATCCTATATTTCTACTATTTGACAATCTATATCATTTAATCCAAAATCATTGTATAATATGAAAGACTCTAATTCTGTATGTACAACGTTGATTGGATGATTGTTAGGCCTTTCCTTATTAGTGATCATGTAATTCATTTTGGTCTCACGGTATAGCTTTCTCATTTGACCAAAGACAGGGATAGTAGCATATGAAATTCTCACTGTAATGTACCTCTTGATTTGGCCCCCCAGGATCTTGACAAAAACATACTGAAACGTGGTGGAATATCAGCAACTACCACGTCCATAAGGACATTTTTGGTTGGGATTTGTTCTAAGGAGATGACTAGATATTTGATCAGACCTAAACAACGGACATGAGCATCAGCAAAAGATTATAGATCATGATATGGGCGGGTAATATCAAGGCCAAGATTCTCCATGATGGCTTTGGGCATGTGGTTGTGAGAAGCCCCTAAGTCTAACATAGTATTATGAAAAATGCATTGATGAAATTTAAGACTCAGATATAATGGTGGGACTTCATTATCTTCGGATTGGCCATCAATGGCAGGACTAAATATCAACTCAGGCTGATCATCCACTACATTAACCATGTAGGATAAAGGGTCAACTTTTAAGGTTTTGGCTATATGGTTTTTGAACTTATCAATTTTGACCAACTCGGTAAGAGGAATAGACACTTTTAATTTAGAAATTTCAGAATCAAAATTAAAAGGCGTAGTTTTGTCTACCTCTTTTGTGATAACATCCCTTTTCTTTACATGATCTCTCGGTGCATCTTCCTTTCTCTGAAGGTCTCTTTCTTTGACAGGTGCACTTGTAGTAGGCTGATTATTTCTATTCTAATTCGATGCTACAATTTCTTTACCCTTATTTTGAACTTTTTTTGGTGGTACTTCTTTCTGCTGAACTGTTTTCTTTGGAAGTGGAGTTATTGCAACATCCCGACCTCTCAAGGTATACTGCCTTTGCTGGGAACTCAATGGATTTAGATACCCTCTCTAATAGTCATCAGATTCTACCTCTAATTCATGGTCATTCGCCATTATGAAATTTGTGTCATTAGGTGAACTTGTATTCTCCACATCTTCTTCATCCTCGGTGACAAAAATGAGTTGAACATCGGCTGTGAAAAGAAGAGTCTCTTCTATATTCGTTTCTCATCTTCATCACTTTGGGCATAGTTCTGTTGAAGTGGTGTTCTGATTTTCTGCTGCTGTTGTGTTTCGGGAGGTCTTTGTTCTCGCTGCTTTATTCGAAACTGAGGTTGTTGTTGGCCTCGAAAGTTTGGATTTATAATTTAAGGCTCAATTCGTCTGTCTGAAATAGACACCTATCAACCAATCTCTCCATGGTTTTCAACAAGGCATCAAATTTGGTATTAGATGAAGTGGAGGGTTCCTCTTTGATAGTAACTTTGCGTTCACCTTTAATTTTGGTTTTTTTAAGTAATGGATTTGTTTCAACACTCACTGAATTATTTATCATATCTTCAAGGGTGGAAGGATTTCTTTCTCTCAATGAATAGGCCATATCTAGATCAAACGCATCAGGATAACGTAGAAGGGCTAAACCAGGAGGTGGTTTCATTTAATTAGGAATGGAATTATAAATTCCAAGATATTGAGCATTGTAATCAGGCACTGATTCATTGGGATTATGTTTCAAGGAATTATATTCAGCAAGGATCTGCAAAGGGTTTTTCTTTTCATCCCACGTGGCTAAGAAAGCATTAGTCAATTCAGTGGAAGTCCTAATTGAATTTGCTGCTAGGGCATGAAACCAAACTTTGACTTCACCTAAAAAACTTTGTGCGGTGATTTTCACCTTGGCATCATATGCATCTAACTCTTCCAAATCTATAAAGGTTGTGATTTTTGCTATGTGTTAACGGGCAGTGATTTCAGAGTTTTCATAAAAAATGGGAAGCCTTTGACCATACCCTTGGGGCAGATCAGCAAGATTACCAGGGAGCACTAATGGTCCAAAACGAGCCATAATTCCGGTTGGATGGTGTATTGGGTTAACAATCGGAGGGGTGGGCTGAATGGGTAAAGGAGCTAAAACTATTAGTGCTGAAGTAGTAGGTATGTATGATGAAGTCGAAGCTGCAGGTGAATATACTGAGATTGACTAAATTTGAGGTTCAGATGTAAGAAAAACTTCTTCGAGATGATAAAATTTGATCCACTCTTTAATGTCTAGGTCATATTCAAGCTTGATTTCTTCGTAACACCAATCTTTCAAAGAAATTAAATCTAATTCTGAAAAATATTTTGCTTTGTATGATCTCAAAGGATCAAAAACTATATCAGACAAGGAAGTTTCAGATTTGGACTTGAATAAAGATAATTCAAACTTTATGTCATACGGTATATCTTCTAGAGAAAGTAATTTTGCAAGTAGAGATATTGATCTTACCAATGGAGCTAGTCCTAATTGAATTTTTAGAGTTTGATATCGATGTCTTCGAAAGAATTTCTCCGGATCATCAACGGGATCAACTGGATTCGATCTGGTGTGTCTTGTATAAGCCAGATCTGTTGTGAGGCACTGCACTTATGGAATCAACCTTCCGAAACTTGATCCTATCATCCAATGGATCAATTTCCAGTTGATCTTTGTCATGCACCCAGGGAAACATTTTCCTCTTTGTTCCCCGTCAACGGCGCCAATATGTTATCACTCCACCAGATTCCCAAGGCTGAGGAAGGAATCCCAACAGAGGTAACCACAAACCAAGATTTTGACTTGATAGCTAGCCCTATCAAGCTGGAGAGGGCTCTCTCCAAAAGGGTCAGGAGGGCTGGAGCAATTAGGGTTTTAGGCTAGATAATGAATGCAAGGGGTTGTTTTGATTTTTTTTTGGTTGGGTAAATTAGTAGATAATGGAATCACGTCAAGGAAATCTAGGTCAGGGCTATAGAGTTAGGGTTGCAGGTTGAATGGGGAAAGGTAGGTATAATGTCAATTGCTTGAGGGAAATGGTTATGGAATGGTTTAGAAAATTTAATGAGGTTGAGGGAAGAACAAGAGATGTATTTCTCTCAGACAGAAGATATGAAACAAAATACCATCAATTACCCAAAACAGAGCATGGCTAGCATGTATTTTGAATTTCACACTTATAAAAGATAATAATCACAGACATGAAAAGGAAATGAACAATACATTCACACAAATGTCATTGAATAAGAAACAATAAAAGACATTTAATACCACAAGTATCCCATAAATATAGCTGCAACTACTCTTGTATTAATGGCCGAAAATGAGTACAAAGTCTCCTTGGTCAACTAAGCATAATGAAACCGATTCCAACCCTTGACTCCTATGAAAAACTAAGCTAAATAGACATGGAAACCACCTCCACTCATCCTTAGGGGTTGAATCCATGAGTTGAGGGAGATATTACACAAAAATCTGAACTGATAGCTACAGTACAGGATGAGAAAAGTGACTCATTCCTATCTCAAGTGAACTAATTAATTACACCTCATATGCTTGATTTACCTAATGTATTTACCCTAGTAAATAGTAATAACCTGATAATTACATTCATATTGATCATTTACATAGGAAATTCATCATTTCCCAAGGCAAAATTCAAAATTGGAGTGAAACTCAAAAAAATTCTGAAGACTGTAAAAACACAATTTCCATGCAAAACGCGCAGCGTCCAGGCAGAAAAATGACCTCTGTTCAAGGATGAATTTGAGTGCCTTCCCGGTATCCAAATCTGCTCCATGATGGCTCCTTGGAAATCCCTTTGAGTCGTCCTTCCAGAACTACCTCCAGTTTTCAAAATGGTGCTCATTTTTGCTGTCAAAAACCTTATTTCCCAAGACTAGTAAACACGCAACGACTAAGCAGATTTTGAGGCAGAAACATGAAATTTTGATGGTTTTTTGGCTTTTTGATAGACCATTTCTCCTCCAAAAATCTGAAACTTTTCAGGGTTGATGTCCTCATCAATAAAAACCTAGTGGTGGTGGCCATTTGTCATTTAGATGCTCCAAAAAATAGTGTAGCGTCCAAGGCATTGCGCGTTTAGCAAATTTTCTATGTGCAAAATATTCTCAAAAACAAAAAAAATTACAAAATGCTAAATTTGTCAAAATTTTGTCAAAATTGTGAGGGTAATTTCTCATCAAGTTTTTGAGGCATGGAGTGACACCTCAGAAAGTATGTCTAACTTCTTTTTCTCTCCTTTCTTGGTCAAAACTTCAATCTTTGCATTGGCTCTTTTGAGCTTGGCCAATGCAATTATCTCTTTCCAGGCATGAAGTTTGACCCTTGTTCTCAACAAGTCATTGTCCTTGTTGGCCTTCTCTAGCAAATTTTCCAAATGTAGATTGGATCTATCAATCCATGGTTCCCTGTTCTTGCTGATTTCTAGGGCAAGATGTTCATTTAGTGTGAGTTGGTCTGCTATGTCAGCTTCCCTTTGTCTCTCTAGGGCTAGAGCTCTTTTCAACCCTCTGGTCCTATGTCTTTGTCTTTGAGGTTGATTCTCATCATCATTAAGTTCACCAAAATTTTCCAATGTTTCCTAAAGTAAGGATTTAGCCTTTTCTGCCTCTCTTTGTGCTTTGATGCATTTCACTTCATTGATGACCTGTTTAGTTTCCAACTACTGGTTTTCTTGCTCAAGGAAGTGAATCACATAATTTCCCCTCTCAAGATTATTTTTGAGCTCATTAATCTCAGCCTCTTTACCTTTAATTACTACATTGGTGATTTTGTCCTCATCTTCCTCACCTAGGTCAATCAACTGAAATTCTTGTTCTTTCTCATGGTTTTCCTCCTCATCATGAAAGACTGGATCCATCACCTATTCCTTACCTTTATCTACCAGCTGTGTTGATGAAGAAGGCATGACCCCTTTCACTCCAATTGAATTAAACACATGCCTATAGCCTCTATGGTAAGTTTTGGGCAATGGTTCAACCTCAGGCAAACTAGCCCATTTTTCCTCAATGTCTTCGTCACTGCTTGATGACTTAGAATCATGATGTAATGATGATGTAGGGTTATAAAAAGGTGACGAAGAAGGCTCAATATGAGGTGAATGAGGTGAATGGAGCTGATCTGGTAATGATGTATGAACAATAGGCTGAGATGGAGGGATAGATGAGGGAGGATGAGATGATGAAGGTGCATTCTAGCCATGCTGACTAGGTGGGGCAGTGAAAATCTCATTGGATATGAAGGTCCCATGGAATGTTTAACTGATCAAGTTGATGCATGACTATCATTTAGATGAGGAAGTGGTGGAAGAGACTCTACATTTGATGATCATAATCTCTCTTTTGGGAAATAAATGCCATTTTATTAATGCTACGAGAGATATAATAGGGTATGTGAAGCATTCTGACCCTAGTGAAGTTAATGAGGAGCCGGATATGATAGGAATAGAGTCTAGAAAACCTTCCCTCATAGGTTAAGTATTTCATGATGATTTTCATCATGGGGACATATCTATCAAGGAGGTGGGAGAAAGGAAAATTTGTCTTGTTATCCTTCTTGTACCTCGGTTTAAGATATGGCTTGTAATAATAATGACTGAGGTTTCCTTGTTTAAACCATATTTATCCTACTTTTGGGATCCCCTGTAGCAGTTGCAATAATATCAGTGGATATAGTGGAATTGACCCCCGCAAGAGTGACCTACTTGTCATGAAGTTTAGATATGAACAATCTTGTCAACATAGGATGGTACTGGATTCTTTTCATTTTTTCACAAAATTCGAAATAGCCTACATGCTTAAAGAATGACACAGTGAGGGGAGATTCCATAAGCGCTCTATTAGTTGTTGGTTCATGTATGATGACTTTCCCTCCTTTTCTTATATGGATTTTTCTTCTATCTCTCTTCCTTACTAGAACTTATGTTCTCCTCTTCAACCATAGTTGATGTCAAAATCCCTAGGGTGATGGAATGAAATGGAGGAATGTGAAGTGAAAGGAAGTGTTGTGAAATGAAGGGAATGGGAATGTGAAAGGAGCCTAGGTAAGTAACTCTAGGACTTAAGGCTATATAGGGATGAAATTGTTTAGGAAATGGGAAAATAGGGAAATGGCAGAATGTTTATAGGAAGGTGAAGGGAAGTGTATAATAGTTTAGGGATTAGGTTTAAATAATAATTAGGGTTTATTTCTTTAGAAATAATTTTGAATGACTATGAAGCACAATAATACATCAATGAGATGATGGTTGGGTTACTTACTGGTAAATGGAGCTTTGAAGAACCCTTGTGCAAATATTGAGCATGAAATGATGAAGTGGAAGGTTGTGAGAGGGTTTTTGGCATTTGCTGAGTGAATGCGCAACGACCTTTCCAAACACGTAGCGACCTCTCCAAATGTGCAACGACAGTTAAAAATTGCACTGAAAAACTTGACCAAATGTGCATCGTCCTCCCCAAGCGCGCAATGTCCCTCCTGAACGCGCAACGACCTGGAGAACGCGCACCGACCAGCAAATTTTGCCCAATTACACTCTAAAATTCGGAATTTTCTCCTTTGCTTAAGATTGTTGAATGTTGAATGAGACAAATGGGCTTTTTCTTGAGGTGTTGAGGGCTTTTATAGTCTATTGGATTTGATTTATAATTTGAATAACCCACTTTCCTTATGTTCACTTTTCAAATCTCAAACTTTGACATTGATACTCTTTTACTTTTCTGAATTTTTGTTTTGCACATTGATCAATTGATGGAGTTTTGACTTTCTTTGCTTTAGTTTGGCAAGAGTGCTTGATTTGGCAGCTTAGGGAATGCATTATTACATATAAAAAACATAAAATTACATATGAAAAAAAAAAAAAAATTCACATTTTTTATTTTATATCAAAATGACATTTGGATATTAAAATCATAGAAATCAAAATTACAACTTGAAAAAATATAACATTTACATTCTGATGATATTCTGTTGAGGAATATAGAATGTTTTTGAATCACTCTCATATGTTTTCTGACTTTATTTGCATGAAGTAATGCATTAGAGACCTTGAAAGACAGAACCCTAATGACCTAATGAGACTGTGAAACCTGATTTCCATGACTGAATTTAAACATGGGCAAATGAGATTTTTATAAGTGTTATTATGCTCAAGAAGACATGGGAGTGAGTCAGAAAATATGGTTTTCTGATGGAGAGTGAAGTTTTATTGAGGGAGGCTACCATCAGTAAAAGAATTTTTAGCATGACCTAATGGAATGATATAAAAATTTCAGAATGAGACACCTAAAATGAAAAATGAAGGAATGATATTCATCACTTATGGTAGAATGAAAATTCTGACTCTAACAGGTGCTATAGCTCATTCAAGATCGAAATGGATTTCAAGGGCTTTATGTTAGAGTATGCACTCAAGGGCATCTCGAACTACATTACTTGGAAGGACAGGATGGAGGGGGTACTTGAAGACAATTACTTGAAGGAATTCACTGAAAAATATGTTCCTAAGCTAGATGTTGTAGATGCTACCAATCTCGATGCATGGCAAAAGAAAGTGGAAAAGGCGAGGAGGATCCTGTTGGAGTGAGTACAAGACCACATTGTCTCAAGCATCCATGGGAAAGCCACACCATATGCTATGTGGAAGGCTTTGACGGATCTATTCCAAAGCAATAGCGACCATAGGAAATTTTCACTCAAAGATAAATTCAGGAAGATCAAGATGGAAAAGGGCGACACCATTCCAAAGTATCTCACAAAGTTTGTCCAATGTCGAGATGAATTAGGGAGTGTGGGAATAACAGTTGCTGATGATGATTTAGTGATTTTGGCTCTCCTAGGACTTCCTAAGAGTTGGCATAGTTATGAAGACTCTATCAACGAATGGGAAAATTTTCTGGATTGGGAATGACTGTGGTCGGATCTGGTGTAGGAGGAGTTCAGGCGGAACACCAGAGATGGCTCTTCATCAAAGCATGATGATGAAGAGGATTTTTCTTTGGCTGCCAATGCAAAGAAGGGGAAGAGAAAGAAAATACATTCTAAACCCGAGTCTAAAGGCAAGAAGCAAGACATGTCTAAGGTGAAGTGTTTTCATTGTCACGAACATGGGCATTTTGCTACTAATTGTCCACAAAAGAAGAAGAACAAGAAGGTTGTTGGATCTGCAGCTGGTGAGGCCCTTGCCTTGAAATTTGAGCTTGACTTCTCCTTGATTGCATGCATGGTGTCAAGTGCAATGGGATTGGTGTGGTATTTGGATAGTGGCGCTTCCTTTCACATGACAGGAGATAAGGAAATTTTTAGTGACTTGAAGGAGAAAGATCTCCAGATGCATATTGAGATGGGCGACGAAGGATGATATAGTGCTACCAGAATTGGTACCATTACCTTTCAATGGGAGTCAGGTAAACCATTTCAATTAAAAGATGTGATGCATGTACCAAGTCTAAAGAAAAATTTGGTCTCAGTCGCAATGTTGGAGGACAAAGGCTATGACGTTGTTTTTAGTGATGGAAAAGATTTCCTGCGACATAAAACAACGGGTCAAGCCAAGAGGATAGGGATTTGAGTTAAGAATCTCTACAACATGGAGGTATGTGGTTTCATTTCCATGATGGGCAAGGTAGAAAAATTGGTGAGCCTGGATGAGGGCGAATTATGGCACAGGCGATTGGGCCATATTCATCATGGAGCCCTGAAAGTCATGCACCAAATATCTATTGGACTTCCAATGGGAAAAATTGCTCAGATAGATCAGTGCAAGGGTTGCACATGGGGAAGTATGTAAAGTCCACCTTTCATGAGAAGGAGAACCATGCTTCATGGATCCTTAAGAGAGTTCACACAGACGTGTGTGGAATTTTCTCGTAAATGCTGGATCTTCTTCATGAAAAAGAAAGATCAAACATTCTCTAAGTTCTGTGAATTTAAGGCATTGGTGGAGAAAGAGTTGGGGAAGTAAGTGAAGGCTCTTAGGAGCGATAATGGTGGAGAATACATCTCTAACGAATTCAAGAAATTCTACAGCAAAGAAGGAATTCGAAGAGAAATCATAGCGCCTCATAACCCATAGCAGAATGGGGTCACGGAGAGGAAGAACAAAACGATCGTGGGTGCAGCACGAGCGATGTTGCATGATCAGGGCCTACTAATGAATTTCTTGGCGGAAGCATGCAACACTGTGGTTTATGTGAAAAATCGTTGTCCTCATAGAATACTTGGCATGAGTACACCTGAATATTTCAATGGTAAGAAACCGGATGTTTCACACTTTAATATTTTTGGCTCATCTTTTTATGTGCATATGACCAGGGACACCAGGAAAAAGCTGGAGCCGATTTCTGAAGTTGGGATTTTTGTGGGGTACACAGAAACACCCCATAATTATCATGTGTATTTTCCAAACAACAGAATGACTATTGTGCGACGTGATATAAAATTTGATGAGGGGAAAGGCATGCGGTTGTCGCTTGAGAGGGAGTTGTACTTTCATGCGGGGGAGTAACTGATGGTTCCCAAAGATGAGTCTCTATATGTGGATCGACCATAGGAGGAGGTTAATGGAGTGGAGGAAGCCACTCATGCAGAACCATCCATCAGAAATGGCAGAAGGCACACCACGAAAGCCGATAGGCTGAGACTTGATGCTGCAGAGAATGTAGGAGCCCCTACTTCACAGTGCAGACAGAGGCAGTCTCCTGACCGATTTACTGGAAACATGGCTCTCATGAGAAAATGTATTGTGACTGAACCATCTTCCTTTAAGGAAGCAGTGCAACAACCTACTTGGGTTGATGCAATGGTGGAGGAGTATGACTCTATTATCAAAAACAGTGCATGGAAAGTTATCCCAACACCGCTTTAAAAATCATTGGAAGGTTCGAGATGGATCTACAAGGTAAAAAAAGTTGTTGATGGGAGTGTGGATAAATAAAAGGCCAGAATTGTGGCCCGGGGCTTCTCACATATCGAGGGGATATATTATGATGAGACCTTTGCACCTATCGCAAGGTACTCTTCCATAAGGACCATCCTTGCACTCTCGGCGCAGATGGGCTGGCACATTCATCAAATGGATGTGAAAACTGTGTTTCTCAATGGGATCATTGAGGAAGAGGTGTACATAGAGTAGCCTAAAGGTTTTGAGATCTTCAACAGCAATTTGCATGTGTGCCGACTCAAAAGAGAGTTGTATGGACTGAAGCAAGCACCCCGTGCTTGGTACACTCAGATAGACAACTATTTTACTAGACTGGGCTTCACCAAAAGTGAACCAGATGCAAACCTGTACCAAATTGTGGTGGAGGGTAAGCTTTTAATCATTTTTATGTATGTTGATGATTTAATATTGACTGGTGATGATTAGTTGATACACTCATGCAAGGAGGATCTTGCAAGGGAGTTCAAAATGAAGGATATGGGCCTCCTTCATTATTTCCTTGGATTGGAAATATGGCAGCGAGATGGTGAAATTTGTGTGTCACAAGGAAAGTATGCAAAGGAGATATTGGGTAAGTTTGACATGGAGAGCTACAAACCCATGGATACTCCTCTTCCATGAAACTGGAGGAAAGAGGATGCTACTTCTGGAGAGGTAGTGGATGCTACTATCTATCGACAATTAGTGGGTTCGCTAATGTATCTAGTGAACACGAGACTAGACATTTCTATGCAGTTAACCAGTTGAGTCAAGCTATGGTTAAGCATACCAAGCTCTTTCGGAAGGCAGGGAAGCATGTCTTGAGATACCTGAGGGGAAAATCAGAGTATGTTCTATGGTACAGACAGACGGATGGAGTGAAGTTGCATGGCTTCACGGATGCAGATTGGGCTGGAAATCCATCGGACAGAAAGAGCACATCAGGGGGGATATTTATCATTGGATCTACAACTGTTTCCTTGTACAACACGAAGCAGAGATCTGTGGCACTCAGTTCAGTGGAAGGGGAATACATGGCAGCAAGTCAAGCTGCATGTGAGGCTATCTGGATGAGAAAGATCTTGGTTGGTTTGTTTGGTTCTCAGATGTATCCGACAGTGATTCATTGTGATATTCAGAGTTGCATTAAAATCTTGATTAATCCTGTGTTTCATGATAGGTCCAAGCATATAGATATCTGGTACCAACATCTCAGATATTGTGCGTAGAGGAGAATTATGTTTCTTTAGTACATTCCCACGGAAGATCAAGATGCAGATATTTTGACGAAGGCGCTCACCAGGAGAAAATTTGAATACCATAGAGATAGGATTGGGGTGAAGGATAATCCCTTTCTTATTGAGAGGGAGTGTTGAGATTCTACAATAAATTTTTTTTGCACCCATAATCCTAGTGAAAATTAAGCACCTACACTAGGGTGGGGCCCACAGGCTATTTTTAGGTGCATGTCTATTTTTATCATCCCTTAATTTAGATGGACATTAAACTATAATCTATTCTCAATGAGAACCTGAAAATAGTTAACTAAAGTGGAAAATCAGTTAGCTAAGTGAATTTCGAGTTAAGAGGTTGGTTGGTGGGACATGCAGGTTGACTTTAGTTGTAACTGATTGATTCTAGTTGTAATAGATTTGGAAGTGAAGTGTTGCATGAGTTGTGCAAGTTGTAAGTAGTTTAACTGAGTTAAGTGAGTTAAACTCGGTTGTGCTAGTTGTAACTGAAGATACACTAGTGAGAGATCAAGTGAATTAATTATTAATTAATTCACATGTAGTGATCTCACATGCAATTGAACATTTACTATTATTAGTTGCATGCATGTCAGATCCAGTGGAGACCTAGTTGAGTTATAGGTGAAAGGGAAGTAAACTATCAGTTGTGACATTATCTGCTTGCACAAATGCAAGCACACACACATTGGATGTGCCTATGATACTTGCACATTCAAGGCAGGCACGATTGCATCAATTCAGGGATTACATTCAGCAGGGATTGCGCAATGAAGGCAGTCTGTCTGGAGACAGTAAATTGGCTAAGGGATTTGCCAATTTTCGTATGACAGTGTGAGACAATTAGATGATGTACTGAGAGAGGCTTGTGATTAGAGTTTTTTATGTAATTTTTTCATGACCCATGATATAATATACAATATATGATAGTGGGGTTTTTAGCTGTAAGCTTTCCCCGAAAAATTATCTGTGTTGTGTGTGATTGATCTTTCTAGATGCTTATGTAATTAGCGATTGTGTTTTTAATTCCGCAAATATTTGTAGAAGCTATTTAGTATTTAACTTTAGCATATTGTTAGATCGGGTGAATCCAAGATATACATGCATATTGTATAATTTATACAGTGCCTAGACTAAAATATAGATCAGTGGTAGGTTCCATATGGATCTACAAGATCAAGTACGCTGCATATGGCAGTGTAGAGAAGTACAAGGATAGATTCATGAAAAAGGGGTATGCAAAAAAGGAATGGATATACTATGAGGAGATGTTCGCCCCAGTTGCTATATATACCTCTATTAGATCCTTTATATCCCTAGCAGTGCATATGGGATGGGAGATTCACCAGATGGACGTCAAGACAACATTCTTGAACGAGGTGATAGAAGAATAGGTGCATATATAGAAGTCTGCAGGCTTCAAAAATCATGGGAAGTGCACTCATGTATGCAGGTTGAAGAAATCCTTATACGAGCTCAAGTAGGCACCCAGAGCATGGCATGGTCGAATTTACAGCTATTTGCAATAGTTGGGATTCATCAAAAGTGATGCAGATCCAAATCTCTCCTATTTGATGATGGAGAATGGGCCTCTCATTCTGGTTTTGTATGTGGATGAATTGTTTTTAACAGGATCATCAGGGCTTATAAAGGATTTCAAAAGGAACCTTGAATCAGAAATCGACATGAAGGATATGGGGTTGATGAACTATTTTGTAGGATTGGAAGTGTCGCAGAAGAATGATTAGATCTTCCTTGGGTAAGTGAGATATGCTACATATATTATGAGGAGGTTTAGAATGCAGGATTTCCAACCCATGGCAATGCCCATGATCACCAATTAGAAGAAGATAGATGCATCAGAGGACATGGAAGTCGACTGCACCTTGTACAGATAGCTCATTGGGTCGCTCATGTATCTCATCAACACTAGGCCTCGCATCTGTTTCACTGTCAATACCCTTAGTCAATTCATGGTGGAACCGAAAAGGGTACATTGGGTAATAGTTAGGCACATTCTTAGATATGTGCGTGGAACAGTCAGATATGGGTCTAAATATACTCGAGGAGATGACGTCAGCCTAAGCATATTCACATATGCAGATTGGGCAAGTGGTTTAGTGGAAAGGAAAATTCCCTCTAGGTATTGCTTCAGTGTTGGATCAGGGATGGTCTCTTGGTTCAGCAGGAAGTAGAAGTTAGTAGCACTCAACCCAGCAAAAGCTGAATATATGGCAACTGACGTAGCTACGTGTGAAGCGATATGGATTAGGAAACTGTTAGTAATTTGGTTCAGGAAGAATATGGGAGCGACCAGTGTTTACTGTGATAATTAGAGTTGCATAAAAATTTGTGAGAGTCCAATATTTCATGATATCATATGTCATTTTATCAGAGACTTTGTTCAGCGTGGGGCAGTCCAGCTGCAGTATGTTCCCACAGGAGATTAGGTAGCAAACATACTCACGAAATCTCTAGGAAGAGCTAAGTTCATCCAGTTCAGGTAACATATGGGTATGTTAGAGAACTCGTTTCAGTAACATAAACAGATGGATTCTCAGTTGCAGTAGTAGTAGATGAGAGGGAGTTGCAGTGCAAATGCAGTAGTTGGCAGCAGTATAGCAGGGTCAACAGCAACACATATGCAACACATATCATAGTTGCAGAATAGTTGGTGGGTAGCAGTAGCTAGACTTGTGACAGGGGATGGTGCAGTGACAATGTGTTGTGACAACAGTTGCAGCACTAGAACACTTTCCTTGCTAAGAGGGATTTTTAGTTTTTGTAGCATCAGTTGTGTTCTAGCCATGAGATTTGATGGAGAGGCTAGAATATATGTATTCTCCAATACCCATAAATTTTATAGAAATTCCACCTAGAAATGACTTAATTAAATTTATTAATGAGTTTTTAATATTTACTAAGTCTAAACTTAAGAAATATGATTAATTAATCATAATTAATTAAGTCATGGTGTGAATGTTCTAGAAACTCACACGGATCAATAGGGAAATAATTTGGGCCATCGATTATGTTTTATTCTTGGTCATTGATGCTCCAACATAAGATTATAAAAAGAAGTCGATGGGTAGATGGAGAATACACCAATGCAATTACTCAGTTGCCCAGGCAGATCGATTTTCTCAGTGGTTGAAGTTCAGCAAAGGAGATAGAGCCAGCGGGTGAGTTGCAAGTGAGAGAGAGAGAGAGGGTATAAACAATAGTCCAGGAGTGTGGGATGAATTTAGGAAGGGTCGGCGTGAGGAAGGACATAGTACAATAGAGCACTGCGTAGTCACTTTGTAGAGGATGACGTAGTGAGACCAATATAAGGGCAGAGGGCCTAATTTAGGGTTAGAAGATCGTTGTGGAGAGTGAGAAATTTGTTAATGTATTCCTCTCAATATATTTCCTCTATTTTGTTGTCCAAATTTTTGTACATGAATTATTATTAAGGACTAATAAAGAAACCCTCATTTGCTGCACCGGTTTTCCCGCATTGGATTTTTCCAAGGAAAATTTTCCAAAAATAACTGTGTCAATATCTTTGTATCTGTGTTAGAATTTCTCAAGTTTCAACATTTATTTTCTTCCACAATATTTATTTTGTGGAGGCTGCAATGTATATGTTTTGATATTTGCCGTAGAAAATTGCAAATAATTTGCCTAATTAATTTAACAATAGAAGAAACATTATCAGTATTGCAACATGATTCTAGATTAGGAATTTTCACATCCTACACATTATATACCCTGGTGTGGGATTCCCCTTATCTGGTTTCCCCTATGCCTCGATATGTGGCCAAGGATTTCCCCTCTCATTCCCTATTCCATTTCACTTATTTATTACTTGCCATCCCCATTCAAAGGATGTACATTGGACCTAATATCCCCTTTAAGGGTTGAAACCACTTAATAAGGTACATGGATAACCCCCTTTGGAGTATGGAGACATAGGAATTTGTGAACTGAGAGTTACTCAGTTGAGACTGTAGTTCAACTGCAGTGTATTATCAGTTGTATAATCATCCAAATTGTACAGGTGGTGCATGCAGTCAGAGGAAGGCCCTATACGGATTGCGAAATATTGGATTGGGATTTCCATAATTAATAGGGTCTAATTATTCAACGAAACAACGCAAGGAAATAGGGAGTTGGGAAAGCCAAAATTTGGTTAAGTATTGGCCTAGGCTTGTCTAGGAAGCAGTGAGACAGATAGAGATAGTGTAGAGGTTTCTAAATATTTAGAAAATCATTGTAATATTCTCATATTTTTCCGATTAATGCAATATACAAATAGCGGGGTTTTTAGCTGTGGATTTCCCCAATAAATCATTGTGTAATGTGTTGATTGGATTCTTTACCTTGTATGATTCGTGATTTCGTGATTGTTTAAATTGTTTTCTACAATTGGTAGAGTAGATTCAGGTTTATTATTTTAGCAAATTACAATTAGAAGTTTGAATCTACAAGGAATTTCTACATGGTATCAGAGCTGAAATCACTATAGAAGAGAAGAATACGAGTTTTTTATGTGCAGGTGAATCAAATTTGCAATATCATTCTTCAGGAACAATAGGATGTCATTCTATGGATTGAGACTTGAGTATTCCCTGGAGGGAAACTTGAATTACATAGCATGGAAGGACAAGATGGTGGTAGTGATGGAAGATAACAGGCTAAAGGAGTTCATAAACAGTGATATTGCTAAGCCTGCAACAATTGATGCTCAATATTTGGTGACCTGGAAGAAGAATGTAGCAAAGTTAAGAAGGATCCCACTAGAGGGTGTTCAATATCATATTGTCTTGAACCTACATGGAGAGGAAACTCCATATGTAATGTGGAAGGCCTTGAAAATTTTGTTTCAGAACAGTAGTGACCACAGGAAATTTGCACTGAAGGACAAGCTCAGGAAAATCAAGATGGAGAAGGGTGACACAATACCAAAGTACTTGACCAAGTTCACCCAATGTTGGGATGAGCTTGAAAGTGTTGGTGTTACAGTTGCTAAAGATGATTCGGTGAGCCTAGCACTTCTAGGCCTTCCCAAGAGCTAGCACAATTACGAGGATTCGATAAATGGGAGGGAGAAGATACCATAGTGGGAGAGTTTGTGGTTCGATTTGGTGCAAGAATAGATTCAATGGAACACCAGAGATGGCTCCTCATCCAAGCATGATTATGAGGAAAATTTTGCCTTAGCTGGTGTTAGCCTCCACAATGTCCCAAGGATGAGAAAGCATATCGACGGACGTAACCTCAAACCAAGCTTTTAGTTTGGTAGCTACCCCTACCAAACCAGAGAGGGGTGTCTCTATGAAATCATAGCCAACGGGTTTGACTCGATGAAGAGTGGATTTTAGGCTAGTTAGGTCAGCTCTAGGTGTTTGAAAATTTTGATGGTTTTTCTTCTAGATCGGGGATGAAAACCAGGTAGCTAGGTCAAATTATCAAAGGGTTTAAGTTGCAAATATATGGAGGAGAAAGATAGCAATGATTTTATGATGGGCTTGGGTTTTTGTCAGTGTAGTGTAGGGTTTTAAAATGAAAGAGGATCTTAATGAGCATGGGTCATGGATTCATTAAAACATAAGGAAGATAACATAAATGACATTCCCAAACAAAAAAGAGATTTCATGAAGGAATTCTTCTTATCAAAATTTTAGGAAGATCACTTAAGAAAGAAAGATATGGAAAGAAAACATGTATATAATTTATATAATATTATAACAGAGAAAACACAACATCAAAAACTAACTGCACATGAATTCCTAGATAATAGATACAACTGGTCCTTTTATTTCCTAAATAAAAAGCTGAAGTACAAGCTACAATAGTCTCACCCTTTGATGTCCAACAATCAAAATGACTAAGAAATGCATACATGTAGACAAAAAACCATTTCCCCTCTCTCAGGGGTAGAATCCTAGAGTGGAGGAGCAGTTCACATGATTCCCTCACCTAAAACCTAAAGACTAGGGACATTAACAAAACTCTCCTCAAGATAGAAAAATTTATCCATTTGACCATGAAAGATATTTACAAGCATGTGTCCACCTATTTTTCACTCTAACCAGCCTATTTACACCTCAAGGCATCATTACAACATAAAAAATGACAAATTACATCAATAGAAGTCGAGATGGACTGAGCCAACTGAGAAAATTAGCTTTCATGCAACAACGCAACAAAATATCAGTAAAACGCAGCGTGCGAGGACAAAACGCAGCGAATTTGGTGCAAGAGGCTTTTGGAGGCCGTCCCGAGGTCCAAATCCTGATCTGAAAGATGCTACAGAAATATTGTTTGTCTTCTATATAATAGAATCCTCAAGCACTGAAAAATAATACTCCTAGCCCTCCAAAAATAAATTCTCCCACAAGTACTCTAAAAACGTAGCAAACTTTTGAAAAACAAGGCAAAAAGGTGTTTTTTTTGTTTTTTGACATTTTGACCCACCAGAATCTGCTGACATGGCTGTACCAGGGGATGAAGTTGATGTAGAGTTAATTAGAAACCCAAATATGTTAAAATTTTATCATTTGGAGGCCCACAACAAAAGTGCAGCGCGAGGCACACTGTGTTTTTGGACTAAGGACTACGCAAAAATTGCCAAAATGTCAAAAATCTTCAAAATCTTCCAAAATTTCTCCAAATTTGCTCAAATTGTTCCAGAATTTCTCCATGAATACCTAATATGATATTCTATGCTAGGAGGGAAGCATCAACAAGAAAACCAACTCACCCTTCTCTTCTTCCTTCATTAGGGTTTCTTTGATTTTTTCCTTCAATTACTTGATTTTTGCTTGAGATAGCTGATTTCTTGTGTAGTAGTGCATGGCCATATATCTCTGAATGTCATTTTTCTTATTTTCCCTCTTCAAGAGTTTTTCCAAATTACCATTGACTCTATCAAGCCAATATTCCCTGTCTTGCTCAATTTCTGCCAATATGAGCTCATTCACTATCATTTGGGTCCATGGTGGAGATGCCTCTCTTTGTTCTTTGAAGTGCCCTTTTGAGGCCTCTAGGCCTTGGCCTTTTTATTCTTACCTACTCTTCATGCTCATCTGAATCATCTATGTCAACTATTTTTTCCTTTACATCTTCCTTATTAACATCAACTTTATGCTTATTCAAGAGTAGTTATTTTACCTTCAATTACATATTCTCCTGCTCTAGGAATGAAATCAAGAAATTGGCCTTGGACAATATGTCCTTAAGTTCTATGATCTTATAATATTTCTCCATGATGAACTACTCTGCTGTTATGTTCTCTTCATCCACCTCCAAGTCTGCCATGTTAGTGTCATTATGGAATGGCTCCTCATCTTGCAAAGGTGATTGGAGTGTAAAAACTCTGGTAAACTTGAATAAGTATATATTATTATTGATAAAAGATGAGATATGATTATAATGGGGAATCACTGAGGCTTTAAATATAGCCTCATGGTGTCCCTTGGTGAAGAGGCATGATCTTTGATCATTCCCTTTCACTTAATAAAACCTAATATAACTATATCTAACTAATAATTAATAAAATATACATAACATTGCCCCTCTCTTAAAGATGCTTTGTCCTCAAAGCATACGTAATAATGGACAATGTCGACGAATGCCTGGGTTTCTCGAGTGGTGAGCTCTTGCTTCCCACATTTTAAAAAGATCGTGGAGCATCTTATCGAGTTCAATCTTTTGGTGATGTGGATAGCAACAAGATTTGATATTGACAGGGTTAGGCCCTTTCTTGACTTCTATTGGATGTTCATGTTCCTTATTAGGAGGTATTTTAATTGGTAGATCCTGGAATACTCTTTCGTGTGTCCGAACTAATCCTTTTTCCTCTGGTGACTCTTCGTGGCTCCCTTTTGAAGATAACATTTCTAACTGATGACATTGTACTCTAGATGTTGGCACTCCTGTTTGAATCATCTTCGTCATTAGAGAGGAAGACACGACTTGATCATCTAGGGCTTGGAATCCATACAACCTGTGTTTCTGCGCTTTCCACTTAAAACTTATAAATTGCTTCTGATGGTTGGCAGAATAAGTACCTAAAGTTTGTAGCCATTGAATTCCTAAGACCACATCTACTCCTCGTAATGGAACGGTGTAGATGAATATTCTAAATGAAAGTTTTTTATCTGTAGTTTGACTTTATGGCATTTTCCTACCTGTTCAATATTCTTACCATCAGCCACCATTACCTTCATATTAGGCATGGCAAAAATAAAGAGGATGAGTCTTTTGGCCATGGTTGAATCTAGAAAATTGTGCGTGCTGCCTGTGTCGATGAGAACCATTACGTTGTTTTTCTTAATATTTCCCCTTAATTTTAGTGTCTGAGGTTGTGATATACCTGTCATGACTCTGATACCAATGGAGTGTAGAAACTCTGGTAAACTTGATAAGTATATATTATTATTCATAAAAGATGAGATATGATTATAATGGGGAATCACCAAGGCTTTAAATATAGCCTCATGGTGTCCCTTGGTGAAGAGGCATGATCTTTGATCATACCCTTTCACTTAATAAAACCTAATATAACTATATCTAACTAATAATTAATAAAATATACATAACAGTGATTCATGTTTTGATGATGATCTTTGTTCAACTGATGTGGGCTTGGCCCTTTCAACAATTTTTGGAGCAAACACAAGCCTTCTTCATCTATGATATGTTTGATTCACCTCAGCTCTAGGTGTCCTATTGACTGAAACTTTTCTAGATGAGCCAATCTCCCTTTGCTTGGATGGTGCTGATGGTGTTGTTGATGGTGTACTCTGGCTAGTCGGATGACTCGCAAGGGGAAAAAAGACATTGGATTGAATGAATGTCTCCCAAGTGATGTTCATCTATGCAAGCTAGTGCAAGAAAATAATTTTTATGAGGGCATGGTGAAAAAGGTTGGCTTGATGATCACTCTCTCTATGCTGCACTTTCTCTACCATTTTAGCCAAGCTCTTGTAGAGGTAGTAGGATGGGTTGAGAGGCTTTACCCCTGTGAAGTGCATTAGAAATCTGAAATGATATTTGTACAGTATTAAAAATATGCCCTCACTTGTAAAATACTTCATAATGGCCCTCATCAATGGAGAAAACTCATCAATCAGCCATCCAAAAAGAAAAACTTTCTTAATGGCATCTTTGTAGTGACTTTTGATGAAGGCTTTGTAATTCTGCACATCCAAATCTGAGCTCTTGAACCACTTTTCCCCACTATTTGGTATCCATGTAGCTGTAGCTATGGCCTCAGTTGAAATTGTGAAACTCACCCCTACAATTGTGACCTTATCTATCCTAAGGTTAGTGGCAAACATACTTGTTAAATTGGCATGATATTTCACTTGCTGAATTTGCTCACAAAACCCTAAACATCCTACATTTTGAGAAAATTTATTGGCCAGTGAGGAAGACATTAACTCATGAGTGTTAAGTGGCTTAAACCTTGATATTTGACCTCCTTTATAGTATGATTTCCTTTCTCCATGCATGTTGACAATTTGCAAGGCAAAACCCTAGTGGGAAAAACAGGGAAGTAAGTGAGGGAAGGGGATGAAGGGATTAGGGAGGAGATATGAGGGTATGAAAATTTAGGGAGGTATATATGGGTATTATGGAGCTTAGGGAAGTGGAAAATGATGAAATGAGTGAAGGGATTGGTGTATAGAAATTAAACACAGTCCTAAACCTAAAACTGCAAAAAACGCAGCGTAGGAGCTAAGGTTTAGATGTAGGGGTTTGGGAAATGAG
The DNA here is from genome assembly GCA_034641835.2 of Pinus albicaulis. Taxonomy (NCBI): domain Eukaryota; kingdom Viridiplantae; phylum Streptophyta; class Pinopsida; order Pinales; family Pinaceae; genus Pinus; species Pinus albicaulis. The sequence continues at coordinate 74,227,972 of CM076582.1, read as the reverse complement.
GGTGAGGGGGTTTAAGGGTTGTGGGAAGTGTTTTTGTGTGTGATTAAGGGTAGAGTGTGTATGGGATAGGTGTTCTTGCTTGCAATTTCGAAAATGAAGCTCACCCACCAAAAACACAGCGTGGGGGCTATAGGAGGATTTTCACCACAAAAACAAGGAAAAAAATGTTGATAGGAGATGTTAAAGGCTTGAAATTAGATGTAGACTGCTGATGAAACCTTCACTTCCCCCTAAAATCCCTTGGAAATGAGTTTTTTTTTTCTTGTAGGAGTGAAAATGCAACGAATTGGAAAAAACGCAGCGTGGCTGCCTGGAGAGGGTGCCAATCACTTTTTTAGAGTGTCCTTAGATGATGAATGTGCTGAGATAGTATTTTCTAGTGACTGAGTGCTCTATGCCAATTAAATGAGTGAAAGAAATGGTTTGGTGGTCATTTATAGCTTGTGGAAATCAAATTCTTCATAGTGGTGTGGTGGCCCACCATCTGCATTTCACTTTTGACTTTGAAAACTTTGCAGATTTGGAACATTAGAACATATTACATCATATTTGAAATAAATTACACTTGAAACAAAACTTTATTGAGAAATTTCCCTATTACTACTCCTTCATTTCCGGATTTATTGATGAAATGACAGATTTTAATGAATTAGACCCAAATGACCTAATGGTGACACCTGATGAAATGAGCTTAACGAAGACCATGATGGTATGATTGAGGTGATAATTAATACTTTGCAATGATGATTCATCCAATTGAAATATGGCAATTACCAACACAAATTTTGTTTAGAAAGGATCAGCAATAGACCTACACACACTAGCCAGTGACCAAATTTTTATTTGAAGACCTAATGAAACCATAAAAATTTCACTTGATACCCTATCAAAAACTTTGTAAGAACACATTTGATCAATAGTGACAGGCATAACTGATTGAAACTAACAGCTGGAAATGAAAATAAAGGAAATTCGTCCCATTCCAAATCAAATTCTGGTCAGGCAGGAAAGAAGGACTTGTCGAAGATTTAATGTTTTCATTGTCACGAGTCAGGACACTATGCAACGAAGTGTCCGCACAAGAAGGTAGGAAAGAAACCCTCGGGAGGAACAGCAGGTGAAGCTCTTGCTTCATAAATCGAGTTGGATTTTACCCTCATTGCATGCATGGTGTCATCGGTGATGGTTAGTCTGTGGTACCTGGATAGTGGAGTCTCATTCCATATGACCGACAACAAATAATTCTTTAGCAACTTGGAGGAGAAGGACCTCTAGATGCACATAGAGATGAGAGATGATGGAAGGTATAGCGTGATCGAAATAAGTACTATTACTTTTCAGAGGGAGTCTGGTTCTCCTCTTACATTGAAAGATGTCATGTATGTTCCGGGTTTGAAGAAGAATTTAGTTTCAATTGCTATGTTGGAAGACCATGGCTACGATGTGATTTTTAGCAAAGTAAAGGCGTTCCTTCGTCACATAACCATGGGATAGGTAAATAATATTGGGTTTTGGGTGAAGAACCTATACAAATTAGACATAGAAGACTTTTCTTCTTTGAGCACGAAAGCAGAGAAGGTGCAGAGCTGAGACATCGATGAGTTATGGCATAGATGATTGGGCCATCTACACCACGAAGCTTTGAAGATCATGCAACATATTTCTACAGGAATTCCCAAGGGTGCACTTGAGCAGTGTAATTCATGCAAAGGGTGTACATTGGGGAGGTGCACCAAAGCCACCTTTCATGATAAGGACAGTCGAGCGCAAGTGATCCTTGAAATAGTTCACTCAGATGTGTGTGGATTGTTCTCGACAGCCTCCACAACCAAGCATAGGTATTATGTGATATTTGTAGATGATTTCTCACGAAAGTGTTGGATATTATTCATGCATAAGAAAGACCACACGTTCTCAAAAATTTGTGATTTCAAAACAGTTTTTGAGAAATACACTGGCAAGAAAGTGAAGGCTCTCAAGAGCGACGACGATGGAGAATATGTGTCGAATGAGTTGAATAAATTTTGTGCACCAAAAGGCATTTGAAGAGAGTTAATAACACCCTATAACCCACAACTGAATGGGGTTTTAGAAAGAAATAACATAAGCATTGTGGGAGCTGCACGAGTGATGTTACATGATCAGAGCCTACCGCTGCGCTTGTGGGTTGAAGCATGCAACACAACGGTATATGTGCAGAAAAGGAGTCCTCATCAGATTCTCACGATGAGTACACCAGAGGAAGCTTTTTCAGGTAGGAAACCAGATGTTTCACACTTCATACTCTTTGGTTCATTAGTTTACTGCCATGTTTCCAATAATGCACGAAAAAATCTAGAACCAACAACTGAGTTGGGCATATTTTTGGGGTACACTTATACACCTCACAACTATCGGGTGTACCTGTCATCCCACACGATGAAATTTGTTTGTAGAGATTTTAAATTCAATTAACAGAAGGCCATGTGAATTTCCCTTGAGAGGGAAATTCAGTTGCATGTAGATGAGGAGATTTTAACTCCAAAGGAAGAACCTCATAATGATGTGGAGAAACCACATGTAGAGGGAAAAGAGTGGAAGTACCCAATCATGTCGAGACATCCAAATATGGAAGGAAGCATACTAGAGAGGATGACAGGTTGATGCATAATGCTAGAGATAATGTGGGAACACCCACATCACAACGCAGGCAGAGGAGGTCACCAAATCGGTATACTGGCTACATGGCTCTTATGAGCGAGAGTGTAGGGACTAAGCCATCCTCATTCAATGAAGTAATGCAAAAACTGGTATGGTTTGATGCCATGGTAGATGAGTGTGACTCCATTATCAGGAAAAATGCATAGTAAGTTGTCCCAAGACCATAGGACAAGCCCGTTGTAGGATCGAGCTTGAACTACAAGGTGAAGCAAGCATCATATGGGAGTGTCGAGAAACACAAGGCCATTATTGTGGCCAAGGGGTTATCTAAGGTGGAGGGAATATATTACAAGGATACCTTTTCTCTAGTAGCAAGGTACTCTTCAATCATATATATTTTAGCACTTTCAACGTAGATGGGATGGAAGATACATCTGATGAATGTGAAGACATATTTCTTCAATAAAGTGATTGAGGAAGAGGTATAAATAGAGAAACTGGAAGGATTTGAGACCTTTGACAAAGATTCTCATGTGTGCAGACACAAGCGAGCATTGTATGGATTGAAACAAGCACCATGTGCTTAGTACACCAGGATCGAGAACTATTTCACCATGTTGGGATTCACAAAAACTGAAGCAGATGCAAACCTTTACCATATTGTGGTTGAAGGTAAATGATTGATTCTAGTATTATATGTCTATGATTTAATTCTAACAGGTGATGAGAAGCTGATAAAATCTTTTAAAGAAGATTTGGCAAGAGAATTCGAGATGAGTGACATGGGGCTCTTGCATTATTTCCTTGGTTTGTAAATTAGGCAAAGAGATGGGGAACTGTTTGTCTCTCAAGAAAAGTATGCCAATAAGATACTGAATTAATTTCACAAGGAGAGTAGCAAACCCATGGAGACTCCTCTAGCAGGGAATTAGAGGAAGGAAGATGTTACTTTAGGAGAAGTGGTAGAAGCTACCATTTACAGGCAGCTTGTGGGTTCACTTTTGTACCTCGTGAACACACAACTAGACATGTGTTATGCAGTTAACCAACTTAGTTAAGCAATGGTTAATCAAACCAAAATCTATTGGAAGGCAACCAAACATGTTTTGAAATAACTCAGAGGCACCACCCAGTTTGGTCTTTGGTACAGACAGATAGAAGGAGTGAAGTTGTAAGGCTTAATAGATCCAAATTGGGAAGGGAATCCATCAAACATGAAGAGCACATCATGAGGAATATTTAGTATTGGGTCAACAACAGTTTATTGGTAAAATAGGAAGAAGATATCAATTGCACTCAGTTTAGTAGAAGCAAAGTACATGGTTGCAAGTCAAGAAACTTGTGAGGCTATCTAGATGAGGAAGATTCTTGTTGGGTTATTTGGTTAGTAGATGGATCCTATAGTGATTTATTGTGACAAATAATGTTGCATAAAACTCTCGTTGAATCTATTTTTTCATGCTAGTTCTAAGCATATCAACATCTAGTACCACCATCCCAGAGATTGTGTGCAGAGGCAGATCATGATGCTAGAGTACATTCCTATAAAGGAACATGATGCAAAGATCTTGACGAAGGCACTGTCAAGAGGCAAATTCGAGTTCCATAGAGGCATGATCGGGGTATCTGATAATCCCTTTTTCGTGAGAGGGAGTGTTGAAAATGGCACCAAAAAAAAAAAAATTTAATTTTCCCTTGAATTAAATTAGAAGAAAATTGCAATTCGACATCACATGACAACTTGTACGAGTAAACTAAGTTAGTTTGACTTAGTTGGTTCAGTTAATTCTAGTTAAGGGTATAACTTGAGTCATGTAGAGCGGTTCCTACATTTTAGGAGCCCTGGTTGAGTTTATTTTGAGTTGTAATTAATTAATTCAGTTTATCTTTTTAAAGCCATTTTAACTAGTTCCAACTGTTAGAGGAACTAGTGGAAGGTCTAGTAGTGATTTGTCTACTCAGTGATCAACTAGATAATTTATCAATCAACCATAAATCACTCATGCACGTGTGAACTAAGAGTTACCCAGTTTAGATTGGAGTTTAGGGGTAGTGTACTATTAGTTGTATAATCATCCAAATTGTATAGGCGGTGCATGCAGTCAGAGGAAAGCCGTAGATGGATTGTGCGGTATTGGATGGGGATTTACCTAATTAATAGGGGCTAATTACCCAAGGAAAAAAAAAAGGAAATAGGGACTTGGGAAATCCAAAATTTTGTCAAGTATTGGCCTAGGCTTGTCTAGGAAGCAGTGAGACAAATAGAGATAGTGCAGAGGTTTCTCAAGTTTGAGAAAAGCATTGTAACCTTCTCATATTTTCTGAATAATGCAATATATAGATATTGGGTTTTCAGTTGTGTATTTCCCCTAGGAAATCATTGTGTAATGTTTTGATTTAATTATTTCTCTTGTATGCTTCGTGATTTCATGATTGTTTAAATTGTCTAGGAAGCAGTGAGACAGATAGAGATAATGTAGAGGTTTCTCAAGTTTGAGAAAAGCATTGTACTCTTCTCATATTTTCTGAATAATTCAATATACATATACCAGGTTTTTACTTATGGCTTTACCCCAGGAAATCACTGTGTAATGTGTTGATTTAACTCTTTATCTTGTATGCTTTGTGATTTCATGATCGTTTAAATTGGTTTCCACAATTGGTAGAGTAGATTCAAGCCTATTGTTTTAGCAAATTACAATTAGTAGTTTGAATCTACAGGAAATTTCTACATGCCTTATGTGGAACCTTGTTTTGTGTATAATTTGTCGCATTGCATGCCTTTTCGCATAAGTAATGTGGTATATCATGGTCATACAACATATCCCTCATCACCTCCAATATTGAATGATTATTGCTCTCATCAACCCCATTTGGTTGTGGGTTGTAAGGAACCGTCCACTCTCTCTTGATTATTTCACTGGTATATAACTCCTGGAACTCTTTCCCTATGTACTCATGTCCATTGTTTGATTGAAGAACCTTCACCTTCCTTCCCGTCGGATTCTCCACAAGATATTTTAACTCTTGAAAACGACTAAAGGCCTCATCCTTGGCCTTCAAGAAGTATATATAGGTCTTCGTAGGTTGAATGTACTAGATCAAGAACACCCTTGGATCTGATCTCACTCCTTGGAAAATTTTATTTCACAAAATTCCCCAACACACATCCCCTACATACATCATCATGCTCTATGCAGCCGTACGGAATGCCTATTACCATCTCAAGAATTAATTTTAGTGCTCCATGATGAATATGGCCCATACTCCTATGCCTTAGCACTCCCTAATCTCTAGGACCACTGCTGATCTCTAGTTCCGTAGGAGTATCAAACTACAACATGTAAAGTCGATCGCTCCTAACTCCAATAACTATGGGTGATTTCCAATCATTTTTCTTGATCCACATGTGTGCCCCTCTAAAGAGTACATTGTACCCTTTATCCTAAAGGATATATACTCATGCCCAAGCTTGGCACATGCACCACATCATGACTGGGAATCGACTTACCATACTCCCTATGAAATAGAATAGTCCCTATCCTAAATAGAATGAACTTGGACTTGTTCCCCATCTGAATCTGGAATCTAATGTCCTCTTCCTTATAAGGTGAGAAGTGATCCCTAACTCTTGTCATATGAAATGAGACCCCATCGTTTATACACCAAATACCTTGTGAGGTTGAGCTAGTCAGATAAGCTATGAGTGCGAACTCTTGTTCCATCTTGCTAGTGAGCTCATTTGCACTTGTTGAAGTTGTCGTCTACTTCTTGCACTTCTTTTTGTTTTTTTTCCTCTGCGGGTAATTTCTGACATAGTGGCCAAACTCATGACAACCGTAAAAATTGACCTTAGAAATTTCCTTCTTCTTGTTCTCACCTTTTGAGTTAGGTCCTTTATTATACCCCTTCCTCGATTTTCTCTTTTCCTGCTAGGGCCACATATTCTTGTTTTGCCCCAATTTTCTGAGTTTTAATGTTGTTCCCACTAACAAGACTTGTTCTAATCTCATCCTAAGTGAAATCTCTCCACAGTCGATCCTATCTCGTTAAGGTGTTTCGTCCATTGATGACTTGAATGAATACATCCCATTACTTAGTGAACCCATTAAGGGATATTCACACTAGCTCATCATCATATGATTCATCTCCAACTACTGCTAACTCATCCTTGACAATTCTAAGCCTTTTGAGGTAGCTAACAACTTCTTCACTTGTATTCATCCTGGTACTTCTCAACTTCTCTTTGAGAATCAACTTCCTGTTAGTGGTTTCATTTTGGTACAAATTGAAAATGGCGTCCCACATATTATTCGATGTATCCAAATATGTGATATGTGGAACTATATGATCCTTAACTCTATCTAGGATTATCCACCTTGCCTTGGCATCCTCCTTCTTGTATGCTACGAGGTGCTAGATCTACTGGTACAACTACAACATTGGTCGCATATTTCGTCAGACCATTCTCTTCCAACATCAAAGAAATTATGGCATTTCCAGACAAAAAATTAGAGGAACCATCCAATTTATCACGGTCTCTCAATTATGTTGAAGCCATTTTCGAAAAACCCTTGGAAAATTAAGCAAAACCAAAATAAGTTTTAAGGAGTCGAGTTGGGTATTATAAACCCTTGATTTTCTCTTCCTATGCCTACATTAAGCCTCTTTTGCCATGAAATATGCTATGATACCATGTGAAAATTTTAAAACCATTACAATTAATCTGGTTATTATTATCCTATCTTTAAAATATTATTTGTCTTCTATAAATTATATATGACAAATATTGAATTAAACACTACTGCAACTTCACCAAAATTAAATCACAGGAACTAAGAAAATATCACACACACAAATAATGGACACCAATGTTTTTGAAAAAATTGTCCCTGGGAAAACCAATTTTGCAGATGAGGGTTTTATTATTCTTCAACAAATCAAGGATTACATAAACTACTTTCCTCTTAATGGAAAAGCTCCGGGAATATTTTTCTTCTTTACCTCCACTGACCAAATCGAACCTTTACAAAAAAAACTCGACCCTCTCTCTTCAACTCACATTTCCTTTAGTAACTCACACTTACTACTAGAAATGTGCACTAAACCTTCTTAAAGCTTCAACTGCCTCTGGAAAATAAATCTAGTGAATTTATCTAACTCTAAAAACTTCAGAAACCCACTTGCATTGTCATGAATGGCAATAAAAATGAGCCCCTCACAATTCACACAGGATAAAATGGAAATTCACATTGCCTGATTCGACCTTCCTCTTGCAAAATAATTTCGCCTTCTTCCTTCTCTCAAAAAACTGGAATCTCTGTGAAGAATTTCTTCGAAAATTCTCTCCTCAATTTCTTCTACTAAAACCCTATTACTGGTGTCCTCCACACTATCACTCAGCCCCTGCTATCACTACAATTCGTTGTGTTCGAATGATATCCAAAGGCCACATCAATATTTTGTTATAATCTCTTGTTAAGCAATAAATTACCATGATCTAATTATAATCAATGGCTAAGATCACAATGACTTCATTCAATCACATTTCTAGAAGGCAATAGAGAGAAATCGATTTGCTGCAATTTATCCCAATTAATTAACTACTTTTCCTAAGTTAAACATAGGAAAATAATTAAACTAGCTAATTAAATTTAATTAAGATATTTTTCCATAGAAACTTTTTTTATGGGTATTGGAGATAATTAATCCATCTATGTTTTCAGCCTCATAAGCAACACTTGAGACTAGAACACCTATCCAAGCTACACAAACTAACAATAACCACAAGATTCTACAAAATATTGATTTATGATGGTAAGATACCTTCTTAGTTCCAAAGAATCATCCCCCCCCCCCCCACACCCCCGACGCCGCTAGTGGGGGGGGGGGGGAAGGCCCCCCACACCCCCTGTTGGGGACCGGGATCCAAACGTGGCTAAACAAAGACCTTTGAATCAAAAAGATAATCAGGCTCCACACCCAATAATAAGTTCCAAATGATCCTCCTCCATTGTAGGAAATCCTCTCAAGCAAGCAACCAATCTACATGTGCCCACAATGAAGAATGTCTCATACTATATAAAGATATCTAACACTCCAAGGAAGAATGTTGTGAAAGCATCAAAATGAAAATAAGTGACCAATGAGTGAGCCACCTCTAATGTACCAATCCATAACAAACCATCCAAGGGATAATCATGCACCATGTACCTTGAATCTCATGAGGCGTCCCCAAACATGTTGTAAATACTTTTAGAGTAACCAAAAAAGATAACACAAAAGAGGAAATTAAGTTCACTAAGACTTGCCTTGAGGTGGAGTTGGCGAAATACAAGAAAAGAGAAGATACAAATATTGAAAATTGATCTTAGTTAGATGCCTACGAAGAAACATAGGAAGAGTGATGTTTCTTAACATTTGCAATTGAGAAAAAGTGGGTAATACAACATAATAAGCATGTACTTTGGTTGGAGCATGAGTTATAGACTGTGGACGAGATTTAATGCCACCTACTCTTTTGAAAGATCATACTATCCACTTGTCTTTTTGTTTCCCAAAATTATTGGGTAATAAACCAAAAGTTCTTGGAGGGAATTGGACACAGGGGTATGAAACAACTTTCTTCAAAGTTGGATATGCTCTATGACAAGTAAATGGGAAATGCATTGAATGTAAATGGCCTATATATAGGAAATAACATCCACCACACATCTCATAATACACTAAATAACAAATAATGAAGCATTCTTTTGATTTTGGATCTTTGATACATAACTTTCATATACATTAGTCACAAGGTTTTTGGTTGTTAGTTTCCATCATTGACTTGTGAGAAGAAACTCTAAATTCCTAAAGATGGAAATAAATTTTACGAGAGAGCTAATCCCTAAGGGCTCAAAGTGATGATATAATTTATTTCGATGGGAAAATTAGCAACACAATGATGAAGTTTAGAAAGGAGTGATTTTCTCAGTGAAATATAATAAACCTTACATATGCATTGTTGAGTTTTAAGTCTTGGTAGTAAATACACTTAAACCTATATCAAGCAAGGGACATTGATAATTTACACTCAACAAAACCCTAAATTGAAAATTATATTCAATCATTTCGAAGTGTGTTTCCATTATACAATAGGTCCCTTTATATAAATAGGTGACCAAATGAATATATAAGAATAAGATATCTAGTTCAACCGTATACGTATATCCTAAATCTCTCAATTAATTCCATGAAATCATCATCCCTGAATTTCTCATTGCATGCTTCTTTAATTCATGCATACATTATTTGTGGTCAAGATCATTGCAATTCAACCATATAATCTAGACACTTTTAATGATGAGTAGGATTTAATCCCTCATATTTTCCCTTAACAAATACTTGTGATTTTGATGTTCAATCATCTTTTTCTAGTCTCTTCAACTGGTCTAATTTTCATCATCTTCTTTTATGGCCATTGCTTGCAATCTTCTTTAGTATTCATCTTTATGATTTATTTTCACTAGATCTTCTACCTACAAAATATAAACATCATGTTTGTTGATATTCATATAAAAAATTCACGATCCATTGTTTTAAATGGGTCACCAACTACTAAGTTTGTTGGTTCTCTATGAATATTTTCCTACTACATGGTTCATCAAAGATTTTTAAATCACAAACCTTCATACTTGTACCTTTTACTCCACCTCAATCTCAATCAAAGGTCTTGGATTTTCTTTGGTTTACCTTCAACCAAATCTTAGGTTTTTGTGGATTACCCTCAACAATTATAGTTCTCAAGTGGTTTTCAAATTAACATAAACTATTCATGGCACAAAGTACTTTTGGTTGAATATGAACCTTCATTTGTCACCGATGGATTTGGGTTTATCGCACACCATCAACAATCAGTGTTTTACCCGTCTTATTAGGGCTTGCAACCATTACATTACCATTGGACTCAAGTACATACAAAAGCTTTCATTGTGCATGTTCATTTGAGACTAATCTAGCCCCTTCCCCAAACATATGACCATGACTATCTTCTTTTTCATTATAAAAAACATAATGAAGGAGAATCATCAAACATCCAAGGGATTTTATTTTCTATGGGTTCACTTTAGTTACTTTTGCATCTCTGTTTTGGATTAAGATGCACGATATTATTTTTCTTTTCATTGTTACCTTGCTACTTCATTATTATTGTTTTTATTACTTCAAACTTTCTTTGTCACACTTGTCCCTATTCCCTTACTTACTACTTCTTTCATGCCCAAGTGTTTATCTTCTTGAGTTGTTTGCCAAATTATCTTCTTCTTCTTTCATATTGCTTTTATTGCAAAATTTCTATCTTTTTCTCTTCTTTCATTTTCTCTTTTCAATTCTTCCATTGAAATACTTGCATAAAGTTGCTTTTGGTTGGAGGGACATTTCCATCTAACATGACACCTTTGAAATTATATTGATGAATTGAATTCATGTAAAAATGTTATGATTTTACATCACTTAAACTTGATTTGAAATATGACTTTGGTTCACTTTACTTGGCTTTGACTTTGAAGATTTGAATAACTTTGACTCCAATTTCTTTCACTCTAGATTTTTCCCGTTGTTTTAACTTCAATTTGATGATGAATTTAACTTACCTTTGACACTTGTGAAATTCTTTGAACTGCAACAACTAGATATAATTATGCTAACTTTAACAATTTATTTGTCTTCTATTAAATTATTAATGACAAATAACGAATAATTCACACTGCAATTATTCACCAACAAAAAATATGTTGCGAAAATAAAAATGTGAAATTGAGAAATATACGCACACACAATAAAAATGACACAGTGTTTTTTGGAAAAATGTCCCCGGAAAACCCCCAAAGGGAAAACCAGTGCAATAAATTAGGGTTTTATTATTATGAAACAATTTGAGAAAATAATTACAATTGTTTGCCTAATTGGAAAACCTCTGACAATATACTAGAAAAGTATGTTGGAGACACTATGTATCTCTTTGCAATCACATTGGCTTCTCTCCAGCCACTTCAGCCACTCGCACCTCCTCCAGGCTATTCGCTTCTCTACTTAGAATGTGAACTAGTGTATCTGAATAAACTTGCACAACCCTTGGAACCCTTCCAGGTGATTCGTACTTCCACCCTCTGCCTCTAGAAATGACTCACTCTACCTTCGTGATACTAATTCGGCCTCCGGAAGCTAAAACGAACCTCTTATAACAACTCACACTAGGGTTTCTAGCTAACTCGAACTACAAAAATCAACCTCCTCTACAAACTATTCAACCTCCTCTTTTCCTGCCTCCTGGTCACCAAAAATTTAAGGATGATATCCTCCGCATCTCTGCTCCAAAATCTATGTTGCTCCCTCTCTCTCATGTTCTTCCCTCTGGCTCGAACTTCTCCCTCACTAAATATTGTGAATTGGGGAATTCGATCTGCCTTGCTCACAAGTTGTTCGATGTGTCTTCTCCAATCCCCTTCGACTTGCTATTTTAATATCTCGTTGGAGCATTAACGACCAAGATCTAATCATGGTCAATGGCTCAAATCATCTTAGACTCCGTCAAATCACTTTTTTCTGGAAGTCTCTAGAGCAAAATCAATTTCCTCAATTCATACCCATTAATAAATAAATTTTCCTAAGTTAGAGTTAGGAACTTTTTAATTATTGATCAATTAATTAAATTGAGAGGTTTTTAAGTGTTTTCTCTCAAAACCTTTTTCTAGGTTTTGGAAATCTCGTGTTCATTAGCCTCTTTGACACCTTAGAGACTAAAACACCTATTCGTTGATACCAAATCCGTAAAAATATAACAACATTAACTTGATCGGACCCTTTACATCAATAGACTTCTACACAATTAATGACTTTAACATGACTATTTTTATCAACTTGTATAGGGATTTTGTTCCTAATTACTTTAAGTTGACTACCAAAAAATGATTTCATTACAAACTGATTGATTGTTCACAAACTATTTATTAACAAGTTTTTCTTTCTTCTTTGTGTAAACGTCACACATCATTCTACGTTGGTATTCTTCAACGTTATACATTGCCTTGACTTGATTAAAAAATTAAGGGCCTTCAGGCTTGCTTTAGAAAGGAAAATGATCAATTACTCTTTTGAATGTGGAATAACAAAATGGCCAATTAAACATAACATATAACTAAAACCATATTATTTAATGTTATACATTTCCTTGAATTTGACTATAAAATTAAGGGCCTTCCTTTCTTTATTATTACTCTTTTGAATGTGGAATAACAAAATGGCCGATTAAAAAGAATATATAACATAAACCCTATATATCCTTCTCAAATATATTTGGCGTGGTTCATCATCTTGCATGCATTCGATTCTAATATTCTTTAGTCTTATACATTGCCATGACTTGACTAGAAAAATGGATGTTCCTTACTTTATAATGGAAAATAATTTATTATGCTTTTGAATATGGAATACAAAATACCAAACTAAAATAACATATTCTTTTGAATATGGAATACAAATGCCAAACTAAAACAAGTGCGATGTAGTAGCTAGTACCTGCCACTTTATTTATATATAACTAAATTAAAGTAAAGTAAAAAAAATTGTCTCCATGGCAACCAATTGAAAATAATGTGAGCAAAAGCAGATTCTAAAATCCCCATGAAAACACCATAAGAAATGTTAGCTCATTTTAGGTTGTTAGATTTTTCTAATTAAATTTGAGGGAAAATAATTATTAATTAACTTAAACTAATACAAATTATTAAAAATTTATAAGTAAAATTTAAAATTAAATAAAACATACAAATCTAATTATAATTAAAATTAAATTTTTAAATATGTTCAATAAAATTTAAAAATAGTACTTAAAATGAAAATAAAACAATTTTTTTTAAAACCTTTTAAAAAGCGAAAATGGCGGCGTTATGATGAAAGTCAAAAGTTTTACATAAATGCATGAGAAAGGGTTTTTGAAAATAAAAAATGGTGTGACACAACATTAGAACTTCATGAAATTTATATCATATTTTTTAGATTTATAACCTTAAGACATAATAATTTATTGAGTGTATCGTAAATTGAGTTGTCTTAGTGGCCTATTGAATATTTGACAATGCTAACTTTTATTATGCAAGAAGAAGAATAAGTTATTTTAATGTCTACAAGATTAATAAAGTCTATGGGACATATTGCTTCTCTGTTTGGCTCTTGTATTTTGCGCTTTTCCTGTGAAGTTTTACAGTGAACTCTCCCAACCTCTCAACAAAGCCTTTGTTGAACATAATACCCCAAGAGCTAGCTGCCAAAATATTTGCATAACATTCCATGCTATATTTGAAGGCCTCGCTTTCTAAAATTAAATGCTTTTCTATTTTCACTTTTTTGGAAGAGAAAAAAATACATACTCTTTCTTCCCACACTTCTTTTGTCCTTTTCTAGCACCTTGTTTCACAATGGAGTTGATGCAAATTAGTCCTTAATTGAGCGATAAAAATTCTGGCTCTCCAAGAAATATTAGCCCCTATGTGCGTTTTTTGTTGATGACTATGAGAGGGGTTAAACTCTTCAATATAATACTTTTTCTTTCTCCCTAACTCCTTCTCCCAAGTACATTTGTGAAACTTATCCATAACAAAAGCTTTTATCTCTTTACTGTTTATGGGACACATGCTGAAGCAAATGCCCCATTTGCTAAACCATTTGTTATTTTGTCGCATCCAAGTCTTCTTTCTTGCACACAATATGTCATTAAACACAACCTTAGGTCATCTTCCCTCTTCCATTTACTCAAATTTTTTAAATACCTTATGACCCGCACCATAGTTATTGCTTCAATAAGAGCAACCCATGTTTCACTTGACAAGATAGCATAAGGATCTGCACTTTTAATTTTGAATTTGTTTGTAATAAAATGCTTCCGAATTTTCTCAATTTGTTTCCACTACATGTTGGATGTACTGCTGGCCCACAATTCACAACGGTAGAGAATCACCAAAATCACTAAAAGCCCAAAATGAGTTAGAGTGGTTTTCCGGTCCCATAAATCTGCCTCTCTACACCTAGTTTGAAAAACATAAAATGCTTTCCAACCCCCCAAAGTTATTTTTTTTCTACATCCATCCCAACTTAAATTTATGTTGAAGTCAATTCCAAAGTATTTGTAATCTGCAACTTCTTCCAGAATGTTGCCTTCAAAGTAGAACTTATGTTGGTTATGCTTTATTTTATTAGAGAAAACCACTACTTTCGTTTTGCTGATATTGACTTGCATCCCCACATTTCTACAAAAATGCTCAAGGGAAAGTAAGTGCTCTTGCAAACCAAGAGAAGATTTAGCAATCAGAATAAGGCCATCTGTGTACAAAAGAAGACTTATAAAAAACTTGCCCAAATGTATATCGCCACCCCCTTGCGAATTTAGCCACTCTTCAAGTTTGTGGATATATAAACCAAAGAGTGTAGGAGAAAATGTGCAACCTTGTTTGACCCCTATATCGCTTCTAAAAATTTCAAAAATGCCTATTGAAGTTCTAATTTTGACTTTCACCTCTTCGTACAACCTATGCACAACTGATCTCAAATGCATGGGAACCCCAAGTTCCCCCATTATGTGCCAAAGCTTATTCCTAGGAGCCGTGTCAAATGCTTTTATGAAATCAACAAATAAACAGAAGACTTCTTCCTTTTTCTCCCAGACTTTCTCAATAATGTGCCTTAAAGTTATAACATGATCAACTGTGGAATGTTTAGTCTAAAACCTACTTGTCCTTTATCACGTTTATCTATTTCTTATGCCCACTTGTTGATTTTATTTTCTAACATGCTTCCAAATAACTTCACAAAAAAGGGGTTTATCATTATGGTCCTATAGTTGGAGGGATTATTGACGTCACCACTCTTGAAAAGAGGTATTGCCAAACTAGTTGTCCAATCAGTGGGGAACTCCTGTTGTATGATGGTGTTGAAATTTTTTGTTTTGTGAGGTGCAAGAATTTTTAAGCCCCACTTTAGATACTCTACTTGGAGTTCAACTAAGTCTTTTGCTTTTCCAACACCCTACTTCTTGATACCCATATCTACCTCTTGTACTGTGAAGAGTTTTATATCAATGTTGACCAAGGGAGGAGGGTCAACCTTGAGATAACATTTATTATGCATTCTTTTGGCGATGACAACACGAGCGGTTATCAAAATTTGAAATGATGTTGTGCTCTCTCTTATCAACATTGATTTGTACACGTGTTCATTTGGCAAGGATGTTTGTGCAACGAAGGTACCCTGGTCTTAGTATTTGTACCCAGTTGCGTGTCAAGGATGAACGTTGCTTGGAGGCTAGAAATAAGCCCAAATTCTAATGGCCCTTCCTCTTCCTTGTTGTTCATATACGTACTCTTTGTCACGTGAACAAAGCAGATGAAAATAATAAAACCCGAGCTAGCTAACAGTCAAATCTGTTAGATATGTGATTGCACATAGTTCTGGCGTCATTGCAGGAGTATCATCGACAAATCATAATGATTTGGAAATAAGAAGTAAACAATATCAATGAATCAGATGGAAGAAAAATGTATTTAAATTAAAAAATTTTAACGTTAAAATATGGCAAAAAAATATAAAATATTTTAGTTAAAGTTGAATTAATATAAAGTAAATGAAAAAAATAATATAGTATACCTACGACGGAGGCTATAATAACATATTCTTGAAATGCATTATCTTGTTCTAGCTAACATTTATTTGACATGGTTGCATCATCTTGCGGGCACCAAATATTAGTTTCAAGAGGGCAACAAATTCACTCAAATATATATGGCAAGGAATATTGAAAGTCGAGTAATTTTATTCAATCATTCGTTTCTTGCGCGTTTATATGGTACAATATATCCCTCTATATATAAAATATAAAAGGTATTCATAACAATATATTTTCTTAATAAGATATTCGGTTCAATTTGGTTCAACAATGTGCACAATTTTTTAAGTCATATCCTTTGAGTGAATCCTTCAAGTAATTCTATAAAATCCTTATCCTTTATTTCTTTTTGTCTTAATTTTTTTATCTTCATTATGTCTTTTTTTTTACATTATTATAATTTATTAATCACAAATAATAGCTAGTTATTCATGCTTTATAAACCTTCTTCCATATATAAGTGCATCACAAATAACACTCTTATAGATACTTTAGGTATATTAATAGAGATATTAGACGGCGAACGGTTATCCATATCTAATATATGCCCTACTTTCTAGGAACATGAAAACTCAAAGCACATGAAAATGTAATCTCTACATATAACCAAGATCAAAATCCATGAAACAACAATAAAATTTCTTGTTGTTCATTTAGGTTTTCCAACAATAGCTTTGAAGTTAGAATATGATTTATAGTTCAATATTTTGTTTAATACTACCTAGACCCATTACACGAAGTTTCATATTCTTTATAAATTTTAAAGATAATAAACAACTTGGATAAATCATATACCACCATAATGAGCTTGTAATTCATAGGAATGGGGTGATTGTTGATTTTTAAAATAGGACACATAATGTTGAATTTTTTTCGAGAAGGGGAACCCTATAGGAGATCATGTGATTAAAAAGTTCTTCAATACAAATAGCTAAAAGAGCATGGTTGAGTTGTGGAAACTTGGAGTTGAGATGTTTAACATTAGGCTTTTTATGATATTAGGTTAAAAAATAATAGTGCGAATGATCTTATTTGAAGAGAAAGCAACACATAAGACCAGGGTGAATAAAAATGAGAATTTGTCAAGGATGCCAAAAGGATAAGGCACAATCAAACTAAACATGGGGAGCATTTGTTGGGGGATGCCAAAAGGATGAGGCATAATCAAACTAAACATGTGGAGCATAGCTGAAACCACTATTCTTCTTAAGTAATAAGGTATTCCATAAGACCTTAGTGTTAAATTCAAGTGTATTGTTAACCTCTTTCCTTTGAGCATAAAAGAATTGTATTTTATTTATTTTTATTTTAAGTTCACATTAAAATTCTTAGGACACCACACACCACAAATTGTGGCTATAAAATTATGATAGAGTATACAAGTTTATGTAGGTTTTTTTTAATGTTCATTGAACCATACATTATAATGATGTAGAATAAAAGAAAAATTGAATAGAGAGTACTGGATTAAGTTAATGTCGTAGCGAAAGGAGAAATTGTGGGTATAAAATTATGATAAAGTATACAAGTCTATGTAGGTTTTCCTAATGTTCGTTGAACCATACATTATAATGATGTAGAATAAAATAATAATTGAATAGAGAGTAGTGGGTTAAGTTAATGTCATAGTGAAAGTATTCTCCTTTCGACCACAAATCTAATAAGAATCTAATTTGTTTCAAGGAATGGTCAAAGTCCCACCATGATCCATGATTCACCATGATCCATGATTCAAGTTTTATGCATGAAAAAATGATGCCCCTAAAGGTTTTGATTAATTTGTAAATAACTGAGATTATTGAAAATTTAATCACAATTATGGATCCATGGGAATTCTTGAGTTTTTATTTGTTAGATTTTAACCGTTGAAGAAAAGTTATTTATAAAATTAATTAGTCCAAAAAGAATGAATTAAGTGACAATAAATTTCCAATAGTAATATTCATATGAGGGGTACAAAAAATTCACTATAAGAAAAATTCCAAAAAATATAATAATTTATTTTATAATTTTTTTCTTAAATATATTTCCCACAATGATATCTTTTTCATTTTGATACTAATATGAACATTTCAAGTATTTAACTTTTTTTAATTGGCTAGTAACAAAATCAACCAACCAATCTTTATCTGCAATTTTGAATTAGTGAATTTGCTTAAATGGATCTTGTACCCTTCGAGTATCATGCAATATTAACATTAATTCATAATGATTCTTATTGCATTTTAATTAAAAAAACCCATTACACCAGCTTGCATTTCAGGGTGACTACTTTTTATCTCTCATTACCGAAGGTGCACTTGTTGCTCGAACACCTTCAAGGGATTTTATTGAAGAAAATCTATCTCATTCTCTCGAGGGTTGATTTCAATTTAGAGAATCCTCTATCATATCGATAACTTCAAAATGGCAAAGATGCGGTGCATTGAAAATTGTCAAAAGCTCTCTACTAAGAAATGCTTCAAGTGGAGAGGAACAAGTCTCATTGAACTTATAATTAAACAAAAATATATATAAAATAAGTAGAAAAGTATAAGAAAATATAAGAAAATTTAAGTGTGAAGAAAAAAATATGTTAAAATGAAAATAAAATATTATAAATTCTTAAATATTTTAAAATGAAAGATAGAAAATTTCTAAATATCTTTGAATTATGAAATATCAATAAATTCTTTGATTGCGGATCAAGTTATCAATTAATAATCTTTGAAATTCATAGTCATTTTCTTTGATTGTGGATTAAATTATAAACTCGAATATACTTTCTCTTCAGAAGACTCTACACTATATATTGGATGGATGGAAAGGTTATGATAAAAATTGTAAAAAAACTCCTTAGGGTTGTCTCAACTTACTCTATCGTTAACCACATAGTGTCAATTTTGTAAAACTATAATTTTCAGTAAGGACCGAGTGCGTTTTTTCTTCTGTAAGTTTTGTTTGGAATTGAAAAATAAAAAAATTATAAAAACTAAAATTATTTAGTGAAAACATTGTTTCAAATTTCAGAATAAAAAGTTGAGCAAGTTTGAAATCACATAATATGAAAATTGTTTATGATTATAAAGTAAAAAACATGTAAGATTTTTAGATACAATTAGGTAATTAAAGATATGTATATAGTTTTTTTTGAAGGGAAGAAATTTGATATTCATTAATAAAAAAAGTAAAAAAAATATGTATGTTGTTACAAATTATTATAATTTAGTAATTAAAGGAAAATTTAGTGTTATTTAGGAAATAAGAATTATGGACATTCATCATTATTGCTCAAGATAAATTATGTCTAATTTGGAAATTAAAAAAAATCACATATTCTAAAAAATTTCATTATTAATTTAATTTTATATATATTAAGAAACTCTACTTATGAATATTAAAACATATGTAACATAAATAATATATATAAAAAAGCCATGTATTCCTAGAATAATAAAATAGTTGTAACAAAAATAATATAGAACAAGAAAAACTATGTATATTTAAATGTATGAAAATTCCACTGCATTTTATTAAGTAAATTTTTTAAAGAATAATATTTATAAACATTTAAAAATTATTTATTTTAGATCTATATTATTTATTAGATGGATCAATTCTCTAGACCATCTTAATTTTCCCCTTTAAATAAGCTACATTCCACATGAATACCATGGGTCAATACCATGGGTTGATTTTATAGTTTATTATTATTTTATTTTAATTTTATTTTAACCTTGTTAAAATGTTCATTACATTATGGGAATCTCTTTATTTAATTTACTTTTATTTTTATTTTTGTGTAATTTGACATAGTTAAAATGTTAAATATGGCATTACAACATTTTTAAAAACTAACATTATAAAAAACATATATAAAACTATTTACTTGTGAATTTCTAATGGCCTAAAACATTTCAATCGTTTAACATTTGATCCAATAGCTCGGACATGGACACAATCAGAGATAAACACAATGACAGCGAGAGAAATTGTTTTCAAATACAACGTAAATATTTTAATATTTATCATGAATGATTAACTACTATTTAACTTAAATATGAGTAGAATAAAATGTTTTAAAAAAATGAGTATATTAGTGGAATAAAATGTTTTAAATGCTACCTAATATCAAACCAATTTATTAGCACTCCCCCTTTTTAAACATATATAACAATTTGCACGTAACATATTTAGTGACTTCAGCTATATCGAGATATTTCTATGAATAAGAATGAGGCGTCTACAGGTTCAATAAAATCAGTACGTCCACAGCAAATCGAAACACAAACGGGACGCAAATTCCCGGATATTAAGAAACAATGGAACGGCCGTGACAATACGAAGGTTATTAGCCACATAGCGCCAGAGACGACAAAACGCAAAATTGTAAAATTAAAGTTTGAATTTTCGAGTACACAACCTCTCCATCCCTGGACTTCATACAATCATTGAACAGAACTGTAATGTCGCAATCTATATGGTGATCCCTTGGGCCGGGTTACCTTGGGCCGGGTAACTCTGGGCAATTCTAACGGAAATTGCCTCGCTTATTCTTGAAATTGTGTTCTTCATTGCTCTGTTCGAATCCCAATGGCAGTCACACAGCCTCAAGTCTGCACAAATTCTCTTAAATTTCAGCCAAGGGATGCAAATACACTGTTTCGAACCCGGGACAGGAAGCCTCATTTCATGGACAGCTACAGAAGGATGTTATCACGAAGAAGGCACAAATATCTGTTGAGCGAGCGCCTGTTTATGGTAAAATTGGCCCACAAAGGGCGTATGAGAGTTGTTGGAGTCAAAGCAAAAGCTAGAGATGAAGAAGTCGATATTTACGATAACTCTGCTTTAGATGATTACTATTCTGTGCTCGGTGTGGTATGATCTTATTTATTTCTTCCTGTTTTTGTTTTGAAGTGTTTATATGTTTAAATTTTCAGAGTTTTTTTGAATAAAAATTGTTGGGATGGCTTTTGTAATTGAACTCACATGAATGACAGAAAAGGAAATCCCATAGAAACAGAGGAATGCAAACAGAGTAATTTTTTTTTATATTTCATTATTTCATTGTGTTTATTTCTCAAAACTGGGCGGGCCAGCAATTTTAATTTAAGACCTGTCCCGGCCAACGGGCTGATCTACCACTGAGCGACATGCCTCTTTACAATGGGCATCCTTACGGTTTGCTTAGAGGCCGGGAATACCTCCAACAACCTCAAATACTCCCTACCCTCCTAACTGATTGAACATGGGACTGGGAGCGAGAGTGAGGATGACCGCTATTAATGGCCTATTAAGTTGCTTGCCCATCATCACACTAGAGCAGTTACTTCCTTATTGCAGCCAGAGTAGCTAGGTGCATGTACAGTGGATGTAAATGTGTTCTATTTTGAAGTTTGTGAAATTAAGAAACTAAATTGCAAAAAAAAATGTTTTTTTTCGAAGTCATAATAAAATATATATATATAATTATTAATAAGAGAATAATTCAAGGTAGATCCATCTGAATCTCGATCTTCTAATCTTCTAAGTGTTAATAGGTTTATGCTCTGGTTTCTTTTTGATCCATATTAAATTAATAAATTATTGATGCTTCAGAGATAGGGAGTCAAAATGGAATTATGCTGGTATTATGATTTATCAGCCACAAGGATGAAACAAGTTGTACATATTGTTCCCTACAAGCTGTTGTTACACCTCATATTGCATGAGGTGACAGACATTATATGTAACTGGGTTTTAGTTCTCTTAATAAAATCCAGTTTTGGTTTTCTTCTTCTGAAAAGAAAAAAATATTGCATGAGGATAATCACAAGATATTATTCGCAATTTGGTACCCATGTAGCCTTTGATGGATTGGGGGTACATAGTACATACCTTCTTCTTTGCTTGGAGATGATGCTTGAGTTGGTGTTTGGCTTGGAGGAGATTCACTTCTCCTTGATGGGTGATCATGCATGATGGTTTATTGTTTGGTACTCTTTTCATACTTGCAGGCCTTTGATTGATTTATCACCCTCTTGGTATACTTTTGATGGTTATGGAGCATGCTACCTCATCATGACTAGAAAACGATATACTTTGCCTCACGTATAATGGTTCTAGCACCCCCAAGGGGTTGGATGATGTTGATATGAGGTATTGGCATGGAACTATATTGTCTTCGGTCTAGACTCTATTCTAGTAATTTGGCACTGTGATGTTATGCTATTGATGTCGTTAGGAGGGGCTGTCCCACATGTTTCCCTTTTCTTTTGTTGTATTAGACTAGTTGGTGGGACATGATTTATGTGTTGTATGGTTCTACATGATGCCTATGATGTTTATCTTAGAATTTTGGGGATTTATCGAATATGTGGATTATGCTTTGGCAGATGTACCCATTTCATATAGTTCTAGCAAGATTTAGTTGGTTTGCCTTGAGGTGATGGGAGTTACCTAGTGTGAGCACCCTAGGCAAATTGAGAGTTATTGGCATATGTTCACCTTACTAAACATTGTTATTCACCCCTTGATGGAGTGCTCCCTTTTGGCATACAAATTGATGTTGATTTAACTATTTAGGGGATATTTTGACCTCTTGGAGGCTCATCCACGAGCACCTTAGCTCATTTGGCATGGTTTAACACTTGATGGGGAGCACTCACCTTATTGGCACATATGTGGAGGCATCTTCATATTTTATTTCTCAAGGAGATTGACATGTTTCTCTAGGGTGCACCTACATGAGTTGGCTTACGGAGGACTATTATATTATCTGTTGACACCTTCTTCCTTGCACACCTTTGGAGGGCTGTTACACATTGGAAATTATGCTATGGAGTTGGTTAAGGGGGGTGTCTTAGCCTTGAGGGGTCTTATTGGCACATTTATTACATTTTGTCACCCTGCACGAGCTTAATGGAGACTTTATTGCACATATTCATGGTGGTGCGTGTCACCCGAGAGCTTTTAAACCCTGGGTGTATGGAATGATGGAGAGTTGTTATAACAATGACATTCATTTATTACCTCTTTCTTGTTGCACATGTGGAACCTTGGGACAACACATAACTACTTTTGACCATTTTGAGCATGGGATTGACTCTAGTATTTATTTACTGATTATCTTGAGGGGTCGACCTACTTCTCCAAACCCTTGTTCACATGTGGGAAGTTATTATGAGGGCCTTATGACATAAAGTGGCGAAATGTGTCTCTCGCACTTGGTCAATAAATGACACAATTTGAAGATCTTTAGAAGAGGACGGATTATGGAGTGTGATTATCTTCCGTTCCTTGATATTTTGATGTGGCCAAATACCCCAATTTGTGGAGGGCATGTTTGTACATGGGCATGGCACTTGGCACAACAAACATTATTTTGTTATCGTTGACTTGTCTCATGGAGTTAGTTACATGAGAACATTATTGTATTGTTTTCCTCGAATATTTTACTGTTTCTTGTTTGAGAGGAATGTGGATCTCAACAAATCATTGCTACTTTTAGCAACGAAGTTGTTGAGAAGGATATTTTATTTTCATTTATTGGAGAGCTAATGGACCTACGAAAAATAATTACTTGTAAGAGAAATGGAGTTCACTCTATTTAAAGAGTAGCTCTTTGCATTTATAATGGGAGTTGGATTTGGAACTTTTCCCCTTTGAGCTTTTGCTCAATATCTTGAAGACGATGGTAAGTTAAAGTTTTCTTCTCTTGTGGCACACTTGCTTTAGTTTACTTGTTGAAGATTAAGGCTAGAAACGTTTGTATCAAATGTATGTTGACGGGCTGAAATATAGATAACATTGTTCCTCATCAATGTAATATTCCCAATTAGTAGCAGCTAATTGGAAATATTAATTTTGTTCAAATTTTGCCTTTCTAATGTTTAGTCAAGAAATAAAGGGGGTGATGGGACCCATAACCCACACTTAGGAGAAAATAACTCCCTAAAGTCACTTGGACAAATTCAGATTGCAGCACGGGTCCTAGGGGAGCCAAGTGACAGCGCAGGGAGAAGGACAACGTGGGCTAGGCTACGCAGTGGCGGCGTGGGCCAGGACAACGCAGTTGGTGGGGATAGCGTGGCCAAGGAGGGACAGCGCAGTTGAGTGGGGCCTAAGCGAGAGCTAAGCTCTCAAGCATAAAAGGAAGGGGAGGCTAACCATTCAGGGATTCTATCATGCATCTTTTGATTTTCTGTCTTTCAGACATTGAGCACGCTTACGCTGTTTAGCAAAGTCTGCAAGTGCTGTTTAGCATGCGGGTGTCTCCGAGCGGAGATCCCAATCTCAGCCTTGAGGGACTTCGAGTGCCTGCTTAGGTGAGGAGATGCACCATTGTTTTCCAGAGCAGAGTACGCAGTACCTTTCAGCCGGGAGCACGCATTCACTAAGGCATCGCAGTCACACTCAAAGATTACGCAGTCTTGGGAGGAGGCAGCACCGGGAGAGAAGGGAGATCAGGGATTTCAGTCCCGGAGTATTGTAAAGGGATCAACCCTTCACAAATCATCTTTTGTAGTAGGAGGAAGCCATCATTTGCAGTTTATCAGCTTAGGGCCAGCGTACTCACCTAGAGTGCGTGATTTTCCAAGGGAGGTCAAATTCCAGGGTTAGCCATTCCGGGATTCCTTCTTGGGTTTTTCCGGGTTATTGGAGGAGAGCTCATATCTGGAGTTTCATATTTTTCTAAGCAAGGGAATAGCCCCAAAGAGCAGCTCCATTCCAGACAGAGGCAGCAGTTTTGGAAGCAACAGTAGCAACATCAGGGAGTTATGTAGTCATAGAGAGAGCAGCGATTCACTGGGAAATTCTGAGAGTATTTTCAGCTCGCCTTGAGCAAGCCAAGGTGCCATCATTTTGATCACCTTTGTATACATTTTTATCTTTCATATTATAATAAAATGGCTCAACGTTTCTCCATGTTTGCAGTGTTTTTCATGATGTCTCTCTATTTGTTGTAGTTATTGTTTATGTTACTTTATATTGTTGTTTATTTCCTATTCGGAATATTACAGTGGTATCAGAGCTCATAGACTAGGCTCAGCTTGTGGAGCAGATCAGTCTATGTCACTCGGAGGAAAGGAATACATCACTTACCAGGCAAAGTGGTACAGGAGCCGAGAGCGGAGACTCGAGGCCACATTTGGAGAGGGGGACTGCATTCCAGTGGTGGACGTAGAGGAGGAAGAACCTATGGCTGAAGAAAGAGATGACGGGAAGGAGTTCGGGAGTCTCCTCCTGAAATTTATGTAGGAGCTCTCGAGGAGGATAAAGGAGATGGGTCAGAAGTTTACTGCGAACAACAAACAACGTGAAACCCCAAGGGGTTTTCACATCGGTGAGGGATTCGACACTTCTCATCACATACAGGAGCAGATCACAGCGCAGCGGGTAGTACCACACACTCCCCCACTTTCTATGATGCCCACATTCTTGACTACATGCACCGGGACGGGAGGACCTCAGGAGCCGAAGGTGGTTCATTTGGGGGATTATTTTGCAGAGTATCTGTCCTATGGGCGAGAGTTTGGTGAAGCTCTCACTTTCCACGATTTTTGCTAGCTCAAGAAGGACAACAGATCCCGCAACCAGAACAGAGGTGGTGGGTACACGCAGGGAGGTGAGCTGCAACGTACCGTGGGCAGGTTTTTCTTGCCAACATTTGACGAGTCTTCTAAATGTTCAGCGAAAGCTTGGGTGGAGAAGCTGGACATTTATTTTCAGCTTAATCAGATGGCAGAGGGAGAGGCCATCAAGGTGGCAGCGCTGCACCTTGAGGGAGAGGACCATGACTGGTGGTTCCACGGGATGGTCACGTTGGGTCACTCAACAGTGACAGCGTATGTGGAGTTTACACGGAGATTGGTGGAGCGGTTTGACAGGAGGGATCCGAAGGAGCATTTTGTTGAGTTGACCAAGCTCAAGCAAACCGTGAACCCAAAAACTTACATTTCCGAGTTCTTGAGACTTTCAGTGATGGTACTCGACTTGTCCTCGGCTAGGAGGATTTACATGTTCATTGACGGGTTGGCAGAACCTTTGCATGGGCTAGTCAGATCCACGAGGCCTGCTACAGTTTAGGATGCAGTCGGGAGGACTAGAGATTTGTAGGATGCCTTGCCTAGGACCAGAGCTCCTTTCCCCTAGAGACCAACATTTCAGCCAAAGGGGAAGGACATGAGAGTTCCACTGCCGAAGGGGAACCAAGGCCGGGGGCCTTTGGACGATGATACCCGAAGAGACTTGAGACGGAGGAAGCTATGCTTCACATGCCAGGAGCCATGGGCGCCGAGTCATTGATGTGTCGCAAGGAAGGCACATTACATAGAGGTCTTCCCCGACAGCGAGGGAGAAGAAGACGCCTATGACGGGATAGAGACAGAGGCCAGTGCTGTAGTGCAAAGAGGGGATCATTCACCACCTCCTCACCCTGGAGCAGGAGGAGCAATGTTTGCACCCACAGGAGGAGTCCTTGCATCTTTGTGAGGGGTCCCGAAGTATCTGACACTGCATGTCCGGGGCACCGTTCAGGGACAACGTGTTTCAGTTCTAGTCGACAGTGGGGCCACCCACAACTTTATTGGTGCCCAGCTGGTAGAGAGGATGGGCATATAGATAGAGAGCTTTGCTGGCTTCTCAGTACTAGTGCCAGGTGCCAAAACTATGCAGTGTGCTAGATACGTTCCGACATTAGTAGTGACCATGGGGACTTATACTATGACAAATCATTTTTTTGTGGTCGACATTCTAGACACCAATGTGGTGCTGGGAGTGCAGTGGTTGATCACGTTGGGGAAGGTCACCACAGGCTGGGAGACCTTAGAGATGGAGTGGATGGACAAGAAGTGTGGTAAGCATGTGATGATTCGAGGCATGCACACATATCCTCCACAGACAATTTCAGTGCACCGGATGGAGGTAGATTTCTGGAAGGGAGACATAGAGTGGCAGTGGAGCTACGTGTTTCAGAGGTAGGGGCCACAGGGCAGGTAGTTCACCCAAATGTGCAGTCGATTTTGGACAGGTATTCCACGGTTCTTGGGGATATACCACCAGGACAACCACCAGACTGGGGATTTGAGCATACCATTGAGCTTGAGCAGGGTATTCAGGCTGTGATCACCACACCCTATAGGCATCCCAAAGCCTATAGGGACGAGATTGAGAGAGCCATTCACAAGCTCTTAGCACTGGGACACATCTGGCCCAGTACTAGCCCATTTGCTTCTTCTATTGTATTGGTGAATAAGGATGGCACATGAGGATGTGCATCGACTACTGGGCTCTCAACAAGAAAACGATGAAGAACCGATACCCCATTCCGCGGATTGACGAGTTGATGGGTGAGCTGAGGGGATTGAAATTCTTCTCCAAGATTGATCTGAGGTCAGGCTACTATCAGATCTAAGTGAGGGACCAGGATGTCCCCAAGATTGCTCAGATGCCATTATGACCATTTTGAGTTTTTGGTGATGCCTTCGGGCTAACCAATGCACCGACCACTTTCCAGTCTTGTATGAACCACATCTTCCATGGTCAGTTGAGGAAGTTTGTGCTGGTGTTCTTCGATGATATCCTTATCTACAACCACACTTGGGAGGATCACTTACAGCACATTGAGGCTGTACTGCGTATCTTGGAGGAGCAACATTTCTACGCTAAGCTCTCAAAGTGCGAGTTTGGTTTGACAGAGATGCTCTATTTGGGGCATATCATTAGTGTGGATGGAGTATTAGTGTGGATGGAGTGAGATTCCACTAGGAGAAGATCTGGGCCATCCGGGAATGGCCGGAGCCGAAGAATGTGACAGAATTCCGGGGGTTTGTAGGCATCTGCACCTACTACCTGAAGTTTGTCAAGGGATTTTCCCAGCTTGCTTCACCCCTCACAGATCTCACCAAAAAGGGGGCATTTAGTTGGACTGATATAACGTAGAGAGCCTTTGACAGGCTCAAGGAGGTGATGAGTAGCTGCCCAGTGTTGGCTTTTCTAGATTTCACGTAGCCCTTCATCTTGTAGTGTGATGCTTCAGGAGAGGGAATGGGCGCAGTTTTGATGCAGGGAGGCCACCCCATAGCTTTTGAGAGCAGAAATTTGTTGCCGCATGAGAGGTCATATCCTATATACAAGAAGGAGATGCTGGCCATTATGCATGCAATGGCCAAGTTTTGGTAGTACCTGGTGGGCTACAGGTTTCGGATGAGGATTGACCACAACAGCCTCCGATTTTTCCTAGAGCAGAAGCAGTTGCAGGAGAGGCAATAGAAGTGGGCCAGGAAAATCCAGGCATATGACTTTGACATTGAGTATGTCAAAGGGAAGAACAACGTGGTGGCTGATGCTCCATCACGCAGACTGACAACGTTGTCCTTGATGAGCATAGACATGGACTGAAGGGCTCAGCTACTGGTAGAGTACTCCAAGGACTGTTTTGCTTGTGAGGTGCTGGATGGTCAGGTCACAGATGATAGGTACAGAGTGATGGATGAGGTTATTTACTTCAGGGACAGGATCTTCTTGATTGGGGGTTCTCAGCTCAAGGAGAAGATACTGCGTGCCTCCCATGACTCACCATTGTCGGGCCATCAGGGATTCACGAAGACCTATAGGGCTATCAGGGAGAGGTTCTCTTGGAGAGGCCTCAAGGAGGATGTACTCCGGCATGTCAGGGAGTGCGAGGTATGTCAGAGGAACAAGGGGGAGATGAGCCACCCAGTCGGATTAGTACAACCGCTTCCCATTTCGGAAGGAAAGTGGGAAAGCATTTTGATGGACTTCATCACTAGGTTTCCCACGGTGCAGGGCAAGGACTGCATATTTGTGTTCATTGATTGATTGACCAAGTATGGCCACTTATTCGCTATATCAACACAGTACACAACTGCATAGGTGGCAGAGCTGTTCTTCCGTGATATTTTCAAATTGCATGGTATTCCGAAGACCATCGTTAGTGACAGGGACAGCCGTTTCATGGGCGGCTTTTGGCAGGAGCTCTTTTGTTTGGTGGGTACAGAGTTGAGTCTGAGTACCAACTACCACGCTCAGACGGACGGGCAGACAGAGATTGTGAACAAGTGGCTGGAGGGCTACTTGCAAAACTATGTCACAGGGTAGCAGAAGGCCTGGTTGCGTTGGCTGCACTTGGGAGAATACTGCTACAACACCACTTTCCACATGTCTATCGGTATGTCTCTGTTTTATGCTTTGTATGTATATCATGGTTTGACTTTTGCTGATGTTATGTTCGGAGCTAGCAAGGCCCCCAGGGCCAAGGATTGGATCCAAGAGAGTCAGGATATACTCCGGGCTCTTAAGGATAACTTAGCCACAACGCAGAACCAACAGAAGCTATATGCCAACAAAGGACGGGTAGAGAGGCAGTTTGAGGTAGGGGACTTGGTCTACCCACGACTTTAGCGATACCGACAGTCCACACTGAAGCAAAAGGGGGCCGAGAAGCTGAAGCCTCGCTTCTATGGACCTTACAGGGTGACCCGTAGGATAGGGGAGGTTGCTTATGAGTTGGAGCTGCTCACAGGTAGTAGGATACACAACATCTTCCATGTATCATGCCTGAAAAAAGGCATTGGGGCAGCAGGTGACTGCAATAGAGGAGCTTCTACCTACAGATGATGAGGGGCATTTGGTGTTATAGCTAGAAGCCATCATAGACACCAGGGAGAGACAGCTACGGAGCAGGATAGTTAGGGAGTACTTGGTGAGATGGAGGAACTTGCCGGATGAGGATGCCACTTGGGAGAGTGAAGATATTTTGCAACATCCATCTTTGCAGTTGCTTGAGGACAAGCAACATTTTGGCGGGGAGGACTGTAATATTCCCAATTAGCAGCAGCGAATTGGCAATATTAATTTTGTTTAGATTTTGCCTTTCTAATGTTTAGTTAGGAAATAAAGGGGGTGATGGGACCCATAACCCACACTTAGGAGAAAATAACTCCCTAAAGTCACTTAGACAAATTCAGATTGCAGCATGGGGCCCAGGGGAGCCAAGTGACAACACAGGGAGAAGGACAGCATGGAGGCATCGTGGGCCATGCAACGCAGTGGTAGCATGGGCCAGGACAACGCAGTTGGTAGGGACAGCGTGGCCAAGAAGGGACAACGCAGTTGAGTGGGGCCCAAGGGAGAGCTAGGCTCTCAAGCATAAAAGTAAGGGGAGGCTAACCATTCAGGGATTCTATTATGCATCTTCTGATTTTCTGTCTTTCATACATTGAGTACGCTTACGCTGTTTAGCGAAGTCTGCAAGTGCCGTTTAGCACGTGGGTGTCTCCGAGCGGAGATCCCAACCTCAGCCTCGGGGGACTTCGAGTGCCTGCTCAGGTGAGGAGATCCACCATTGTTTTCCAGAGCAGAGTACGCAGTACCTTTCAGCCAGGAGCACGCAGTCACTAAAGCAGCGCAGTCACACTCAGAGATTACGCAGTCTTGGGAGGAGGCAGCACCGAGAGAGAAGGGAGATCAGGAATTTCAGCTTGGGAGTATTGTGAAAGGATCAACCCTTCACAAATCATCTTTTGTAGTAGGAGGAGGCCATCTTTTGCAGTTTATCAGCTCAGGGCTAGCGTACTCACCTGAAGTGCGTGATTTTCCAAGGGAGGTCAAATTTCGGGGTCAACCATTCCGGGATTCCTTCCTGGGTTTTTCTGGGTTATTGGAGGAGAGCTCATATCTGAAGTTTCATATTTTTCTGAGTAGGGGAACAACCCAAAAGAGAAACTCCATTCCAGACAGAGGCAGCTGTTTCGATAGCAGAAGTAGCAGCATCAGGGAGTTACGCAGTCATAGAGAGAGCAACCATTCACTGGGAGATTTTGAGAGTATTTTCAGCTTGCCTTGAGCAAGCCATGGTGCCATCATTCCGATCACCTTTGTATACATTTTTATCTTTCAGATTATAATAAAATGGCTCAGCGTTTCTCCATGTTTGCAGTGTTTTTCATGATGTCTCTCTATTTGCTGTAGTTATTGTTTATGTTGCTTTATATTGCTGTTTATTTCCTATTCGGAATATTACAATCAAGAAGATTGTACTTTTGTTAAGAAGAATAATAATTGTGGTCAATTGCTTCTTTATGTTCTTTGTTTATAATACTAGAAATGCTATTGCATACCTTCTTTATTCATTTGGATGGGTTATACTTTGCATAACCTTGTAGTAGATGCACCCTTTGATCCATCTAGGGGTCTTTCTTAATTGAGATTTCTCTCAAAGATTTATGATTTAGTGGATAATAAGATAGTTGTGTTTGTAGTTTCTTTATTCGGGCTATCTTCACTCTTAATCTCATCGTTGTCCTCCTTAGTGGTTGATGCTTGACTTTACTTGCTCAATGAACTTGAAAATAGTCTTATTCTTCCCATCAGTCTATTTACAGAAGCACTTTTATTATTTCATTTTGCTAAAGCTAACTTGTCGTAGACCTATAGTTTGCTTGAATTTTTCAATGCAAACTTGAGTTTTTCCCAAGTCTATTTTGGCACTTGAGGTTGTGTGGCGTTGCCTTACCTTTGAGTGCAAGGGCTTGGATAGCTTTGGCCTTTTACAACCAATCTAGACCTTTTCACTTAAGGTTTGCCCCTAACTTTGACTTAAGCCACAATATCTTAAATGTAACTAAGCCGTACTCAACCAAGTTCATTCAACAATTGACACACATCCAACGATGGCCTTTAAAACATCCCAACAATACTTTACACTTACCCAATATTTCAATACTTAGGCAACTCAATGCATTATAAAGGAAAATATCATTCAACAATGTAAAGAGTCCACAACACATATGTATGGGTGACACCCAAGGCATGTTCCTTAACTTATTTATATGAAGAATGTTACAATGCACAATAGAGGAGTGTGACCAATTATTTGCAGCTTATTTACACGCTATAATTACAAAAGGCATAATTTCTAATGAGAGTTGCCAATATAAACCATGAAACAACCATAGGCATTCCATTTATAGGTCCTATCTTCTTTTTCTTTTCACGTAGCAAGTGCAATTCACCCTATTATGTCAACCCCAAAAAAATGCACTATTGCATGCTTCTTTGATACTTGTGTGAATGATTGATGGTGTATAATGATGCCTTAGCACCATTGAGATGTCCTTTTTATATAAGACTTGCCTTTCACTTGCACGCCCCTTCAACTCTAAGGTGGGCCCAAGTGCCCCCCTTGTTGAACTCAATTGCACCCACATGGCTTGTATGCTAACATTTGCATCTAATGGTGCACGTTGCAAGTGCCACATGTCTTTAATCATTCAAAGGTGCGGTCATGTCCAAGTGTGCCCATAAGCCTAACTAGATGTGCCCAGGAAGTGCCCCTGGCAAGGCACGTCCAAGTGTCCCTAACAAAGTGCCATTCAAGTGTGCGTAGTTGTCTTGCACCCAAGTGTGCCCAACTGTCTTGTGCGCAAGTGTGCCCAACCAAACTCTGTCCATGCAATGTGAGTACAAGTGTGCCTAGCCAATGCCAGTTCGTCTAAGTGTGCCCATGTCATCTATAAGTCAATTGGTTCTTCTTAGATACTTTTCCTATCATGATTAGTGCATGCCTATGGATGGGGTCATCCATGATAACCTTCTTCGCCTTCACTTGCCAAGTTCACTTCCACACTTCTCTTGTGTTTGCAACTAATGGGAACTACCAAGGTCTACAATGCGCATAGTCTAAGCAAGGGTGCCCAACTTGTTTGTGGTGTGCATTTCCATTGTGTGAGGGTGCTCAAAATTGACTCCTCTAGCCTAGCCAATGCCAGTTCGTCTAAGTGTGCCCATGTCATCTATAAGTCAATTGGTTCTTCTTAGATACTTTTCCTATCATGATTAGTGCATGCCTATGGATGGGGTCATCCATGATAACCTTCTTCGCCTTCACTTGCCAAGTTCACTTCCACACTTCTCTTGTGTTTGCAACTAATGGGAACTACCAAGGTCTACAATGCGCATAGTCTAAGCAAGGGTGCCCAACTTGTTTGTGGTGTGCATTTCCATTGTGTGAGGGTGCTCAAAATTGACTCCTCTAGCCATCAACCTTTCGTTGTGTCCATCTGTGCTGGTTAATTAACCATTGAGGTGATCATGTGGTGGGGGTCCCTGAAGCCATTCAAGGCTAGGGCGTTACATCCTCCCCCACTAGAAGTCGTTGCCATCCTCACTTGTGAATTTCCCACGAATGCACCAATTTATTCTCCTAACTGATTAACAATTTATTTGTTTACGGTAAATACCAAATAATTCTCTGGTGCATTCTTCACAAATACGTTGCAGAATAAATCAAGAACTGAGAAATAGATGCACACACATAAAAAATAGACACCAATATTGGACTAAAAGTCCCCGGAAAAAGCCCGAAGGGAAAACTGGTGCAATAAATGAGGGTTTATTTGATTATTATACAACAAATATGGAAAATTACAATTGTTGGCCTTCCTGGCTCAGCTCCAATAATTATATCTCACTGGAAAAATACTGGTAGAATCCTTCTTCTTAGCAAATCAATTTGTAATATCCCAAATGGGGATTAACAGTAATAAAAGTGCCAATAGACAACTAACTACAGCAAAAATGCAAACACCATTAAAACACACAAACTAGAGCCAAAATCACTGTTGAGCCATTTTATTAATATATTGGGAAAGAGTACAATTGAGGTGTTGGAAATTTTGCTCCTGGGCCTGCTCAAGGCAGGCTTGAAGAACAACTCAAGCAAAAATTTTGGCTGAAAGTGCCTCTGCGTGGTTCAGTCTCTGTGTTTCCTAGCTCAGAAATGTTGTTGCTAGCTGACTTTGGATTGCTGGTTGGGCTGCTTCCTCTGCTCAGAAAATTCCAGGCGTTTAACCCTAGACTCTACTCACCAAACCCACAAAAACGCCGCGAAGGAATTGGCCAGATGTTGACCCCGAAATTTCGGCTCAATTTCCTCTAGCTCCTCTAGCTACTAGCTGCGTTAGGATCACTATTTGAAGCCTCAAACCTGCCCAGAAAATTCAGCCGAATTAATCTTGGCTTCTGCTCAATAAATCCAGAAAAACCCAGAAAGGGTTCGCCCAAAGCTTGACTTCAGAATTTGGCCCTCTTGGGCTTGGCTAACTGCGCTGTTGGGTAAATCGAACCTTTGGATGAATCTACTAGAAAATTCCTTCGGAGAGCTACCAAAATCCTTGGTAGGAGGTGGCTAACCTGCCCTCCAAATCTCCTGCTGAAACTTTGCTACTCCACACTCCCAGCACCCACACCGAACTGAACTGCACAATCACTACATAGTCTACTCTACCTCTACGCAATCCTGAAGGGGCTATGCTCTTCCTGTTGCTGTTGTTGTGTAATTCTCTCACCAAAATGCAGAACTCCTCTCCTGAGTGGGCAGTGAAAGTCCCCCGAGGTAGAGGTTGACATCTTCGCTTGAATATCTCATGTGCTAAACAACACTGCAGACTTGGCTCTTCGGCTTAAGCGTGCTTCAATCAAAATGAACAAGAAAATAAGATGAATGAATGAATGCCAAAATGAGCCTTCCCTTCTTCCTTTTATCCATTGAGGCCCAACGTATGCCTTGGGTCCCACCTTGGTCTGCACTGCCTCGCCTTGGCCAATCACGTGCTGCCTTCCTCTAGCCAATCCCACAATGTCCTTTTCGTGCCTCTTCTATGTTGCCACCTAAGGCCAATTTGACCCCACCACTAGAGCTGCAATTTTCCCTTAGGGACTTTAGGAAAATACTTTATTTGGCTTAATTATTAGTTGTGGTCCCCTACCCACTTTATTTCCACCTGACATTAGGAAATGCCAAAATAAATCAAAATTAATATTCCAATTAGATGACTGCTAATTTTGAATATTGTAGTCCTCCCCAAAAAAAATTGCTTCTCCTCAAGTAATGCCTGAACAAGCATCCTCTCTAGTTGACGCTCCTCCATAGGTCATTGCAAAATGTGCCAGGGTCCCAAATGTGCCACTGAGTCATCCCTGAACTCTGCATCACCCTAATATGAAGGGATCCCTCATCACCAGGGTCCCAAGCCATCCTATCCAACATGAAGATCCCCCTGCTCCACTCACCATCCTGCCAGGCATAAGTAACAGAAGCCCTCTGCACACCATCAGTGAGTAGGGAATCATGATAATATGGCACTATGCCCGACACCTCATGAAGTTTCCCTACCAAGTAGACCATCCCATGCACTCCAAGAGTAAACCCTCGAAGATGCCATCTAATCCCGACAAAGATAACGTCTCGCTCACATGAGCCCCTCCTTTTGTCATCCCGCTGACCAACCTGCCATACTAATGAAGTTCCCCACTCCATTAGTGACTCGCTAAAGCCCAATGGAAGATCTACATGATCTCCCCATGTAGTATACAACTCATCCCTAAAGGATATCAAGCTGTGTGGAGCTGTAATGCTCGGGTCCCCTGCTAATCTCGGAGAGGTACCACCATGTTGACATTGCGCTACTCTGACCATGAGATACTCCCCATCGTGCGCAGATTATATCCTCCTCTCCTGAGGCCTAGTGGCAGGAGATCTGTGAGAGAA
This sequence comes from Pinus albicaulis, assembly GCA_034641835.2. Lineage (NCBI taxonomy): Eukaryota > Viridiplantae > Streptophyta > Pinopsida > Pinales > Pinaceae > Pinus > Pinus albicaulis. The sequence continues at coordinate 74,192,102 of CM076582.1, read as the reverse complement.
GCTCATCCAGCCCACGCATTGCCATGATGCCAATATCTACCCCTCTGAATGTAACTCCGTCCCTATGCAGCAGCATAGAAAGTTGACCTCGCGATCCAATGAAGGCCTCTGAGTATCCCCATGTGCCAACCCAATAATGAACTAGATCACTCTCTATCCTGACTTCGACCATCACGAGACAGAATGGTCTATCAATCAGCTAAATCTCTGCCTCCCATAGCTGGAATTGCTGCACCATAGCTCTCACAACTGCAGGAATCCCTCCGTGCGTCATCTCTAGTCCCTGCATGTGACCAAGATAGAGGGTCCATATATCATGGGCAAATCTGATGCATGCTAACCTGCCCTGTGCATGCCACTGTGTAGTGCCGATGACCCCTGGAAGCCACATGTGACAACTAGCCACCCCCTGAATGCAACCAATAAATGGATCTTTGATACTCGCAAGCGACTCAAGATATGTGGATCCCTCCTGTTCCTGCCAACCATCTCCACTGGGTCTGCCATCCACCCTCTCGATAATGTGCCGATACATTGTCTGGAGCCCAGACACATACTGGGATGCTACCTCAGCTGTACCCAGTATCCTCTGCTCATGCATGGTCTCGACATGCCCTGAGAAAAGAGTGACGCATGTATCCTTCGTGACCCGCTCCCCAGGTGTAGGCTCAGTGATGACTGATATGCAATGTTCCACCAAGTCCCCTGGAGGTGGGAGCGAGGGGGCGAGGGAGTGCGGGAGCGGCCTATGCAAAAGCTCCCTACCAATTTTTAGGAAACGTGGGGGGACGTCAGGGTCATAAAAACTATAAAATATAAAAATATATATAATATTATAATATTATATATGATATATCATTGAAAATTTAATAATAAATATTTATAATGCAACTGTATTTTTCATTTTTGCAAGGAATGTATATACAGTCATCATACACTTACATCATGAAAGATAAATCATAAATGATAAAATTTCAAAATTATAAATCGATGAATGATGAATTGTCTAACTGAAACAAATTTAAAAGTTAAAACTTAAAAATTACATCATGGATTCATATGTAAATTTGTAACTGTATAATCATTAATGTAACTACTAACAATGTACAATGAAAATAAAGTTTAAGATATGATATGAGTCATGACATATATGATATTATATCAAGATTCAAAATAAACTTTAAACTGAAGTTTACAACTCAAGTTTGAAACATAAATATTAAAACTTAAAAGCAAATAAGTTTAAAGTTATGTCTGAAACAATGAAACATAAAACATAAAACTAATTTCTTCCGACTGCGAGCAGCAAGCTGTGAACTGCTGCGAGCTTCTTCTGGTGGCTGTGGCAAGTGCTATGGGCGGCAAGTGCTAAGTGCAGATGATACAATGATACACTGAAAACAAATGAAACCTAAAAATTAATTTAATTAAACAATCGATTATTAAATTTTTATTTTTATTTTTTTCATTTAATTTTTTTAAATTTTTTTTTAATTGTGGGCCCCACACGCCCCCTCCCATCCCCTCACGCCCCCTTCACACCCCCTCATGCTCCCTCCCGTCCCCTCACGCCCCCTTCACGCTCCCTCACGCTCCCTTGACCCCTCAATCTGAGGAAATGTCCCCTTTGACGTCCCCCTTAATTTTCTGAATTTTGGGGACGTCGAGAAACGTCCCCTAGAAGTCCCCAAGACCCCGGAGCACAAGGGGGCGAGGATTCTAGACCCCTAGGTGGGGGGGGCGAGTCCTCGTGTAACACTGCTGATATGCCACCCCTGTAGGTGATCATCTCATTCCCTAACCTGTGGCTGTCAACTAGCGCATCGATCCAATGCCACAGTTGAGAAGTCTCTCCCCTAGTGTGCTCAGTGTCATCCAAATATGTTGGGTGAGCCTCACGTACCCCGCTGCTCATGCCCAAAGTACCAAAGGACAACAACAAAATCGACTAAGCCCGTGAGTGATGTAGAGAGGGTCAGGCGTGTGAGTCCCCACGGATACCGTCAAGCATCGCTCATCTGTCTCTTTGTCAATCTTGGGTGAACTACCTCCAAAGGCATGCCCGGTGTCTCCGTCCATGAGTCTCCTTGGAGGCAATACTTTAAGATCTCGCTGCACAGCACCATACACCCCCGCATACCACCGATCATCCATGTACTCCTCGACATGCCACTGCACACTGCAACATACCCCTGTACACCGTTGGATACCCCCTCCTACTGCTGTACCACCCTGTACCGTCCTGTGCCTTGTCTGTGTCAAGGCACCAGTCACTCATCGCGTGTATTCAATGTGATGTAAGACACTCCTACTCCACAATGCAACCCAACACACTACGATACACCACCGTGCACCTCCATGTCCATTGGTAGTCCACCGCTCAATGCTAGATGCTCCCACACATCCTTGGATGTGATGGCCTAGAGTTGTGTCTCTACATGTCAGACCACCCCCAATCGGTATCATCACCTCCACTGTTGTGTCACTATACCCGCCGATGAATGGATCATCACTCCAAACCCTCCCTGAGGGGTCCTAGAAGTGAATCTCCCTATGTGTCAGTAGTGATGCCACCACAGCTCTGCTTCGCTGCAACCTCTGTGCCCCACACAAAGGCGAAGAATCCTTAGCTGCATACAAGGCATCGTCTGGTGGCTTGCCAGTGCCACCTCCTCCGACAAGCTCTTGCCAAGGTATGTTGATCACCTCGTGACCCCGCGTACAAATGTCGTACCAAAACAACCCAAGGAGTCTGCCCATAAACTAGTTGGCCATTGGAGTTGACCGAAACTCCCCTAGGGAATGTGCACGCTCCACTGCTAGGCCAACTGTACCCTCCAAAACATAGTCTACCGGCTTGCCTAGGAAACGATAGGTAGTCCCACCCAGATCTCAATGCCAGTTTGGGATTCCTGTATTCCCAACGCCTGGAAACTCCTGCTGAACTACACCCAGGTCCACCACCATCTCCATAACCCACTCCACCGGTACCAACTCAAAATCTCTCGCCATCCAACCTCAACATGCGGGTGCTGCACCTTGTGCAACTCTGATCGTCTCATCCCGCTATCTAGGTCAACACATGAGATTTGACTAGGTTGCTCTGTCTCTCTCCCTCCATTGGGAAGAGGTGACCTAACAGTGCTACTAGCCTCGTCTATGTATTCCTGAAGGGGGCTGCTCTGACACTCCGATGTGCCCTCTAATTGTACCATTAGGGAATCCAACAGTTCCCCAATGTGGGCCAACTTGGCCGCTGACTTGACACAAACCACTCTCATGCCCTCCAGTTCCTCGTTCTGCAACAAAATAGCCTCTCGTACTAATGTGGCCTTCCCTTTTTAAGCTAGAAGGCCGACCTGAAGTTGATGCACTGTTGTGTACGACCATCGTCCAATACCTCTATATCTCCTAGCGCCTCATCAAAGGTGGATACATCTCCTGGCACCTCACCCATCTGCCGCGTGCTGCTACCACTTGAAGCCTCGTACACTACCCCGATCATCGCCTTAATAGATGGCACTACTGGGGTAGGCTCTAATCTCTCTACTATGATGTCAATCGACATGGTCAAGGAAGTCTCCAACATGGGTGACACCTGCGTCATACTAGGTGTATCCACATGCTCCCCATGATCCTGTATGCCCTCATCCTCCAAGTGCGAGGTAGCCATTCTGATGGCTTCCCCCTCTGTTACTTAGTAAAGTTGGAAAAAGGTATCCAACTTTTCCACCCGATCCTGAGTCATGCACTTGGTGGATCCATCATACTTGGGAAAAGGTATCCTCCCAATGGTATGCTGCAACTCTGAGTTTTGCGTGCTAGAACCCCCATTGTTCCTGCATTTTTCATGTTGCCTGAGCTGGCAGTAATCTCTGAAGGACAAGGCTACTTTGAAGTTTTCCCCCATGGACTGCCATGGGTATATGATCATGCCGCCTATCTTGCTTTCTCGGTACTGATGGTAGAAATGTAGGCATCGTGGTCCTGGTTGGCCTACTAAAGGCTGGCGAGTGAATGGTTGGTAAAGGGTGGTCACACTGTCGCGAGACCCCTGAAGTCTCCCCAAATAGGAACTCATGATGGATGCTCTTATCCCTATTCTATTGCTCAAGTCCTTCCAAGATTCCCTTCTACCCTTTGGCTAAATCATTTAGGGCCTTTAAGATGCTACTAAATGTTGCTTCCCCTTTGCTCCTCGACTCCCCCATATTTTCCACCTCTACTGCCTTTGGTGGGTAATGTTCTGCCTACCCTCCTCATTCATAGAAAAAGAACCCCACAGTTGAGCCAAGAACGAAGCTCCGATACAACTGTAATATCCCAAATGGGGATTAACAGTAATAAAAGTGCCAATAGACAAGTAACTACAACAAAAATGCAAACACCATTAAAACACAGAAACTGGAGCCAAAATCACTACGGAGCCATTTTATTAATATATTGGGAAAGAGTACAATTGAGGTGTTGGAAAGTTTGCACCTGGGCCTACTCAAGGCAGGCTTGAAGAGCAATTCAAATCCAAGCAAAAACTCTGGCTGAAAGTGTCTCTGCGTGGCTCAGTCTCTGCGCTGCCTAGCCCAGAAATGCTGCTACTGGCTGACTTCGGATTGTTGGTTGGGCTGCTTCCTCTGCTCAGAAAATTCCGGGCTTTTAACCCTAGACTCTACTCACCAAACCCACAAAAACCCGTGAAGGAATTGGCCAGATGTTGACCTTGAAATTTCGGCTCAATTTCCTCTAGCTCCTCTAGCTGTTGGCTGCGTTATGATCTCTGATTGAAGTCTCAAACCTGCCCAGAAAATTCTGCCAAATTAATTTTGGCTTCTCCTCAATAAACCCAGAAAAACCCAAAAAGGGTTCGCCCAAAGCTTGACTTCGGAATTTGGCCCTCTTGGGCTTGGTTCATTGCGCTGCTGGGTAAATTGAACCTCTGGATGAATCTGCTAGAAAATGCCTCTCGAGAGCTACAAAAATCCCTGGTAGGAGGTGGCTAACCTCCCATCCAAATCTCCTATTGAAACTCCGCTGCTCTCCCCACTCTCAGCACCCACACCGAACTGAACTGTGTAATCACTGTGTAGTCTACTCTACCTCTGCGTAGTCGTGAAGGGGCTACGCTCTTCCTGTTGCTACTGTTGTGTAATTCCATCACCAAAATGCAGAACTCCTCTCCTGGGTGGGCACTCGAAGTCCCCTGAGGTAGAGGTTGAGATCTTCGCTTGAAGATCTCATGTGCTAAACAACACTGCAGACTTAGCTCTTCAGCTCAAGCGCGCTTCAGTCAAAATGAACTAGAAAATAAGATGAATGAATGAATGCCAAAATGAGCCTTCCCTTCTTCCTTTTATCCACTGAGGCCCAACGTATGCCTTGGGTTCCACCTTGGCCTGCACTGCCTCTCCTTGGCAAATTATGTGCTGCCTTCCTCTAGCCAATCCCATGCTGTACTTTTCGTGCCTCTTCTATGCTGCCACCTAAGGCCAATTCGACCGCACCACTAGAGCTGCAATTTTCCCTTAGGGACTTTAGGAAAAGACTTTATTTGGCTTAATTATTAGTTGTGGGTCCCCTACCCACTTTATTTTCGCTTGACATTAGGAAATGCCAAAATAAATCAAAATTAATATTCCAATTTGCTGACTGTTAGTTTGGAATATTACACAATCTAGCCTCCCCTTGGCCACTCGCTCTCTCCTTGGCACTCGCACCACTAGGCAGAAATGCGCACTGCATCCTGTAGGACTTTTGTACAACCCCAGAAACACCTCGTGCCAAGTCATCCTGCCTATCTCTACCTCTGGAAACAATTCGCTAGGCCTCCTGGAACTTGATCCGGGCACTAGCTACTGAATCAATCCCTCTCTCAACAACTCGCACTGCAAAAATCGTCCTCCCTGCTGGATAATTCGACCTTCCTTCCTTGATGATGGAAACTGGAAAGCCACCTGAGAATTTCTCTGGAAATTCCCCCCCACTGCAACCCTTGCTATTCTCTGGTTCGAATTCTTCCCTCGCTGAATACTGCGCATTGGATAATTTGCACTGCCTTGCTTCCTTGCTCTCACAACAGTATCTATATCCATCCCATCGACTTGCTCTTACAATCTCTTGCTAGAGCATCAACAACCAAGATCTAGTCTCGATTGATGGCTAAGATCAATTTGACTCAATCAATACATTTATTTGGAAGTATGTAGAGCAAAAGTCGATTTCCTCAATTAATACCCATTAATTAATCAATTTTCGTAAGTTAGACTTAGGAACTTTTTAATTATTGATCAATTAATTTAATTGAGAGGTTTCTAAGCGTTTTCTCTGGAAACCTTTTTTGGGTTTTGTAGATCTCGTGTTCCTTAGCCTCTCTGACACCTTAGAAACTAGAACCCCTGTTTGACGCTGCCACAATATCCAAAAAACTAACACTTCATCTTAGCGAGGAAGGCGTTCTCCACCAACATAATACTCTACATCTTGTAGCTGGACTAATCACACTGCTGATGTTTGACATCTATTGCACCTCCTTTCTTCACATCTTTTATTGATTTGACTCCCTGTCACTGGAAATCACTGTGAAGAGGTTAAACTGGAAAACACTGTGCATACTTTGATTCACCTCACAATGTTGTTGCTGCTACATTGCTGTTGCAACTACTGCAATAGTGAGTTTGATCTCACCTGATCTCCCTCTGAAACAGAATTGGGAAATCTCTCTTGGATGGAAACCCCTAAATGGAGTCTCGCTCTGGCTGGAACTGCACCTGCAACTAGACAATTCGTACTGCCTCCTCCATGTTGATTTTTGTAGCGTCGGAAAGTGTTCCAAGTCTCAAAATTTGTAACGAGGCTTGGACATCAGTATTCCAAAGAACCTATAAACTGTTTGTGAAAATTCCACTCGGTTCATGTTTTATTAAAATAATTAATTATTTTAATGGAGACCCTAAGTCTAAACTTAGGGAAACTAATGGGTATTAATGAAACAGAGTGTGAATCTTCTAGAGAATGAAGATCAGGTCAATTATTAATCTTAGCCACTGATTAGACTTCTAATCTGGGCCACTGATTCATCAATGAGAAGATTATTAAAGAAGGCTTGAGGGTCATTTGGAAAGCAAGCCGGGCAAACACTTAGTAACCTGAAGGAAGTCGATTTTGAAGGAATGGAATTCAATTTCAGAGGGAGAGTTGCAGGGTAGAGGGCGTTAGCAGTGACAAGGGTCGAGGAAAGAAGGACGTAGAAGGACAAGGAAGGCAGCACAAACAGCTCACACAGGGTGACGCAGTCTCTGCGCAGAGAAACACGCAGAGGGACGCAGAGAGGAGTTGTGAGTCTCCCGGGTGTCAAAAATTCTCTAGAGGGTTCGTGAGAATTTATCTCAGGTGTTTTCCAAAGAAGTCTGCCAGTCTTTTCCTTGTAAAGAATTTCATTGCTGAAGAATAATATATAAACCCTCATCTGCTGCACCGGTTTTCCCGCATTGGGTTTTTCTAGGGACAATTGTCCAAAAATAATTGCGTCTATGTGATTGATTCTTATGCTTGTATTTATTACTGTTTTGTTCTTTGCATATACTTGAGTGAATGCTGCAGTTTTATTTATTTCAAAATTTACTCAAAGAATTCTATAAATAATTTATTGGAAATAAGTAGGAGAAATAAATCTATCACTCCAGAAGTATTTTTGGGATTGAAATTTTCACATGGTATCAGAACAAAGATGAGTAACAGGAGCAGAGAACCGACGATGGAACAAAGATCAGACGTTGCTGCAGCAACAACTCAGAAGGGTTCACACAGTTCTCCAGAGAAGAGGGAAATCATGAAAGAAAAAATGGATCAAGACGTTTTTGTTCTGGCATCCAGATTGGAAGAAAATTTGCTTGTGTCAGGTTCTGCTTCTCCTGAGATCTGGTATATTGACAGTTGGGCTTTTGCTCACATGATGGGAGTACGAGAATATTTCTCAAGCTACCAAGAAGAGCAGATGAATTTTAAAATCACCATGGGCAATAAGGCGAAATGTACCCCTGTTGGAAGAGGTACCATAGTGTTTCAAATAGAAGCTAGTAATAAGCTTCGGACCACCAATGTGCTGCATGTGCCTGGTTTGGGGATGAACTTACTCTCTTTGTCGTAGCTTCAAAACAAAGGTTATGACGTTTACTTCATTGGCAAAAGAGTATACGTCAAACACCTGAGTTGGAAGAAGAAGGCACAAATTGGAGTGAGGAGCAATAAACTCTACAAGTTATAGCTTGAATCCCCAATGGCACTGATAGGCATCACTGATGAGAAGGATTTGAATGAACTATGGCATAGGAGAATGGGGCACTTACACCATGGGGCGTTAAGAATTCTCAAGAAGACTGTCATGGGAGTTCCAGAACTGAGCACTAAGCGAGACGATGCATGCAGAGGGTGTGTATTGGGAAATTATGCCAAGGCAGCATACCATAGATGCAGCAATAGGGCTAAGAGTGTGTTGGGCTTAATACACTCAGACATCTGCGGACCAATGTCCACTAGAGGTCTTAGTGGTGCCGAATATTTCATCACCTTTATTGATGACCATTCCAGGAAGACTTGGATCTACTTTCTGAAGACCAAGGACAAAGTCTTTGATTGATTCAAGGAGTTTAAAGCTCTGGTAAAGAATCTGATAGGAAAGCGGATAAAGACACCGCGATCAAACAATGGTGGAGAATACATCGATAAAGACTTCATAGAGTTTTGCACAAGGGAAGGCATCAGAAGGGAGTGGACCGCTCCGTATAATCCAGAGCATAATGGAATTGTAGAGAGAAATAATATAACTATTGTCGAGACTACAAATGCTCCATGATCAAGGCATGCCCAAATTCCTATGGGCTGAAGCTTGTAATATAATTGTCTATGTACAAAACAAGATTCCTCACAGTGCATTGGGTAAGATCACTCCAGAAAGTGTCTTCACTGGCAAGAAGCCAAAAGTGAGCCACTTTAGGATCTTTGGCAGTGCGGCATACTGCCATGTGCCCGAAGAGAAGAGGAAGAAACTGGATAAGACTAGAGAAAAGGGATATCTGCTGGGATATAATGAGAATGCAAAGGCTTACCGCATCTACATTCCTGAGAGCAGGAAGATTGTAGACGATGGGATGTGAAGTTCATAGAGGAAAGGGCCTTTAGCAAATCCCGGGAGATGCCTTCTGCTACGCAGTCTGAGGAGGATTCGCTGGTCCAACCACAACGACCTGCGAAGGGCAATACAAGTGCCTCTCCAAGGCATGGGGATCCAAGGGATACATCTCCCAAGGAGTTGCAGGAAGGAGAGCAGGTAGATCCACCTAACACTAGTGGTAGGATGAGCAGGGAATTACGACAGATTCTGAGGGACGCAGAGGAGTTTGTCGGAGCCCCCAGAAATGAGAAGAGGCAGCACATGCAACCTGAAAGGTACCAAGTTTTGGTAGCCCAGGTTGGGGAACTCTTTAGTTTTCAGGAGGCAGCTCAACGTCAGGTACGGGTAGATGCGATGGTGGAAGAATACAGTGCCATCATGACAAATGATGTTTGGGAAGTGGTTCCTAGGCCTTAGGACAGATCAATTGTGGGTTCGAGATGGATCTACAAGATCAAATATGCTGCAGATGGCAACATCGAGAAATTTAAAGCCGGGTTTGTGGCTAAGGGGTATACTCAGAAGAAAGGGATAGATTGTAATATCCCCAAATTAGCAATCAGCTAATTGGGATATTAATTTTGATTAATTTTGGTAAATCCTAATGTTGGGTGGAAATAAAGTGGGTAGGGGACCCACAATTAATAATTAGGCCAAATAAAGTCTTTTCCTAAAGTCCCAAAGGGAAAATTGCGGCTCTAGTGGTGGGGTCGAGTTGATCTTAGGTGGCAGTGTAGAAGAGGAACGAAAATTACAGCGTGGGATTGGCTAGAGGAAGGCAGCACATGATTGGCCAAGGAGAGGCAGTGCAGGCCAAGGTGGGACCCAAGGCATACATTGGGCCTCAATGGATAAAAGGAATAAGGGAAGGCTCATTTGGTCATTCATTCTTTCAACTATTTTCTTCTTGTCATTTTGACAGAGCACGCTTGAGTCGGAGAGCCAAGTCTGCAGTGCTGTTTAGCACACGAGATCTTCAAACGGAGATCTCAACCTCTACCTCGGGGGACTTCGAGTGCTCGCTCAAGAGAGGAGTTCCACACATTGTGAGGAGAATTTCTATCAGCAACATTAGGAGGAAGCATAGCTAGTTCTGGATTGCGTAGAGGAGGAGTCCTTACTCCGATGGTAACAGGTTGCAAATTGAACATAGATGACTCATCTAAGGATGTGGATCAGAGGTTGTAAAGATCTATGATTGGTAGTCTTCTATATGTAACAGCCTCTCGGCTAGATTTTATGCAAGCAATTGGACAAGTGGCAAGATTCCAAGCAGCACCAAAAGATCCACATATTATTACCGTCAAAAGAATTCTTCGATATCTAAAAGGCACAGAAGAATATGGCTTGTGGTATCCCAAGGGTATCAATCTCATTATTCAAGCCTTTACAGATGCAGATTGGGCAGGAAGCGTTGATGATCGTAAGAGTACTAGTGGAGCAGCATTCTATCTAGGTGGTTGTCTCGTATCATGGTTGAGCAAAAAGCAAACCTCAATCTCGTTATCTACAGCGGAAGCAGAATACATTGCAGCAGCATCATGTTGTACTCAAGTCCTTTGGATGAAACAAACTTTGCAAGATCTTCAAGTACAATTCAGTGAGCCTATTGCCATATTTTGTGACAACACTAGTGCCATCAGCATCTCCAAGAATCCTGTCATGCATTGAAAAACAAAACACATTCCGATCAAATATCATTTTGTTAGAGAACAAGTCGCTGAAAAGAATATCAAACTTGAGTATGTTTGTACAAAAGAACAAATTGCTGATATCTTCACTAAACCTTTACCTCGTGAAGCATTTGAATACCTTCGTCAGAAGCTTGGGATTCTCCCAAGTTCTTATTAGATTACAGGTCTGCAGGACAGTTGTGTGTCAGGGGGAGTGGAAATGTGTATAGGTCCGTAGGATGGTTGTGTTTCAGGGGGAGTTACCCTTTGCCATTGATGTCAAAGGGGGAGAGAATGTTGTAGGAAGAGGTGTCATGATCGCAGGGGGCGTACTTGTGTTGCCGTCAATGCCAAAGGGAGAGATTGTTGATCAGCGGTTGTCATTGATGTCAACCCAAGCAGCACCAGGGGCTAACCCAATATTGCATGGGAATTTTGACCTACCAAATTACTGTATTCTGGTTCAAGAATGCTTTTGATGGTTTTTACTTGTCGAGATGTTTCCGTTAATATATGGCATGCCACGTAATTCTTCACGGTTTGAGAGATATTCATGTTTGAAGTTTATACCCCTAGTTAGTGGGCTAAAACCCCATAGGGTTGTGGCATGGGTCTTTGAAAAGTCATAATTAATATTTTTTAAGCTCCTAAAATCCCTCCCACATTCACTTGTTGAAGCCCCTCTCAACCTAAGCATTTATATAAATTGTGATCCTCATTTCCTCCTTATGCAAGGGATTTCGCCATCTGAAACAGGTCATCATGGCATTTTCGCTCTAAATTTTTTTCTACGAAGGTTTAGAAGCTGAAATTTTTATGAGGCGAAGCCGAAATCCTGAGGAAGTTGCTGTGAAAATTTCATATCAAGGTGCGCAACATTTTCGGAGATATGATCTGTGAAAGTCAGTGTTTTTGCAGGCTCCTGAAATTCATCTCAAAGAAGTGACCTTGGTAAAATTGTCATAACTCTCTCTCTGAGTATCGGATTGGAATTCCGTAAGAAGTGGCAGATAGTGCAAAAACTGTAGTTTTCGCTCTAGCAATTTTAGAGCCAAATGAAGAAACATTGACACGTGGCACGCCGTACAAGTTAGCTCTTCTGAAACAATCCATAATTAGGGCATTGTGAGATATTGGGTATAACTCTTTCTTGAAGAATCCAAATTGGGTCAGACCTGTGGCGTTGGAAATACGACTCAGAGGACTACTATAGGACCGAAAATCAGATATTGGAGATCTGAAATAACAGAGATACACCAGATTCAATATCGAGCTCCTAGAAAGCAAAGAAAAAGCTAGATCATGTGTTGTCAAGGGCTGCAAAAGACCAAACTTTCTAGGGAAGCAAAGCAAAGCAAGGTGCAGTAGAGGGTAGCATGACAAGAGCAGAAACCAAGGTGCATAACAACAATAATAAGTTCATCACATGAAGTCTTCAAGTGGGTAGCATGCATACAATCATTGTACTAAGTCATTGTAAATACATTATTGTACAAATTGTACTAGTGTCTATCTGCCAAGAGTTGAAGAGGCAGTGTCGGGTGGTCTAGGATCATAATTAGGTGGTTGTGTCATAGTTGGGGTTATGGTCTAGTGTGTCTTATTCTTCTACATCATTCTATATCATTGTAAAGTGGACCATTTTCCCTGGTACGGGAGTCCATTCTTCTTTTATTCTTCTACAAGGTGGTAGGGTGGTGCTAGGGTGAGTTGTAGCTCATTGAGTGTTGGGGCATCCGTTCAGTTGACTACTGAAGAATCACGGGCGTTAGAGCGTCCATCCAGTGGGAGCTGGAAAAGAATGCTTTTCTAGATTCTAGGAAGTTGGATGTTTATTTTCAATTAGAGTTGAATATTAAAGAATTATTAGAAAAACATTAGGTGGTTTTTGTCTCGGAGTGGGTTTCCACCTTAAAGACTGTGTGCATTTGTGTTCCTTTTGTTTACTGCTATCATTGTACAAACACTGATAATAATTGAAGATTAACTAATGCTCTAATTGAAAGGAATACTGATTCACCCCCCCTCTCAGTATTTCCAACAGACACTGTGTAGGGGAGGACAGAGTGCAGAGAGCATTTGGTTGTTTTGGGAGGTAAGAAGAGAGGGATTTGCAGTTGAGATTTGGCGGGGAGGCTTGGAGCTTCCTAACAAGGATTTTTATGGAATTTTGGAGACTTCCTGCAACAGGATTTACAGGAGGATCGATTTACCTAGCAGTGCAGTGAGCCAAGCCCAAGAGGGCCAATTTTGGGAGTCAAGCTTCAGGCGAACCCTTTCTGGGTTTTTTTGGGTTTATTGAGGAGAAGCCAAGATTAATTTGCTAGAATGTTCTGGGAAGATTTGAGATGTCAAACATGTTAGTACCCTATAAATTATAGGATCTCAAGGTGACTAGATACTTCATATTTCGTGCAAGGTTTTCATTATTGAAAGGCTTTTCAAAATTAAAATGATTTCAAATAAAAATGAAAAAAGAAAGAAAGAAAAGAGGGTATGAAAAAAAAGAAAAGGGAAAAGAACGAAAAGAGTAACAAAGTGAAAAAGAAAGAAGAACCCAAAAAAAAACGAAAGAAATAAAACTGAAAGTGTTGCAAGTTCAAATGCCACTACTCTTTAGATAGGTCTGTCCAGTCATACAGTTTAATCATGATTGGACAGTTTTCAATTTTTGTTGATAGGTTAGAAACTAAATATTTGCCAAACTGTTTAATCTTGGCTTATCAGTAGATGGGTAGAAGATGAGATTGGTTCAACAACTTAATCTGGACCAATAGGAGAAATATGGGATAGGGGTTAGGTAGAATGTTAAAAGAAAATGTTCAGGGTCTGCAAGTCTAAATGCACCCTACAAAGGAAGAAAAAAAATGTTACATGAGTAGTTCGGGTAGGTAGATATGCAAAGGAGGAAAAAACGAAAGGAAAAAATGAAATGGTGACTTCAAAATCCTTTGAGGGGAACTCTATTTCATCTAAAGCACTGTGCAAATCCCGCCAAGAACCAAATCGCACTTCGCAAGTTCAAAAGGACAGCGCTAAAGAAAATAATAAAGCCTGCGATCTGCAGGCTATGGGCGGTCCCACTTTCCTTGCCACGTCACTTCCCCCTCCCCGCACTTCGCACTTCGCAAGTGCAAAAGGATAGCGCTGAAGAAAATGTTAAAGCCTACGATCTGCGTACTGTGGGCGGTCCTACCTTCCCTGCCACACAATATGAAACCTCATACACTTAACGCCGAACCATTCGCCGCTTTATAACTTCCCTGATGCAGTGGGCCCATCCTGCCAGTCACCTCCATCCCCCCGCACTGTGCACTTCGCGAGTCTTAAAGTATACCCCTACCGCTTAAAACTAAATCCTCTGATGTCCGATCTGTGATGTCCGTGGGTCCCTCATCTCCTCGTCACTCCCCCTCCCCGCGCTTCGCACTTCGCAAGTTTAAAGGTTTACCCCTACTGCTAATAACTAAATTCCCCGAAGTGTGAGTTGCGATGTCCGTGGGCCCCTCATCTCCACGTCACTCCTCCTCCCCGCACTTCGCACATCGCAAGTTTAAAGGTTTACCCCTACTGCTAATAACTAAATCCCCCGAAATGCGATTTGCGATAGCCTTGCAACCCTCCCTTCCACGTCACCTCCTTCTCCCCCGCACTTCGCAATTCGCAATATTTAAGGTTTACCTCTACCGCACACAGCTAAATCCTCCGATGTGCGAAGTGCAATAGCCGTCGGGTCCCACCTCCTCGCCACGTCACGCATTCCCCCCGGCGCTCATTCTCTGACTCGGGCCAACAGTCCCGTCACCCCATCGCATCAACGCTAAACATCCCCCTCCTTACCCTCCATCTCCACCCCTCACCTTGCCATCGACGACCCTCGATTCATTTCGGCCCCCCTTCAGCCGTCAGGCGTTAACAAGGGGGGGGGGGTCCAAAATGGGCGGTATCCATTACCGCCCCCTCCTCCACGGGTCGCACTCCCGCAATTTCGCACCCCCCCTCCCTATTACCACTTACCACCTGAGCCCCCCTCCAAAAAGCTGTTTCCGCCGTCCCCCAATCCACTACCGCCTGTGACCGTTGCCAATGCCATCGTGCCAGTGGATAGATGGAGCCATAATTGGTTTCTTGCATATCCTCTCTGCAGATGCCAAGCTCACTGTTATATTCAACTATGCTCAGTTCCTTGCTGATGCAATCCACGATCAGTTCTTGAATTTTCAAACAGAAGGGGTATTCAAATATACCTCTGTGTTGGTGTACATGTTTACCTATTTTCAATCCAGCAAGTTCGAATTCAACATGATAAAGCAAGGTGAAGACTCTCAATCCCAATTTGTCATTTTTTGGACAACTGTATTAAGAAAGGAGCAGGGAGATTATTCATACAAGAGCTTTGTAGACCTATTTGTTCATCCAACAATTAGTGCACTTAGCAGCACCACAGAGCCCAGGGTCACTGAGGAAATCAAGAAAGTGATGCAGTTGATAGAGCAGGTCAGGACAGCAGACTGATATCTCTACCAAAACTACACAGAGATTAGGGTTTATGGCAGTGAATTGGCCCCGTATAAGCTACCCAAATACCTCTCCATGAGGATCTTTTCCCTCAAGTATATCAGGCAAATGATAGATGCTGATGAGGTGCATTTTGTTTCGCCCAAGAAGAAGTCACAATTCAGGATCAAATCCCAAATCGGCCCATTCATCTGCAACAGCAGGGCAGCAGGGGGAGAGGCAGATATAATACTAAAAGAGATGAAATTCACACATAGTTTCACCTGGTCCTATGATCCAATGGGAATCATCTCCAAGAAGAGGGTGGAAAACAAGTCCACACCCTACACCCATACTCACAGACTGGAGATAGAGAAGTACATGAACCAAGAAGAATGGGTGGCAAACACCCCCTCTAGGAGGCTGAAGAGCAAGTCATCTCTATTTCAGGAATCCAAACACCAACTCCATAAGAGAAGAAAGCAGTAGGAGTTCAAGATGACAAAGGAAAGGAGCTTGAAAATGAAACAGGAAGTAAGAGGACTAGGGAGGATCCAACAGACATGGACATCGATTCCTCCACTAAGGAGTTCAAAATGAAATATAGGAAGAGAGCCAGGATCAACATGGGCCTTGACCAAGGAAATGAGAAAAACCAACAAACTGTCATCACAATTGGGGATTCACCAAGTTCATCTTCAACTGGTGGCCACACGATCTTCTTCACATCCTCTGTCACCATCCCATTCCAACAACAGAATGTGCAAACTCCCACATCTACTATTAGTGCAGAACAAGAGGAGGAAGACATCTATGACACATTCAGGGAGATCAAGAGAAGAAATGAGGTTCTCAAGACCAACACCTACAATCAATTTTGGAAACAAACAAGCAGCTCCCAGTGTGGACTCCTATCAGCCTTTGACTCAGAGAAGGGGAGAATGAGGATGGCATTCTTGGAGGCACAAATTCCTCAACCCAAAGGTGCAACTGACTACAAGAAGACATCTTTGAGTTTGATGCAAAGAAGATCCACCCAATAGACTAGATGGAGATGCACACACAGACTAGGGAAATGATCTCCTCCACCCTAACCAACACATCCACGAGCCTCTCAAAACTATAGGTGACTTTGTCCAATGCACAGTCACAATTAAAGTTGGAGAAGGTCTCTACCATGGCCAAAGATTCAAAGATAAAATTTCTGGAGGATTTAGTGATACAGCTCAGGTACAATCCATCAAACATAGCAGTGGCACAAACCCTTGTGAGGAAGAAGAATGTAGATATAGCTGCTTTGAGGAGGCAGCTTAAGATGCTGGTAACATAAGACCTTATGGCTAAGGAGATAAAAGCAACTGAAACACAGAAAGCAGAAATGCTGCAATTAATTGTTGAACAAACAGAGCAGATCAAGAAAACGAAGGATGAGATGGGTAAGATGATCAAAGAAAGACAAAAAGCAATAAGGGATGCAGTGAAGGGAGCAACAAAGGAAGCAGCCAAGGCCAAGATCCCCCTACAAGTGGTTCCTCTCATAGTGATCCCAGCAGCTACAAAATCCACTGGAGCACAGGGGGAAAGTACTGAGCAGCTAGCCAAGGCGATGGAGAACATGTCTCTACAGTCAGCAGAGATCAAAAGGCTGCAGAATCAACTCAATGACCTGTTGTAGCAACTCAAAGGGAAAGACTTTGCCCATGCCACAGAGCTGCAGATTAGGAAAAAGGTAAATGAGAGCTTGCAGAAGTCACTTCAGGAGTCCTCAATCGGCTGCATGATGGGAAGGGTGAAACAAATCATATGGTTGGATATAATTGAGTCTGTAAATGATATATGGCCCTCAATTCAGATAATTTTTGAACAAAGGGATCTAAATGAGGTAGTGAAGATTGCCATTGAGAAAACCAATGAGGAACTTGGAGATAGGCCCCAAACTGCCAACAAGATCATCAAATTTTTGAATTCCAAGAGCAGTCATGAATTGGAGCAACTGGAAGTGGCTGACAGAACAACTTCTGTTCTTGAGGTTAAAAGGGTGTTGAATAAGAAGAGTCTGGTCACATAGCTAGAAGAAAGATGCCATCAGCTGGAGATTGGGGTGAGTAGATTTTTTAACAGGATTGAGCCACTGAACAAAAGAGGCTTGCCTTCCTTGTTTGTCATCAACGATAAACTGATGCCCAGGAGTATGTAAAGAGGCTCACAGAGATCTTCGAGGACATGGCCAAGGTCGCAAATCTAAAGAACACCATGACCGAGAAAGCATTCTATGAAGTCATCAACAATTATGTCTTCATACAACATGAGGTGAAACACATTTTTTAGTTGAAGCCCACATTCGTAAAGTACACCGAGACTGACGAAGTCTACAGAAAGCTAAATAGGACCAAGATCCTGACTCCAAAGAGTTGGGCAAATCTATGCAGGCTCCAGGAAGGATGACAACTCAGTTCAGTGATGAAGTTGGCAGCTCAGTGAATTGTCAGTGGCAGCGCATCCAGTGTATCAGATCCGCCAGCACAACAAATCGCCACAACGTCAGCTAACGGCTCCACAAGGACATCGAGCACCTGCTAGAGGGCCATCACAACGAAGGGACACTTCCACTTCTACTTCGTACATCTATCTAGAAACAGTCACATGCGTCCGTTCATGAAACACACATACCCATTTTCAGTTACTCTTAGAGTAGACAAACCGATTGCCCTTTCGATAACGGCAAGCTGGTGAAATTAGTTTAAATATAAGTTTTCATTCTGTATCAAGGGTTGGACCCTGGTTTTGTAAACAATTTTCATTGCAAGTATTCGTATTGTTCATGCTGGAGCATCAATAAAGAGAGCATTATGCAAGATTCATGTGTTGTTTGTCCTGGTGATGTTTTTTCTCATTCATGTTTAATGTTTTTCCCAGTGTAATCTCTTCACGTGTTTCACTTATAATTCTATTTGTAAAACAGGGAGGTTAGATTAAGATTTGCTGTTTTCTTATGATGTATGATTTAAGAATTCTTAGTTGCTCTTAAGTCATTACTGAAAGCACTTTTATTCATCCCATAATTCCACTCAGCTATAAACACCAGTATTCGCAGCTAGCTTGCCTTGCATTTGCTCTGGAATTTGATGTGTACACCCAGCCTATTTTGACTCCATAGCCCAATGGAAACTGTTTAGGAAAGACCCCTTCTATCCAACCAAGAAAAATCAAACAAACAACTCTTACAATCAATTTAACTAGCCTAACATCAGTAAACTCAAACAAATCTAAATCTAATATAGAGATCCCTCTCTGAGTCTAGGAGGGCTAGATCCTAGGATTCAAGCGGTTTTGATGTTGTACTTTATGGTTTAGTCTTGCCAATCTTCTAAATTATAGAGTGATAACATATTGGCGACCATACTGGGGATCAGCTAAAAAGTCGTCAATTTTCACTCGAATTCAGAAACCCCAGCTAAAAAACACTAAATGATACAACTTTCTTTTAAAGATTGGTTTCTTCTGATATTCAATAATCAATTGTTTGTGATTCTGATCTAAGTTCTGGCTCCCAAAAGAATATCCACCAGATCCCATCCAGATCCGAATCCTCCTCCTATCGTAGATAATCCTGAGAAAATATTGAAGAAGCTTCCCAGAACGGAAAGTCCAACCAGTAGCAGGGTTCTTCATAGATCTAGCTCCTTACCTGATAGCTTTGTCACTTTGCAAGACATTCAATTTGATTTGTTGTTCGAACTAGGTCTATTCAGAACTAATCTCAGAATTGGATTGACTTTACAATTTTTGATCCCTCCATACTTTGCACCACTACCTATCCACCTTTGTCCACCGTTCGTCTTCCTCCACCACCTCCACCAATCATGGCAGCCAGATGTGCCCCATTGGTACTACCAATTCCTTTACTCCCTATGCCCCAAGACTACCAGTCCAAGATTCCCCAATTTGACAGCATCGGTCCTACGACAGCCCAACAACACATTGATAAGATGAATGACTGTTTCAACTTGCAAGAAATTGATTATGACAGTGTCCAGTTGAGAATGTTTGCCCATAGTTTAGGGGGTGAGGTCAGGAAATGGTTTAAGGACCTAACTGCTATTAGTATCCATGATCTCCCTGCTTTTCACCAAATTTTTATCAGTAGGTGGGAAGTCAAGAAAAACCCACTGCAGATTCTATCAGAGTATGAAACTATCAAAAGATCCCACTAAGAGAGTGCGCAAGACTACTATGGTAGATTTAACACCTTATACAACACACTCCCTGCTAATATGAGACCACCCCAGGGGATAGTCCTGGATGGATTTGACCCAGACATGGCCTATCAGCTTAGGGAAAGGGACTCATCAACCTTAGAGGAAATGCAGAAGAATGATGTGAGTGTAGAGGCTAACTTGTTAGCTAAAAGCGCCATGATGAGGACTGAGAGGAGAGTCACCATAAGAGAAGAGCCTATAGCTTCTACATCCGATACCAAGATTGATAACTTGGAAAGGATGATGGAGAAGATGAGTTTGAATGAAAGAGCAATACCCAGAGACAACCAACCAACACCCCAAAACAAAAATAAAAACCCGAGAAGAAACCCTCCACAAACTAGGCAGAGAGAGCAGAGGGTTCCTGATTAATAGATCAGGTCTCCCTTTCAAGAAAATTATGTTGATGATAACGAAGGGATAGTGGAGGAAGAGGAGGAAAATCATATAAATCTGATGGGAATGAAGAGGATCCTATCTTCCTCACTGAAGAAGAGTAGGACTTGTTCTCAATAGCCCAAGCTGACCTTGCGCCTGAATAATTTGATGACTACAAACTAGGTTTTGAGGATGCCATTATCGAAGTCCACATGCAGTACAACTTAAGGAGAAAAAAGAATGTGGAAAATTCAAATAAGGGGAATTCATAGAACTCTACCAAGAAAGTATCTGAATCCGAAGCTAAAAAAACGACTGAAAACACTAAGAAAAAATTAAATAATTCAAAAAAGAAAAACATAGAGAACAATGCCAAGAAACCCGTAGATGTTCCTATCAGAAACCCTCAGAAGGACATCCCAAGTACAAGCAAACAGACCGAAGTTACCCAAAGAATAGAGGCTGAAAGGACTCATATGTCGAACCCACTGAGACATCAAACTCCCTTCAGTATTGAGAGCGAACTTGCGAAGGTAAAGATTTCTGTCCCTCTCACTGAATTGCTCAACAAAAATGTCTACAGATCTCAGGTCCTAAAAGTGTTAAATATAGGGGAAATTACAGACACTGTCAATTTGAGTGATGACCAACCTCAACCCTTGTTTGGGCCAGAGGTTGATGGCAGACCGCAAGGAGGGGTTCCCCCTTTTTATGTCAATTTGAATATTCATGATAAAATACTACATAACGCCATGCTGGATTCTGGTGCCTCACACAACCTAATGCCCCAGGCAGTCATGGAGAAACTCGGCCTCGAAATCACTAGACCCTACAGGGATTTATACTCTTTTGATTCTAGAAAAGTTAAGTGCCTAGGCCTGATCAAGGACCTCTATGTCACTCTAGCTCAAATACCTGCGAAGAATTTAGTGATGGATATCGTTGTGGTAGACATTCCCCCAAAATACAAAATGCTGTTATCTCACTCATGGGGGGCAAAATTACAAGGAACTCTGCAACTAGACATGACTTATACTACCATTCCGGTGTTTGGTCAATCGAGGAAGCTTTATAGAGAAACACTGATGAAGTACATGGTAAGCAGCCAAGAAAAGCCTCACAACTACCCTCTGTACTCTGTTCACACTAACCTGCATTCTTTCATTTTGTATAATGATGGAATCACTGATTCACAGATTTCCAAAGTAGAAAATGATCCCACAGAAAACATTGACAGTGAAACCCAAACAAAGCAACCAGACCGTGCCCATGAACCTCTTTGGAACATGAGTTTTGATGGCTCATGTGGCCAAGCTGGCTCTGGGGCAGGAATCTGGGTGTATAACACAGGAGACAATAGTGCACAGGGTCATTCGTACAAATTAAGCTTCTAGTGCACAACAACATTGCCGAATATGAAGCCTTGATGTTGGGATTACAAATGTTGAAAAGATTAGGAGCAAGGAGGATCTCTGTGCAGGGTGATTCCGAGCTAGTCATTAAACATGTCAAAGGGCTTTATGCAACCAAACACCCTAGACTAAGAGCTTACATAAATGTTGTCCTTGATTTTTTGAGAACCTTTGAGGAATATGATGTGGCAGTCATTCCTAGAAACCAAAATGTCTTAGCCAATGGCCTGGCTGTTTCAGCAAGCACTTGTAAACTACCTCACCCAAACAAACAACATACAATTGAGGTCAAACATTGTCCTTCAGTGCCAGACAACATGACATACTGGAAAGTGTTTGGTAGTGACAAACAAATTGAGAGCTTCCTGCAATCTAAAGATGAATTTGAAGACAGTAATGTGGATAAGGATTGTGAGGAAGACAGTCTTATCAAGGTACAAACTACTGAGGAAACACAAGCCATTGTTCTGGAAAACGCTGTTCTAGATGTAAATACTACTGTAAATATTCCATCTCACAACACTGTATATAATATCGATAAACAACAAGACCTGGAAAAAGAGGAATTTGAAATACTCTAGCTTAAAGACAGTAACCTGCCTAGGGGGCTAGTCCCTTTAGAAGAGTTATTTGACTTTAATGATGTGGCCAAAAAACCCAAAATAGAGCCAACTGAAATAGACATTGAGGAATATAATATAGGCACAGAACAGAACCCCAAAATCATCAATCTATCTAAATCTCTGCCTACTATTACAAAGAAAAAATACATAGCCTTATTCAAAGAATTTATTGATGTGTTTGCATGGAGTTATGGGGATTTGAAATCCTATGATACTAGCATCATCCAGCACAAGATTCCAATTAAAGAAAATCAAAAGTCATTCAGACAAAAATTGCGAAGAATAAATCTTGTTTTTAATGCCTTTAGTTGAGAAAGAGATTAAAAAGATGTATGAAGCAAAAATCATATTGCCACTCAGGAACTCCCAATGGGTTTCCAGTATTGTCCCAACTAGGAAGAAAACATGTGAGATTAGACTTTGCATTGACTTCAGAAACCTTAATAAGGTATCTCTTAAGGATAACTACCCTTTACCTAAGATGGATCACATATTACAAAGGGTAGTGGTTTTCAGTAGGATATCTTTGTTAGATGGTTTCTCTAGTTACAATCAAGTGTTAGTACACCTTGATGACCAAGATAAGACAACATTTACAACTCTTTGGGGGATTTTCATGTATGTGAAAATGCCCTTTGGACTAATGAATGCTGGAGCTACCTTTCAAAGGGCCATGGACATTGCATTTGCTGATGACATTGGCCAATTTTTTGTGATTTATTTGGATGACATCACTATGTTTTCTAAAACCGATGAAGAACATTTAACACACT
The DNA here is from genome assembly GCA_034641835.2 of Pinus albicaulis. Taxonomy (NCBI): domain Eukaryota; kingdom Viridiplantae; phylum Streptophyta; class Pinopsida; order Pinales; family Pinaceae; genus Pinus; species Pinus albicaulis. Next base: position 74,169,324 of record CM076582.1, on the reverse strand, counting down.
TGAGAAGGGTTTTCGAAAAATGCAAAAAATTTGGACTCTCCCTGAATCCCAAGAAGCCATTGTTTGGCATAGAAGAAGGAAAATTGTTAGGCCATATTATCTCTAAGGTCGGAATCAAAATTGACCCTAGCAGAACTGAAGGAATATTGAAAATTAGCCATCCCAAAAATTTGAAAGAACTCCAATCCTTCATTGGTAGAATCAACTTCCTAAGCAGATTTATACCTAACTTGGCAGAACTTTTAAGGAACATCACTAACATGCTAAAGAAAGGATCATATTTAAAGTGGACCATAGAAGCGAAACAATCTTTTGACTTGGTCAAGCTAGCATTGACAAAGGCCCCCGTACTAATCAACCCGGATTTCACTAAAGATTTCATGATTTTTTCTTTTGCCTCTAAACATACTATTGCTACTATTTTCTTACAAAAAAGCAGTGAAGGACAAGAACAACCAATAGCCTTTTTTAGCAAGGCATTAAGAGATGCATCTCTAAAATATAATATCATGTAAAAACAGGCTTTTGCATTGGTTAAAGCACTGAAAGATTTTAGAGTCTATTTTTTACATTCACATATCATTGCTTATGTTCCAAATGTAGTGGTTAAAGACATTCTAACACAAAACCAGTCCTAATGGCAAAAGAGGGAAATGGATTGCAGTGATCCTAGAGTACGATTTGGAAATCAAGCCTACCAAGTTGATCAAAGGCCAAGGACTAGCTGAATTGATAGCAGAATCTAATTTACACGCACTAGATATCAGCATGGTACATGCATTAGATGATCAAGAGGAATTGGCGACTCCACCAATTGATGAAGCATTCCTGAATTCTCCATGGTATGCTGATATTTTTTATGTACTGACTAATCTGGATGCTCCTCCTGGTTTATCTAAAACAAAGGCTAGATTTCTAAAACTCAAAGTTATTAAGTTCTGCATTTTGGAAAAGGTTTTGTATTGGAAAGATATTGGAGGCGTTTTACTTAAATGTTTATTAAAGGATGATGCAGATAGAGCAATGCAGGAGTTCCACGGAGGTGACTGTGGTGGCCATTTCTACTGGAAAACCACTACTAACAAAATCATGAGAGCTGGTTTTTATTGGCCCACCATTTTTTCTGATGTCCATAAGATGGCTACTGCTTGCCATAAATGTCAAATCTTTGAAGGAAAGAGGAAGCTATTGCCCCTACCCCTGAAGCCTATTGCTGTAGAAAGCCCTTTCCAACAGTGGGGATTAGACTTCATAGGAGAAATTCACCCTCCATCCTCTGCTCAACACAAATGGATCCTTACTGCTACAGAATATTTCACCAAATGGATAGAGGCTACCCCTTCTAGGAATGTCACTGACTCTGTCATCATAAAATTCCTAGAAACCAACATTCTTTCTAGATTTGGCTGTCCTAGGAAAATCATTACAGACAATGCTGCAGCCTTCAGATCCAAAAAGATGGTTGATTTCTTTCACATATATCATATAACTTTGGGGCATTCAACAGCCTACTGCCCTCAAGGTAATGGACTGCCTAAATCTTCAAATAAAAGCCTGGTGAACATCATCAAAAAGCTTCTGGAGGAGAACAAGATATCATGGCACAATAAGCTGATCAATGCTCTGTGGGCTGATAGGCTCACCACAAAGAAATCAATTGGCATGTCTCCATACCAATTGGTTTATGGAATGGATGCAGTATTTCCTTCTTCCTTGGGAGTTCCAGTAATGAAGATAATCCAAGAGATCCAAGCTGAACCAAATGACATTCAAAGAAGGATTAATGACACCATTCAGCTCAACAGTCCAGAGAAGAGGTTTACAACAGAACCCAAGTGATGCAAGAGAATATCAAAAAGATCTTTGACAAGAGAACCAAGGCAAACGATTTCAGTTTAGGTGATAAGGTCCTGAAATGGGATTCCAGGAGGGAGGATAAAGACAAACATGGAAAGTTCGACAATATGTGGCAAGGGCCATACATCATTCATGCTTTCAGGAGAAATAACACTTTCTCAAAGAGTTGGATGGTTCCGAAGTATCTGGAGGTCTTGTTAATGGCAAGATGCTAAAACATTATTTCTTCTAAACTCAGGTTAAATTGTCATCATTGTAAATACCACAATCTTATAATTTTCAATAATTCATTGGACGAGGTTGAAGCCCGGAGTGAAGGCCCTAAGCCTAGTTCAATGAGCAGATATAAAAACAGAAAGGAAATCAGTTGAAAAAGAACGAAAAGTAGTTAAATATGTGAAGAAAAGGGAGCATCCAAGGTTACTGGTCTCAAGTTCTTGACACTTATTTTCAAGAAGCGCCATCTCCAGCTGGAGCCACTGTTAGTACCGTATAAATTATAGGATCTCAAGGTCACTGGATACTTCATATTTTGTGCAAGGTTTTCATTATTGAAAGGCTTTTCAAAATTCAAATGATTTCAAATAAAAATGAAAAAAGAAAGAAAGAAAAGAGGGTATAAAAAAAGAGAGAAAAGAATGAAAAGAGAAAAAAAGCGAAAAAAGAAGGAAGAACCCAAAAAGAAAAGAAAAGGAATAAAATTGAAAGTGCTACAAGTTCAAATGCCATTACTCTTTAGATAGGTCTGTCCAGTCATATAGTTTAATCATGATTGGACAATTTTCAATTTCTGTTGATAGGTTAGAAAATAAAGATTTGCCAGATTGTTTAATCTTGGCTTATCAGTAGATAGGTAGAAAATGAGATTGGCTCAACAGCTTAATTTGGACCAATAGGAGAAATAAGGGATAGGGGTTAGGTAGAAGGTTAAAAGAAAATGTTCAGGGTATGCAAGTCTAAATGCACCCTACAAAGGAAGAAAAAAAAATATATTAGATGAGTAGTTCGGGTAGTTAGATATGCAGAGGAAGAAATGAAAGGAAAAAATGAAATGGTGACTTCAAAATCCTTTGAGGGGAAGTCTATTTCATTTGAAGCGCCGTGCAAATCCTGCCAAGCACCGAATCGCACTTCGCAAGTTCAAAAGGACAGCGCTAAAGAAAATGTTAAAGCTTGCGATCTGCGGGCTGCGGGTGGTCCCACTTTCCCTGCCATGTCACTTCCCCCTCCCCGCACTTCGCACAACGCAAGTGCAAAAAGATAGTGCTGAAGAAAATGTTAAGGCCTGCGATTTGCGGGCTGCGGGCGGTCCTACCTTCCCTGCCACACAATATGAAACCTCATACACTTAATGCCGAACCATTCGCCGCTTTATAACTTCCCCGATGCAGTGGCCCATCCCGCCACGTCACCTCCATCCCCCTGTGCTGCACACTTCGCGAGTCTTAAAGTTTACCCCTACCGCTTAAAACTAAATCCTCTGATGTGCGATCTGCGATGTCCGTGGGTCTCTCATCTCCATGTCACTCCCCCTCCCCGCGCTTAGCACTTCGCAAGTTTAAAGGTTTACCCCTACTGCTAATAACTAAATTGCCCGAAGTGCGAGTTGCGATGTCCGTGGGCCCCTCATCTCCACGTCACTCCTCCTCCCCGCGCTTCGCACTTCGCAAGTTTAAAGGTTTACCCCTACTGCTAATTACTAAATCCCTTGAAATGTGATTTGCGATAGCTGTGGGGCCCTCCCTGCCACGTCACCTCCTTCTCCCTCGCACTCTGCAATTTGCAATATTTAAGGTTTACCTCTACCGCGCACAGCTAAATCCTCCGATTTGCGAAGTGCGATAGCCGTCGGGTCCCAGTTCCCCGCCACGTCACGCATTCCCCCCAACGCTCATTCCCGGATCCGGGCCCACAGTCTCGTCACCTCGTCGCATCAGTGCTAAACATCCCCCTCCTTACCCTCCATATCCGCCCCTCACCACGCCATCGACGACCCTCGATTCATTTCGGCCGCCCTTCAACCGTCGGACGTTAACAGGGGGGGGGGGGGGTCCGAAATGGGCGGTATCCATTATCGTCCTCTCCTCCACGTGTCGTACTCCCGCGATTTCGCACCCCCTTCCCTATTACTGCTTACCACCTGAGCCGCCTCCGAAAAGCTATTTCCGCTATCCCCCAAACTGCTGCCGCCTGTGACCGTTGCCGATGCCGCCACGCCACGTCTTCCCATCAACTGTCCACTCTGCCCCATCACGTCCCCTCCCACCAACAACACCATTGCACCATGAATGGTCGGGTCGTTATCCAAAGGACCCGCGCCCACTCAACAGTTACCCTCCAGCCATGTGTTAAAACCCGAACTCACTGCGATGCCAAAGTTTACATTGCTGTTACTGCTGAATTGCCACAGGTTGTGATATTCACAGACATCTGCAGAAGAGATCATGACCAACTACCTTGGTCGAATGGTGAATTGCACGTCAAAGAAGGAACAACTAGTGCTCGGTAAGCCTGGTTACAGTCTCGTTTCAACTTTCTCATTTTCCGATCCCGATCTTCTTCGGTCTTACCCCTTCCCCAGTGTCAATTCATACCGTTTCTCCCTTCTCTATTCCCCTTCTCTTGCAGCCCATTCTCCATTGCAGGTGAAACAGCAAATCGTGCCTCCCAAGGCAGATCAACAGCCTTTCAGTCCCATGGTCTACCCCCAGGTAGACTTGGACCATATTCCCTTGGCTGACAACGATTACAAGATCCACGAGTCAGAGTTAGACCTCGACATGTTCGATGTCTACTGCTGGCTCGAGGATAAGCTCCTTGACGAAGCAGATGGTATCAGCTTGTGGAGGACCAAGCTCCCACATTACATCTTCCCTAGAACCCATAGTTGCCCTGAGCTAATTAGCAAATGTCAGTCTTGCTATGACATTAAGCAAAGAGCCATAGTGAAATTTGCAGGCGAGATTTTGTTTCATGTAAATGCGCCATCCATTCAAGAGATGTTATAGGCCCCCATTGTTGAGAACACTGTCCCTTTTTCATATGAAGCCCCTATAGGACTATACCAGGGATTAGATTTTGCTAGCAGGGCCAAAACCTTGGAGCTTTTCATGGCCCCCAATGCACCAATGCCTACAACAAATCCCCCATATCCATCATCCACCTTCCCAGAAAGGACCCAACACATTGTCACCACCATGTCTTATTTGTTAGGTTATCATAATGATTAGTGGATAGATGAAGCCATAATTGGTTTCTTGTCTATCCTCTCTGCAGATGCCAAGCTCACTGTTATATTCAACTATGCTCAGTTCTTTGCTGATGCAATCTGTTGGAGCCCCGTGATTTGCAAGATTGGCAAAAACAAATCTGCAGGGAACCACTTCAGACTGCTTTGGAGTCCAAATAACTAGCCTTCCTGGACTCAGCGAGGGCTCTCTCTATGTTTCTAATTGATTGATTTATCTTTATGCTTATGTTTTCTGATTTTAGGCTAGTTATGAAGTTCTGGAATTGTTTTGTTTTGTTTGATTGACTGTTTGATTAATTGATTGATTGTTTTAGTTGAATAGATAGATTGTGAGAAGCATTAATCCATTGGGCTATGGAGTCATAAAAGGATTTAATTGTCCATCCACTCTACAAGGGTTTTCATAGGGAAAGCTAACTATATCAAGTGGATCTTTTAGATTAGATGAAATATGAAATGACAGTAAGTTGTGAATTCAGTAAAACAAAAGGGCAATTAAGAATCCATTAACTATACTTCAACAAGAAAAGCCTTCGAGATAACTTTTTAAGAGAAACTAAAGAGCAGGACACCCCTGAATTTTTTAATAAATCTTTACTAAGAAAACCTTTAAGACTACAATCCAGCAATCCTAGAGAGCAGGACACCACTGAATTCTCTAGCTATTACTTTCAGATAAAGAAAACATTCAAGATAACAGTCAGTGAAACTAAAGAGCAAGACACCCTTGAATTCTTTAATCAAGCTTCAAAGAAGGCCTTTAAAATAACAATTTATGAAAAACTAAAGAGCAGGGCAAACCATAAATTCTTTAGCTAAACTCTACTAAGTAAACTTCAAGGCAACAAGCTAGGTGGAACTAAAGAGTAGGACACCCCTGAATTCTCTAATCAGACCTTGCAAAAGAAAACATAAAGATAAAAGGAACAAACACAGTTAAGGTGCCCAAACAGCATATCTCAACCTAAAATTTCTGTTCTATTATCAGAGAAATTTATGGACAATATGGAAAATTGAAGAGAAACAATGACAAAGAGGGATAACATCACCATTAACATAGTTCAAGAATCCTGTGAACGTGCTTGTATTACTGATGTCCAAAACAATTACAATACTCCAGTGCAACAATCTCTGCAACTCAGAGTCTAATCAAAATCCATCCTAGCAATCAACTCATCAACCAACTAACCAACAAGAATAATGAACAATACATGCAGTATTTATCTGCAGATGAGGAGGTGATCCTAATCTAGGGTTTCAGGTTGTAGTTATTATAGAGTAAATGTAATCTTGACCTTTAAGACCATGCAAGGCCCAAGGCAAAATATCACTAACTAACTTGCTGTGATAATAATTTTTAACTTAACTGCTGAGCTAATTTTAGGATATTTTTGACTTTTTTGCTTTTCATTAACTTTTACAATAACTGCTGAGCTGCTTAAAAATATCTTTGACTGCTTTATTAACTGAGGTAGCTGTCTTTTAGCAAAATTAGGCTGTAGGTGGCCAATTTGATTGTGAAGAAGTAAATGGTGATTTGCTTTGTCATTCGGATTTGTCTTTCTTTGTTGATTTGTCTTTAAGCTTTGATTTGTCCTTTAATCTCAAATTTGTCTTTTCCTTAACTCTGCTTTTATCTTTGATCCGTCTTTTAACCTTCTTTCATCTGTGTTTTGTCTTTAACTCTCTCTTCTAATCTTGCTTTTGCCTTTAACCTTTGATTAATCTTTTAACCCCTTTCACTGTTCTTCTGATTGTGCTTCTTCATTTTCCTTTATCTTTGCGCGGCCACTGTATAATTCTCTTCTTTTTATTTTGTGCTGTGGGAAACTCTTGCTGCCCCTGTAGTGTTTGAATGATCATCAATGGCCATGATCCATTGGTGTTTCTGCTTTAATCTTGCACTTCTAAACCTTTAATAAGTAAGGCTACTGGATCGTCACCCAGAGCACCTTAATTCAATAATTCTTGGGCTTTAGAAATGCAAATTATGCATTTTCCGCCATGTACATCACCTGCAAAAATAAAAATAATTCATTAATTAAAACCGCCGCGATGGACAGAGTCCGGATAATGGCAGTTTTTGGGTTTTCTGCGTTTGTTTGGCCTATCGGGTTTGTAGGGGTTAATGGTGGCTCGGGGCTTATCGTAGAGTTTTCGAGGCTTCAAAACATGTTTGAAATGGTCAGTGGTTTCACAGTAGGCGGGAAAACGGTAAGTGGCTTATCGCATAGGGCTCATGCGGTAAACGATATTGGGTGGAGGGCATGCGATAGCATTGATGGAGTGACGCGTGGCAGATGGCGGGCGCGTGAATACCACCCATATCGCAAGGTCTCGGGTATTGTAAATAGTGGGTAGTTGGGAGTGCGATATGGGCTGGGGACCGTAGGATTAGGAGGGCGGAGATTCGATGGTGGTCAGGATTGGATGGAGCGGCGGGTAGGTTTAGACAGTGGGGCCCGGGGGTATACAGAGTGGTGGGTAAATATAAAGTGGGGTTTGTATAATGTGGGGCCTGGGGTAAGCTAAAGCGGAGGCACTTAACATTTGTAGGGCTAGGGTTATATGGCCGTGGGGGTTAAAAGCTTTAGAGCGGGGGCTTAAATCATATAAGGGGTGTCAGGGGGTTTATATAACGGATTTAAGTTTTTAGAGTGAGGGTTAGAAATATAAAGGGGTCGGGTAAGATAAAACAGAGTTTTATTTTAAGAGGTGGGTCCCACATAATATAAAATTTAGTTTTTAAAACAATGTAAAAAAAAGGGTTTTTTACATTGTTTTGATGGAATAAGGGAAATGAATGAAGGGGAGGGTTTTTTATGAGGAAAAATGGAGTTTTAGTATAGGGAAGAGGGCTTCAAGAAAGGGGTAAGGCTGAATGAGGGGTTTAGGGTCAAACATGGATTTTCAGAATAAAAGAGTGATCTAAATAGGTAAAGTGAGAGATAGTGAATAGGTTAAATGAAGATAATGAAGGCAGTGAGATTTCTGAAAATAAAATGATAGTCAGGGAATGTTTATTTTCAGCAGATTGTAGAAAATCCATCGTCATCTAGTGATACTGTAGAATATAGGAGACTAACACAATCCACGATCAGTTCTTGAATTTTCAAACAGAAGGGGTATTCAAATACACCTCTGTGTTGGTGTACATGTTTACCTATTTTCAATCCAGCAAGTTTGAATTCGACATGATAAAGCAAGGTGAAGACTCTCAATCCCAATCTGTCATTTTTTGGACAACTCTATTGAGAAAGGAGCTGGGAGACTATTCATACAAGAGCTTTGTAGACCTATTTGTTCATCCAACAATCAATGCACTCAGCAGCACCACAGGGCCTAGGGTCAGTGAGGAAATCAAGAAAGTGATGCAGTTGTGAGAGCAGGTTAGGACAGCAGACTGGTATCTCTACTAGAACTACACAGAGATCAAGGTTTATGGCAGTGAATTGGCTCCCTATAAACTACCCAAATACCTCTCCATGAGGATCTTTGCCCTCAAGTATATCAGGCAAATGATAGATGCTGATGAGGTGCATTTTGTTTCGCCCAAGAAGAAGTCACAATTCAGGATCAAATCCCAAATCGGCCCATTCATCTGCAACAACAGGGAAACAGGGGGAGTGGCAAATAAAATACTAAAAGAGATGAAATTCACACACAGTTTCACCTGGTCTTATGATCCAATGGGAATCATCTCCAAGAAGAAGGTGGAAAACAAGTCCACACCCTACACATATACCCATAGACTGGAGATAGAGAAGTACATGAACCAAGAAGAATGGGTGGCAGACACCCTCCAGGAGGCTGAAGAACAAGTCATCTCTACTTTAGGAATCCAAACACCAACTCCACAAGAGAAGAAAGCATCAGGAGTTCAAGATGACAAAGGAAAGGAGCCTGAAAAGGTAACATGAAGTAAGAGGACTAGGGAGGATCCAACAGACATGGACATAGATTCCTCCACTAAGGAGTTCAAAATGAAATATAGGAAGAGAGCCAAGATCAACATGGGTTTTGACCAAGGAAATTAGAAAAACTAGCAAACTGTCATCACAATTGGGGATTCACCAAGTTCATCTTTAGCCGGTGGCCACTCGATCTTCTCCACATTCTCTGCCACCGTCCCATTCCAACAATAGAATGTGCAAACTCCCACATCTATTACCATTGCAGAACAAGAGGAGGAAGACATCTATGACACATTCAGGGAGATCAAGAGAAGGAATTAGGTTCTCAAGACCAACACCTACAATCAATTTTGGAAACAAACAAGCAGCTCCCAGAGTAGACTCCTATCAGCCTTTGACTCAGAGAAGGGAAGAATGAGGATGGCATTCTTGGAGGCACAAATTCCTTAGCCCAAAGGTGCAACAGACTACAAGAAGACATCTTTTGAGTTTGATGCAAAGAAGATTCACCTAATAGACCAGATGGAGATGCACAAGCAGACTGGGGAAATGATCTCCTCCACCCTAACCAACACATCCATGGGCCTCTCAAAACTACAGGTGACTTTTTCCAATGCACAGTCACAATTAAAGTTGGAGGTGGTCTCCGCCATGGCTAAAGATTCAAAGATAAAATCTATGGAGGATTTAGTGATACAGATCGGGTACAATCCATCAAACATAGCAGTGGCACAAACCCTTGTGAGGAAGAAGAATGCTGACATAGCTGCTTTGAGGAGGCATCTTAAGATGCTGATAACAGAAGACCCTATGGCCAAGGAGACAGAAGCAACTAAAACACAAAAAGCAGAAATGCTGTAATTAATTGTTGAACAAACAAAGCAGATCAAGAAAATGGAGGATGAGATGGGTAAGATGATCAAAGAAATACAAAAAGCAATAAGGGATGCAGTGAATGGAGCAGCAAAGGAAGCAACCGAGGCCACGATCCCCCTACAAGCGGTTCCTCTCACAGTGATCCCAACAGCTGTTGATTTATGGTAGCATCGGATGTGCTCTAGCCTTGTAATCTTGTATATGAGCTAAGACATATGTATTCCATAATACCCAAAAAGGATTTTGGAAGATTCCACTTAGAGATTGTTTAATTAAAATAATTAATCGTTTTTTAATGTTTTCCTAAGTATAAACTTAGGGAAACTGATTAATTAAAGGGTATTTATTAAACTTAGTGTGAATTTTCTAGAAAAAAGTCATGGATCACCTCCAAATTAATCTTAGCCCTTGATTATGTTTTAATCTTGGCCGTTGAAGGTTCAACAAATGAATATAAGGAGGGTGAGGGGCTTATGGAAAAACACATCAGACGGAGAAAGAACTAAGAGTTCGATTTCTTCAGTGGGAGGAAGAATCAAAGTGGTTCTCATTTGCAGAGAGGGGAAGGTGAAATCTCCAGGAGGGAGAATTTCTGAAGCATAGAGAGTGCACGAAGAGGAGTGATAGAGTTACCCTAGCAGCATTTACGTTGGGCCAGCGCAGAGAAGCAGAGGGAGTTTCGTTTTTTTGTTGGAGGGGCAGCTGAGGCTTCATCCGATGTCAGGAGGACATTTCGGGAAGGAAGGAGCACTCTAGTCTCTTACAGCAGCAAGCACAGAAACAACCACGACAAGCAGCAGAAGCAGTGACGCAGTGAGAGCGTAAGTGATGCAATCACTGCGCAGAAATCACGCAGAGCCAGTCAGTGTGGGTGCAGGTCAATGCTAGAACTCAGATGGTGATGTGAGAATTGTCTCACTCAACCTTTTCTCATCAGAAGTCTTCAAGTGATTGATTGACATTTACAATCACACATTTGTACTCAAAATTTTTGCATAATAAAATAAACCCTCAGATCTGCTGCACCGGTTTTCCCACATTGGGTTTTTCCAGGGACAGTTGTCCAAAAATAACGATGTCTATGTGTGATTACTTGTGCTATTTTTATATGTGATGTGAAGTCTGCAACATATTTTATTTTGTTATTAACACAAGAGAAATGTTAAATAATTGTGTTTGACAATGCAATAGAAGAAATTTAATAAGTAGCTGCAGTAGAATTCTCCATTATAGAATTTTCATAGCAGCTACAACATCCACCGGAGTACAGGGGAAAGTACTGAGCAGCTAGCCAAGGCGATGGAGAACATGTCTCTACAGTCAGCAGAGATCAAAAGGCTGCGGAATCAACTCAATGACCTGCTGGAGCAACTCAAAGGGAAAGACTCTGCCCATGCCATAGAGCTGCAGATTAGCAAAAAGCTAAATGAGAGCTTGCAGAAGTCTCTTTAGGAGTCCTCAATCGATTGCATGATGGGAAGGGTGAAACAAATCATATGGTTGGATATAATTGAGTTTGTAAATGATATATGGCCCTCAATTCAGATAATTTTTGAACAAATGGATCTAATTGAGGTAGTGAAGATTGCCATTGAGAAAACCAATGAGGAACTTGGAGATAAGCCCCAAACTGCCAACAAGATCATCAAATTTCTGAATTCCAAGAGCAACCATGAATTGGAGCAACTGGAAGTGGCTGACAGAACAACTTTGGTTCTTGAGGTTAAAAGGGTGTTGAATAAGAAGAGTCTGGTCACACAGCTAGAAGAAAGATGCCATCAACTGGAGATTGGGGTGAGTAGATTTTTTAACAGGATTGAGCCACTGAACAAAAAAGGCTTGCCTTCCTTGTTTGTCATCAACGATAAACTGATGCCCATCACTGAGTATGTAAAGAGGCTCACAGAGATCTCCGAGCACACAACCAAGCTCGCAAATCTAAAGAACACCATGACCAGGAAAGCATTCTATGAAGTCATCAACAATGATGTCTTCATACAGCATGAGGTGAAACACATTTTTCAGCTGAAACCCACATTCGTAGAGTACACGGAGACTGACGAAGTCTACAGAAAGTTGAACAGGACCAAGATCCCGACTCCAGAGAGTTAGGCAAATCTATGCAGGCTCCAGGAAGGATGACAACTCAGTTTAGTGATGAAGTTGGGAGCTCAATGAATTATCAGTGGCAGCGCATCCGGAGTGTCAGATCCGCCAGCACAACAAACCGCCACAGCGTTAGATAACGACTCCACAATGACATCGGGCACCTGCTAGAGGGCCATCACAACGAAGGGACACTTCCACTTCTACTTAGGACATCTGTCTAGAAACAGTCACATGCGTCCGTGCACGAAACGCATAGACCCATTTTCAGTTACTCTTAGAGTAGACGAACCAATTGCCCTTTCGATAACGACAAGCTGGTGCAAATAGTTTAAATATAAGTTTTCATTCTGTAACAAGGGTTGAACCCTGGTTTTGTAAACACTTTTCATTGCAAGTATTCGTACTGTTCATGCTGGAGCATCAATAAAGAAAGCATTCTGCAAGATTCATGTGTTGTGTGTCCTGGTGATGTTTTTCCTCATTCATGTTTAATGTTTTTCCCAGTGTAATCTCTTCACGTGTTTCACTTATAATTCTATTTGTAAAACAAGGAGGTTAGATTAAGATTTGCTGTTTCAGAGTACCTTAATTCTGACCGTCTTTACAATTTCGATGTTTTCTTCTGATGTATGATTTAAGAATTCTTAGTTGCTCTTAAGTCATTACTGAAAGCACTTTTCTTCATCCCATAATTCCACTCAACTATAAACACCACTATACGCAACTAGCTTGCCTTGCATTCGCTTTGGAATTTGATGTGTACACCCAACCTATTTTGACTCCATAGCCCAATGGAAACTATTTAGGAAAGACCCCTTCTATCCAACCAAGAACAATCAAACAAACAATTCTTACAATCAATTTAATTAGCCTAACATCATTAAACTCAAACAAATCTAAATCTAGTAGAGACCCCGGTCTCTCTCTGAGTCTAGGAGGGCTAGATCCTAGGCTTCAGGCGGTTTTGATGTTGTGATTTATGGTTTAGTCTTGCCAACCTTCTAAATTATAGAGTGATAACAAAACAAAGATCCTAACTTAGCCAACAGCTAGAGGAGCTAGGGGAAATTGGGCCGAAATTCCAGTGTCAACATTTTGCCAATTCCTTTGTGGGTTTTTGTGGGTTTCTTGAGTGGAGTTCGGGGTTAGAGTCCCTGAATTTTCTGAGCAGTGTAGCAGGCCCTAGTGACATTTCTTCGAGAGCAGCAGCAACATTTCTGGCAAATTGCAGCGCAGAGCTATAGCTATACAACATACCATCAATGGGGATTTCATCATTGATTCAGAGGGCTTTGCTAGCTTGCCTTGAGCAAGCGCAGGTGCCTTCATTCCAACACCTCCATTGTACTCATTTCTAGCAAATTAATAAATTGGCTCAGCAGTATTTTATGGCTCCGTTGGTGTTTTGATATCAGTTTTTGTTTCGTTGTCTCCTTAATATCTTTTAGCCTATTATTTCTGTTATTTTCCCATTTGGGATATTACAGTGGTATCAGAGCCAAGTTCTTGGCTAAGCCGTGGGGATCTTTTCTTATGAACAAGGAGGGTAGGTAGTAGAGGTGGCAAATATGGGGGAGTCGAGGAGCAAAGGGGAAGCAACATTTGTTAGCATCTTTAAGGCCTTAAATGATTTAGTCAAAGGACAGAAGAGAATGTTGGAAAGACTCAAGCAACAAAATAGGAATGAGAGCATCTATCATGAATCCCTAGTTGGGGAGACTTAAGGGTCTCACAACAGTGTGAGCACCCTTTACCAACCACTCACCCACCAGCCTTCAGTAGGCCAACCAGGATCACGATGCCTATATTCTTACCTCCAGTATCGAGTGAGGAAGGTAGGTGACATGTTTATATACCCATGGGATATTATTTCCGAGAATGGGAGTCCATGGGGGAAAACTTTAGAGTGGCTTTGTCCTTCAGAGATTACTGCCAGCTCAGGTGGAATGAAGGAGGAACAGTGGGGGGTCTAGCATGTAGAGTTAATAGTTGCAATGCACCATTGGGAGGAAACCTTTTCCCACGTATGATAGATCCACTCATTGCACGACTCAGGATTGGGTGGAAAAGTTGGATACCTCTTTCCAGCCTGACCAAATATCATAGTGGGAAGCCATCAAAATGGATACCTCGCACTTGGAGGATGAGGACACATAGGATTGTGGGGAGCTTGTAGATACACCTAGTGTGACATAGGACTAACCCTTGTTGGAGACTTCCTTGACTGTGTTGGTTGACATATTAGTGGAGAGAGTAGAGCCTACCTAAATAGAGCCATCCATTGAGATGATGACCGGAGTCGTGTCTAAGTTTTTGGGTGACAACCGCACGTAGCTGATGGGTGAGGTGCCAGGGGATGTATCTACCTTTGATGGGGCACTAAGAGATACAAAGGTAGAGTAGGAGGACATTCCTTCTGTATGTCAGGATGAGGACTCTTCTTTGGATGAGTCCATTGGGTCATATAAAGATGCTTCTGGGGAGAATAAGCAGTCATGCAGAGTTGATGACAGTAGACTGGTTTCGTATTCCAGTGTGCATGTAGTATCAGGGGACTCTATGGGAGGTATTCAGGATGATGAGTCACTTGTGATGATTCAGCCGCAGCAACTTATGGTACAAGTAGAGGGCACATTGTAGCCTCAAAGCAACTGCCTTCAGGCATACATAGATGGGGCTAGCAGCACGGTTGGGTCACCTTTGGCCATGGGAGAGAGAGAGACGGAGCTACCTAGTCAGATCTCATGTGTTGACTTGGATAGCAGGATGAGACGATTGAAGTTGCATAGGTTGCAACATCCACATGTTGAGGTTGGATGGTGAGAGATTTTGAGTTGGTACCCGATGGAGTGGGGTATGGAGATGGTGGTGGACCTGGGTGTAGTTCAGCAGAAGTTTCCAGGCACTGGGGTTACTGGAAGCCTAGACTGGCATTGGGATCCGAGCGGGACTACCTATCACTTCCTAGGTATGTCGGTTGACTACGACCGGGAGGGCACAGTTGACCTAGCAGTTGAGCATGCACATTCACTACGGGAGTTTCAACCAGCACTAGTGTTGAACCAGTTTAGGTATAGACTCCTTGAGTTGTCTTAGTACGAGGACTGTACACAGGATCACGGGATGATCAACATACTCTGGCAGGATTTTGACAGAGGAGGGGCATTGGTAGGCCACCAGACAGTGCCTTGTATGGAGCTGGGGATTCTTCGCATTTGTGTGGGACATGGAGGAGTAGAGCGGGATTGGCATCGCTACTGGTGCCTAGGTTGATTCACTTCTTGGGTCCCTCAGGGAGGATTTGGAAGGGAGATCCATTCATTAGAGTATGGTGATGCGGCAGCGGAGGTGATGGTACCGATCGAGTATGGGCCGACGCATATGGATACAACCTTAGGCCATCACACCCTGGGACGTGTAGGAGCATCCATCATTGGGTAGTGGTCTGTAGATGGGCATGTAGATACATGGGGGTGTGTTTTAGTATGTCGGATTGCGTTGTGGAGTAGGAGTGCTTCCCATCGCATTGAGTACATGAGGGGAGTGACAAGTTGCGGCATACAGTGGCAGGTCGAGGAGTGCGGTGATACTTGGTGGTATGCAGTGACACATGATGTGGAGCAGTCGGCTCTTGGAGTGATGCCTCCAAAGAGACATATGGACAAGGGTAGTAGGTGTACCATGGGATGCAGCTCATCTAGGATTGATGAGGATCTTGTTGAGCATTTGGAGACGCCACGTTTAGCGGAGACAGGGCTATGAGGGTGTTATCAGCAGATCCGAGGCAGAGAAAGTGTCATCTAGAGGATTACTCCTGAGCATTCAGGTAGACTCTTGGACACACCCTTTGGGACATACCTACCCATGATCCTCTAGTGTTGCTTATGGTCGCAGAGTGTTTGGTTGGTGCCCCTTGACACTCTCCATTCAGGAAGCAGGGCATGGGAGGCTCACCCTAGATAGTTGGATGAGATACCGCGTGTCATAAGCCAGGAGGATACTCTCTAGTTGAGACACTCGGTAGGTGCATGAGTTGACGGGTCCAGGCTTAGGGATGGCATGGTTGATTGCCAAGGTAGCATATGTTCCACCCCTAGGCTCATATTTGAGGGACAGTGGATGGTAGATTTCGTCTATAGGAGGGTACCCAGACTCCGAGCAATATGCATGTGTATCAACAGGAGTTGGGATAGCGGATATCACGACGTGGTCTGGCAGGAGCAGGGCAAGTACACATGCGTGGGACAAACTCCTGATACTTAGGGTCCACCCAGGGGATACATACAGGGGTCAGAGATGACGGCCAGATGGGTTCTAGCAGGTAGCAGCGCTATGCAGCAGCATCCCGATGGGAGTGGGAGTTGTGAGCTCCCTGTATGGTTGGGGGATCCAGGGGTGTGTTGGGCAGGTGGATCACTCCTCTTTGTGATGAGCAGAGACAGAGTAGATGGTGATCCAGTCCACCTTGGGTTTGACACGTGTGGGAGCACTGAGACCTCCATTGCATGACGAGGCAGACTTATCATGTTGTTGCTTAGGGTCATGATTGACAGTGGAGGGGTAGATATCAGCATCATGGAGATTCTCGGGCAGGATGAGCTTTGCCTTCACAAATTTTTTGCCACAAGGCCCCAGGAGAGAGGGATACAGTATGCGCACGATGGGGGGTATCTCATAGTCAGAGTGGCGCAGTGACAACATGGTGGCACCTCTACGAGATTAGCAGGGGACTCGAGCATTACAACTCTACATAGCTCGATAACCTCTAGGGGTGAGCTGTATACTACATGGGAAGATCATGTAGATCTTCCATTGGGCTTTAGCAAGTCACTGATGGAGTGGGGGACTTCATTAGCATGGCAGGATGGTGAGTGGAGCAAGTGGAGCTTCATGTTAGACAGGTTGGCTTGGGATCCTGGCATTGAGAGGTCCCTTCATATCAGGGCGATGCAGAGGACAGGGAAGATTCAGTGGCGCATCTGGGACCCAGGCACATTTTGCAGTGATAGTGGGGAGTGTAAGCTAAAGAGGAGGCTTGTTTAGGCATTGCTCGAGGACAAACAATTTTTGGCAGGGAGGACTGTAATATCCCCAAATTAGCAGTCAACTGATTGGGATATTAATTTTGATTAATTTTGGCAAATCGTATTGTTGGGTGGAAATAAAGTGGGTAGGGGACCCACAATTAATAATTAGGCCAAAAAAATTCTTTTCCTAAAGTCCCTAAGGGAAAATTGCGGGTCTAGTGGTGGGGTCGAGTTGGCCTTAGGTGGCAGCGTAGAAGAGGAATGAAAATGACAACGTGGGATTGGCTAGAGGAAGGCAGCACGTGATTGGCCAAGGAGAGGTAGCGCAGGCTAAGGTGGGACCCAAGGCATACGTTGGGCCTCAATGGATAAAAGGAAGAAGGGAAGGTTCATTTGGTCATTCATTCATTCAACTATTTTCTTCTTGTCATTTTGACAGAGCATGCTTGAGCCGGAGAGCCAAGTCTGTAGTGTTGTTTAGCACACGAGATCTTCAAGCGGAGATCTCAACCTCTACCTCGGGGGACTTCGAGTGTCTACTCAGGAGAGGAGTTCCACACCTTGTGAGGAGAATTTCTATCCGCAGCATCAGGAGGAAGCATAGCCAGTTCTGGACTGCGCAGAGGAGGAGACTGCGTAGGGGAGGACGCAGTGCAGAGAGGATTTGGGTGTTCCGAGAGGTGAGAATAGAGGGAGTTGCAGCCGAGATTTTGGTGGCGAGGCTTGGAGCTTCCTAACATGGATTTTTGTGACATTTTGGAGACTTCCAACAACAGGATTTATAGGAGGATCGATTTACCCAGCAGTGCAGTGAGCCAAGCCCAAGAGGGCCAATTTTTGGAGTCAAGCTTTGGGCGAACCCTTTCTGGGTTTATTGAGGAGAAGTCAAGTTTAATTTGGTAGAATTTTCTAGGTAGATTTGAGTAGTCAAACAGAGATCCTAACTCAGCTAGCAGCTAGAGGAGCTAGGGGAAATTGGGCCGAAATTTCGAGGTCAACGTTTGGCCAATTCCTTCTTGGGTTTTTGTGGGTTTCTTGAGTAGAGTTCGGAGTTAAAGTCCCTGAATTTTTTGAGCAGTGTAGCAAGCCCTAGTGACATTTATTCGGGAGCAACAACAAAATTTCTAGCAGATTGCAGCACAGAGCTATAGCCATACAACGTGCCATCAGTGGGGGATTTCATCATTGATTCAGAGGGCTTCTCTAGCTTGCCTTGAGCAAGCCCAGGTGCCTTCATTCCACCACCTCCATTGTACTCCTTTCTAACAAATTAATAAAATGGTTCAACAATATTTTATGGCTCCGTTGGTGTTTTGATATCAATTTTTGTTTTGTTGTCTCCTTAATATATTTAACCTGTTATTTCTGTTGTTTTCCCATTTGGGATATTACATAGACTATGAAGAGACCTTCGCCCCAATAGCCCGATATACTTCTATTAGATCCGTGATATCCCTTCTTGCATAGATGGGATGGGAGATTCACCAGGTGAATGTCAAAACTGCATTCTTGAATGGGGTGATAGAAGAAGTATATATTGAACAACCAGAGGGATTTGAGACGCATGAGTAGAAAACTCATGTGTACAAGCTCAAGAAGGCCTTGTATGGACTGAAGCAAGCCCCTAGAGCTTGGTATGGTCTGTAATATTCCCAATTAGCAGCAGCTAATAGGAAATATTAATTTTGATCAATTTTGCTTTATATAATTAAATTATAAATAAAAGTGAGTAGAGGGGGACATAACTCACTCTAAAAATAAAGTGCAACACGGCATTTTTCCAGCAGCTGGGACGTAGTTCAGAGAGCAGCCATTTCCTGTGTATTCTGAGTGTATTTCTTCACTTGCCTTGAGCAAGTTTAGGTGCCATCACTCTGATCACCTATTGTACTTCATTATATTTCTTAGTTTAATAAAATGGCTTAGCATTCTCTCTTTATATTTCTGGATGATTTGTCGTGTATTCTCTCTATGCTATTGTATGTCTGCTGCACTGTTATCTTATATATTTCCGGGCATTCTAGTTCTATACCACTTGGTGTGTTTATCTTACACTCTTAGACAGAGTCTGGAAAGGGCCAGGTAGCCTCCGGATTTCGTCCTCTTTTCAGAGGCGGCATATCCGGTAAATGCCCTCCCAGTCCATCTCTGGTTGGAGTTTGCCGTGTTTTAGAGATATCCCTAAAACGGGATATTACAGTGGTATCAGAGCATAGATCTGGCTCAGCCTGTGGAGCTAGTAGTCTATGACACCGGGGGAGAAGCCCTACATCTGCTACAGAGGTAGGAAGTACAGAGATATTGAGCATAGGTTGGAGAACACCTACGGAGAGGGGGACTGCGTTTGGGTGGTGGACGCAGAACAGGAGGAGCCTGTGGTAGACACAGAACATGAGGAGCCTGTGATAGACGCAGAACAGGAGGAGCCTGTGATAGACACAGAGCAGGAGGAGCCGATGGCAGGTGATGATGATGCGAAGAGATTTGGGGAGATGCTTCTCAAATCAGTACAGGATCTGTCGAGGCAGATTGAGGTGAAGGGCAGAGATTCACCGTTGTGGAGGCTAGACAGCGTGAAACCCCAAGGGGTTTCCAGATTGACGAGGGATCAGGCACATCCCACCATTTGCCGGAGCATGATGCCACTCAGCATATGGCATCACATACACCCACACGTTCTACTATGCCCACTTTTCTGGGTGCAGACACAGGGGCAGGAGCACAGCAAGAGCCAGAGCCTGGCCACATGGATGATTATTTCGCCAAGTATCAGGCATATGGGCAGGAGTTCAGGGATGCCCTTCCATTCAGAGATTTTGTTCAGCTCTAGCGGGATAGCAGACCTCACAACTTTCACAGAGAGAATAGGCACTCACATGACGGGGGCTTACAGCGCACAGTGGGCAGATTCCATTTACCAACATTTGACGGGTCATCCAAGCGTTCGGAAAAAGCTTGGGTGGAGAAGTGGGATACCTCTTTCCAGCTTAACCGAGTATCAGAGGGGGAAACCATCAAAATGGTTACCTCGCACTTGGAGGATGAGGGCACACAGGATTGCAGGGAGTTCGAGGATACACCTAGTGTGACACAGGACTCACCCTCATTGGAGACCTCCTTGACTGTGTCGGTTGATATCGTAGTGGAGAAGGTAGAGCCTACTCCAGTAGAGCCATCCATTGAGGTGATGACCGGAGTCGTGTCCGAGTCTTCGGGTGGTAGCAGCACACGACATATGGGTGAGGTGTCAGGAGATGTATCCACCTTCGATGAGGCACTAGGAGATACAGAGGTATTGGATGATGGTTGTAGACAGTGGTATTATTGGCTTCGGGTAGACCTTCTAGTTTTGAAAGGGAAGGCCAAGTCAGTACGGGAGGCTATTTTGTTGCAGGACAAGGAGCTGGAGGGCATGAGAGTGGCTTGTGTCGAGTCGGCGGCCAAGTTGGCCCGCATTGGGGAACGACTGGATTCCCTGATGGTACAACCAGAGGGCACGTTGGAGCGTCAGATCATTTCCTTTCAGGCATGCATGGACGAGACTAGCAGCGTTGTTGGGTCACCTCTTCCCATTGGAGAGAGAGAGATGGAGTCACCTAGTCAGACCTCATACGTTGACTTGGTTAGCAGGATGAGATGATCGGAGTTGCACAGTGTGCAGCATCCAGTTGTCGAGGTTGGATGGTGAGAGATTTTGAGTTGGTACTCGGTGGAGTGGGTTATGGAGATAGTGGTGGATCCGAGTGTAGTTCAACAGGAGTTTCCAGGTATGGGGAATACAGGAACCCCAGATTGGCATTGGGATCCGGGCGAGACTACCTATCGTTTCCCAGGCAGGAGGGTTGACTATGTCTCGGAGGGTACAGTTGGCCTAGCAATTGAGCGTGCACATTCGCCGAGGGAGTCCCAGTCAGCTTCAGTGTCCAACCAGTTTATGGGCAGACTCCTTGGGTTGTCTTGGTACGACACTTGTATGCAGGGTCACAAGGTGATCAACATACTTCAGCAGGAGCTTGTCGAAGGAGGTGGTATTGGCAGGCCACCAGATGGTGCCTTGTATGGAGCCAAGGATTCTTCACCTTTGTGTGGGGCACAAAGGTCATAGCGGAGCCGAGCAGTGGTGGTATCACTACTGACACACAGGGAGATTCACTTCTTAGACCCATCGGGGAGGGTTTGGAGTGATGATCCATTCTTCGGTGGATATAGCGATGTGATAGGGGAGGTGATGATACCGATTGGGGGTGGTTCGACATGTAGAGACAACTCTAGGCCATCACATCCAAGGATGTGTAGGAGCATCGAGCATTGAGCAGTGGGCTACCGGTGGACATGGAGTTGCGTGGTGGTGTATCGTAGTGTGTGGGACTGCATTGTGGAGTAGGAGTGTCCTACATCGCATTGAGGACACGCGAGGAGTGACCTATGCCTTGACACAGACAAGGCACGAGACGGTACAGGGTGGTACAACAGTAGTAGGGGTACCCAGCAGTGTACAAGGGTATGCCTCAGTGTGCAGTGGCATGTCGAGAGGTACATGGATGATTGGTGGTATGCGAGGGTGTATGGAGCTGCACAACAGGGTCTTAGAGTATTGCCTCCAAGGAGACTCACGGACAGGGACACTGGGCTTACCTTTGGGGGTAGTTCACCCAGGATCAATGGGGAGACAGATGAGCGATACTTGGCGGTATCTGTGGGGACTCACACACCTGACCCGCTTCAACATCACTCACGGGTACAGTCAATTTTGTTGTTGTCTTTTGGCACTCTGGGCATGAGCAGCGGGGTACGCGAAGCTCACCCAAGATATTTGGATGACACCTGGCACACTAGGGGAGAGACTTCTCGGCAGTGGCACTGGGTCGGTACGCTAGTTGACGGCCATAGGTTAGGGTATGAGATGATCGTCTACAGGGGTGGCACATCGGTCATCGCTGAGCCTACACCTAGGGATGGCAGACCTAGTAGAGATGTGGCAGAGGCAGGACAGGAAGGCATTCCTTCCGTATGCCAGAGTGAGGACTCTTCTTTAGACGAGTCCATAGGATCAGTTGAGGATGCTTCTGAGGAGGGTGAGCAGTCACGAGACTCTGCGGGAGATACTCTGGGTGAAGAGTCACTTGTGACGATTCAGCTAGAGTAGCAGGTGATGGAGCCTGAGTCGACAGAGGAGGACACTATTCACATTAGGCACGATATTTCTTTGGGGGAGAGCCATATGGGCACCCACATTGAGCCGATGAGGGATATGCGGCTAACATTGGGGTCAACCATTGAGGTGGGGCAGTCAGATGCACTGACATCGAGTACGGTGACAGCAGTTGCAGATCCATATCCTCTGGAGGTGTTGGAGGTTGATGGGATTGTTCTGCAGGGGGCTAGTAGACAGCAGGAGCATGACATTCCTGATCAGGAGTGGGAGGAGCTATTGGATATGGTGGAGCATCCATCTGTGGGTCGACACAGGGATGAGGCGCAGATAGATGTACACGCAGTCAGCAGAGCTGCAGTGTTTTTAGTGGGTAGCACTCTCTAGGAGTACATCGATGGAGCTTGCAGCATATCTTGCCCACTTTGGCCCATTATAGAGAGAGGGGCTTCCTTCTACAGGCAGCTTTCATTGGCAGACAGGGCAGAGCAGTGGGAGTTGATTACGGGCTGGCGACAACACTCCAGGCATGTTCCATATGTAGTTGTTGTTGCTACATCAGATTCTTCTTCCAGGATGGACTGGCGGGAGATCATGAGTTGGTACCCTCTTGATGGTACGATATTCTTCGTAGGGAGCACAGCGCAGCAGGGGCCCTTGGACATAGTAGATGTTACAGATTCCAGCTGGCAGGGGGGCACAAGTCGTCGTTTCATCAGCACTCCATCCCGATTTCAGCAGAGCAGGATCAGCGTGGAATTGAGTTAGGACTTGGATTGGAGAGAGGTGATGAGTTGGTACACAGTTGATGGGACAACTTACAAAGTCACAGATACAACGCAGCAGGGGTCATGGTCTTCGCCTCTTAGAGCATCAGTCGTAGCCAGAGGCAGTGCGCAGTCCGAGCTGTGGGACTTGGGCGATTATTGGCCATGGTGGCGATGGGATCCGGGAGGATTTTTGGTTGGCTGGTATCGTGAGAGATCAGTTTGGGATCCTGGCATTGAGAGATCCCTTCATATCAGGGTGATGCAGAGGACAGGGAAGATTCAGTGGCGCATCTGGGACCCAGGCACATTTTGCAGTGTCGGTGGGGAGCATCAGCTAGAGAAGAGGCTTGTTTAGGCATTGCTTGAGGACAAACAATTTTTGGCGGGAGGACTGTAATATTCCATATTAATTTTGATCAATTTTGCCTTATATAATTAAATTATAAATAAAAGTGAGTAGAGGGGGACATAACTCACTCTAAAAATAAAGTGCACTCCCTAGTAGACACAACGTTGTAACTTAAGTGAGCCAAGGGGGGCCAAGAGGCCACGTAGAGAGGGGACCCACGTAGACACATGGAGGGACTGCGCTGGTTGGGTTTAGCACGTGGCAAAGGGAGGCTACGTTGGAGGAGGTGGGCCTTAGGGTTTGAGAGAGGCCAACGCTATAAGAGAGAGGAGAGCCTCCTCATTTTGGTCATTCGATTTTATGCATTTGAGCTAGTCACTTCGACTTCTTGAGCACGCTGGTTGTTTAGCTTCTCTGCAGCACTGTTTAGTGCGTTGAGTGTCTCTGGTCGGAGATCTCGCCCTTAGCCCCGAGGGACTTCGAGTGCCTACTCGAGCAAGGTATTTTCTTCAGCATTTTGCGGGAGGTTTTGGTGTTTGGTTTTGTTGCGGAGCTGAGCATTCAGAGAGAGACTGTGTAGTGATTGAGAGGGAGGATGCAGTCCATCTAGGAGGAGCTCTGGTTTGGGATTTTTGTAGGGATTTTGTGCTGGGAGATTGAGCAGAGGATCAACCTTTGCCTTTGGGAGGATTTTGGTGGAGTTTGAGGCGGCATTTCATTCATTCCTATTCAGCCTCTACGCAGAGCCTTGGAGGCCAGCGTAATTCCCCAAGGGGGTGTTTTTCGGGGGTCGGCCATTTCTGATATGGTTTCTGGGTTTTGCCGAGATTGGTGAGTAGAGGAGGATTCCAGATTTTCAGCTCATTCCGGCAAGGGGAACAACCCCTAGTTTTCAGTTCATTCCAGCAGTAGCAGCTACATGACAGTTTTCCAGCAGCTGGGACGCAGTTCAGAGAGCAGCCATTTCCTATGTATTCTGAGAGTATTTCTTCACTTGCCTTGAGCAAGTTTAGGTGCCATCACTCTGATCACCTATTGTACTTCATTGTATTTCTCAGTTTAATAAAATGGCTTAGCATTCTCTCTCTATATTTCTGGATGATTTGTCGTATATTCTCTCTATGCTATTGTATGTCTGCTGCACTGTTATCTTTATATATTTCCGGGCATTCTAGTTCTATACCACTTGGTGTGTTTATTTTACACGCTTAGAGAGAGTCTAGAAAGGACCAGGTAGTTTCTGGATTTCGTCCTCTTTTTAGAGGCGGCATATCCGGTAAATGCCCTCCCAGTCCATCTCTGGTTGGAGTTTGCCGTGTTTTAGAGATATCCCCGAAACGGGATATTACATGGTCGAATTGGTAGCTACTTGCAGAAGATGGGATTTGTCAAGAGTGACGCATATCCCAATCTCTACTATATGAGAGTAGGGGATGAGCCTCTGATACTGGTGCTATATGTAGATGATCTTTTTATGACAGGATCATCTATGCTCATCAAGGATTGTAAGGAGAATTTAGTTGCAGAATTTGACATGAAGGATCTAGGGCTGATGCATTATTTTATGGGGTTGGTAGTTTGGCAGTAGAAGGGTGAGATCTTCCTTGGTCAAGGAAGGTATACTACAGAAATTATGAAGAGGTTTCAGATGGAGGACTATAGACCCATGGATACTCCAATGATTACCAACTGGAAGAAAATTGACACGTCCTCAGATGATGAGGCTGATCCTACCTTGTATAGGCAGCTCATAGGATCTCTGATGTATCTGGTCAACACGAGGCCAGACATCTGTTATGTTGTCAATACTCTCAATCAGTTCATGGTGGAACCGAGAAGGGCTCATTGAGCAACAACCAAACATGTTCTCAGATATCTAAAAGGAACAATTGAGCTTGGATTGAAATGCACCCGAGGGAATGACATCAGGTTGAGTGGGTTCACTGACGCAAATTGGACTGGGAGCCCAGTAGATCGGAAAAGTACCAGTGGGTACTGTTTCAGTGTTGGATTAGGAATGACCTCCTAGTGCAGCAGGAAACAAAAATCCGTGGCTCTGAGCTCAGCAGAGGCAAAATATATGGTAGCAAGCACGGCTTCATGTTAGGGCATATGGCTTCGAAAATTGCTTGTGAACTTACTCAAGGAAAAGATGGAGACGACCAACATTCTATGTGATAATCAAAGTTGCATTAAGCTCTTTGAAAATTCTGTGTTTCATGTGTTATCACACATAAATTTTTAATTTTGATTGATAGGGTCACTCACCTAGCTTTCATTTTGTCTCAATAGGTCGGTTCATGAAATTGATGAGAAATTCATGAAATAAGTCTTTATCCTAAGTCTAAAACACTCCATTAGTCATGTCATCTCAGTCATATCTATCAAATTCCACTTTAGGTTCACATGCATGGTTTCAAATCAAGGTAATTTCTACTTGTCTGTTTTTTCACGGTTCTGCAGCGAATATAACTGCAAACTGGCAGATTTTGCTATGGAATCACCTGACCAGTTCGTAGTGAATTTGCCAGGTTTATAACCGTTTTTGTTGCGGAATCATGTTTTTCTGCATCAAAACAGAGGACGATGAGTTGTCAAATTTCTAATGGTTAGGGATAAAGGTGAGGTCATCTAATTCGTTATCATAATCACCCATGCATGCAAAAGTGTAAATACCCTCATCATTATCTTTCATTCCCACATTTGTCATCATGCTCTCCACTTTCGAATTCCATCTTTAAAACTTATCCCGAAAGCACCTCTCTGTCATCTGTTGTTCGAGTTTTGCATGTATCAGTCCATTAGCATCTTTGAGAAGCTTAGTCCCACCGCAAGCAGCTTGCTGTTCAGTTTTTCTCGTTGCAGGTGTCACAATTCAAGGAGGTAGCGTGGTTATAAAAGAGGATGGCTATGAAGAAGAAAGTAAACAAGGGAGGCTCTTGTGTGAGATACGAACCCATGGACCTCAAGCTACTAAATGAAGACCCCAGTTTTGTGGAAGCATTTAGCAATGTCGGATGCCTGAAATTCTTTTAGAAACTCCAAGCTTTTCATGCTCAAATATCATAGGATTTTGCAGTAAATTTCATAGGTACGACTTCAAAGGTGGGGGTACTAAATTTTATAGTGTCACTTGATAGCATTTTCAAGCCATAGAGATACCAAGAGAGGGTGAAGAGTGGCTCAAAGCCACTAAATTCAAGATGCAGAGTTGTGATGAATTTGTTAAACCATAACACATTGGAGCTGACATAGCATCTGGGATTCCAAGGAGTTATGTGAAGGAGAATTATTCCAAACTGTTGTTTCCAAACTGTTGTTTGTGATCCAAAAATACTTCATTTGTGAGGGGAGATTTCATATGGTTTACCTATACCATTTTAGGCTTCTATTGCACTTCACTGGTAAGCAGTGCCTTGATCTTCCTTTCTTTTTGTGTGGAAGCTTAGGGAAAATGTCTGAAAAGGTTCAAGCCAGGGCTGAAGGCAGTGAGACATCAATCTTTCACCATGGTCTGATTAAACTCTTAGTGCTGGAGGAATTGAAGAAATTAAACAAAGATTGGGCTACTTTCCTTTTCCTAAGTGGTTATGAAGTTTATTCAGTGACACCTAAGAAAACCCCAAATCCAAAAGCTACTCCATCAAATAAAAATGATAAATCTCCAACTGGGATAGAAGGTGTAAATGAAGAAGAGATAGAGCCTATCCTAGAGCCAATGGATGTTGAAGCCAAACCCATACAAGAGGTAGAAATCCCACAACCTTCACCGACAAGCAACAGACAAAAGATCAGTAAGCATGGTAACAGGAGGATAACCAGAAGTCAAACAATTGGAAAGGGAAACCTTGAAGACATCCTTCAAGCTATAGATATTGAGGAGACTCTAGTTGTCAGAGCGAGAGCCATTGAAGGTGACAAGAAGAAAAAGAAAGGTAAGACTGTTAAAAAGCTTGATTTTGCAGGAGAAGATGCAGGTTTCTTATTTCAGCCAAGGAAACCACTTACTAGGCTGCAACTTGCAAAGGGTGTCATGGAAAATAAGAAGACAAAGGATATTGAAAAAGGCAAGCAGCCTATCATAGAAGATACTATTGACTTGTCTCCAGCAGCAGAAGAGGTTTTTGTGCAAAGGAAAGGAAAAGAGAATACAATATTCCCAATTAGCAATAGCTAATTGGAAATATTAATTTTTGACTGCTTTCCTTTAATAAAGTTAAGTTAGAAATAAAGTGGGTGAAGAGGGACACTTAACTCACACTTAGGATAAAAACATTTCCTAAAGTCACTTGAGAAACATGATTAATTGGCAGCATGGGGCCTAGAGGTCGAAGTGGCAGCGTAGGGAAAGGGACAGCGTAGGCAATGTGGGCCCAAGCCAGCGTAGAGAGGGAGGGACAGCGTGGCTCAAGGAGACAGCGTAGTCGATAGTGGGGCCTAGGTGAGAGCAAGGCTCTCCAAGCATAAAAAGGGAGAGGGTCTCCTCATTTTCATTCATTCAGATTATGCATCTTTGTTATTTGTCTTTTGACATTGAGCATGCTTGTTGTTTAGCAAAGTCTGCACGTACTGTTCAGTACATTAGGTGTCTCCATTCGGAGATCCCAACCTCAGCCCCGGGGCACTTCGAGTGCCTGCTCGGGTGAGGAGTTCCATCTTGTTTTGCCCGAGAGAGTTGTAGCATCCACAATCGGGAGCATTCACCCAAAGAGACAGCACAATCAGTGAGAGGGAGGACGCAGTCTTGGAAGGAGGTGGTTCTGGTTTGAGGGTTTATCAAGGGATTAAGCCCGGGAGAGTTGGAGAGGGGTCAACCATTCCCTATTCCAGCATTTTGGTAGAGGCGGAGGCCATTATTTGCAGCAAATCATTCAAGGCCAACGTTTCTCATTGGGGAATAACGTAGTGCCTCAAGGGGGCCATTTTCGGAGGTCAACCATTTTCGAAAAGCTTTCTGGGCTTTTCTGGGTATTGCGTGTAGAGGCCATTCCCAAAGTTCCACAATTTTCTGAGGAGGGGAGCAGCCCCAATTTGTCAGTTCATTTCAGTAGTAGTAGTACCAGCAGCACTGGAGATTATGCAATCTTTGAGGGAGCAGCCATTCCGGGTTATCTTCTGAGAGTATTTCTACGCTTGCCTAGTGAAAGCCAAGGTGCCATCATTTTGATCACCTTTGTACTCATTCCATTTCTCAGTATTAATAAAATGGCTCTGCGTTCTCCATATTATCTGTTTTTCTTATGATATCTCTCTAGTTGCTGTACGTCTTTGTTTATGTGCTTTATATTGCTGTTTATTTCCATTCAGGATACTAGAGTGGTATTGAAGCTCATAGACTTGGCTCAGCCTGTGGAGCAGATTGTCTATGACACCAACAAGAAAACCGTACATCTACTATCGAGGGAGGAAGTATAAAGACCAAGAGCAAAGGTTAGAAATCACTTTCAAGGGAGGTGACTGCGTTTCGGTAGTGGACGCAGAAGAGGAGGAACCAATGGCAGAGGAGAGAGATGCCGGGAAGGAGTTCAGTGAACTTCTCCTCAAATCAGAGCAAGATTTGTCGAGGCGGATAGAAGAGATGGGTCAAAGGTTCACGACAGAATCTAGACAGCGTGAAACCCCAAGGGGTTTCCATATCGGAGAGGGATTAGGCACATCCCATCATTTTTAGGAGCATCTCACAGCTCAGCAGATGGCATCACATACACCGCCACGTTCCACGATGCCCACATTTCTTTCCATAGAGATTGGGGCAGGAGCATAGCAGGAGCAGGAGCCAACTCACATGAGAGACTACTTTGCTGAGTATCAGTCCTACGGTCAGGAGTTCAGAGATGCCCTCACATTCCATGACTTCATTCAGCTCAAGCGGGACAGCAGACCCCGCAACCATCATAGGGGGAACAGGCATTAACATGACGGGGATGTACAACGCACTGTAGGTAGATTCCATCTACCGACATTTGACGGGTCATCCATGTGTTTGGCAAAGGCTTGGGTGGAGAAGTTGGATATCTATTTCCAGCTTAATCAGATGGCAGAGCTAGAGGCCATCAAGGTGGCAGCGCTACACCTGGAGGGCGAGGCCCAGGATTGGTGGTTTCACGGGATGGCTACGCTGGGGCGGCACTCAGGAGTGACAGCATATGCCGAGTTTACACGGACGCTGGTAGAGCGTTTTGATCGGAGGGATCCAGAGGAGCATTTTGTTGAGCTGACAAGGCTTAAGCAGACCGGGACCCCGGACATATACATCTCAGAGTTTTTGAGACTCTCCATGATGGTGCCTGATTTATCCGCAGCTCGGATGATCTATATGTTCATCGACGGGTTGGCAGAGCCTCTACGGGGGCTAGTCAGATCGACTAGGTCAGTGTAATATTCCTAATTAGCACCGCTAATTGGAATATTTGATTTTTGTATAGTTTTGCCGACTATAGTTAATTAATAAATAAAAGTGAGAAAAGGGGTCTAACTCACTTAAATAAAATAAAGTGTCTCCCTAGTAGAGGCAACGTTGTAGCAAAAGGGGAAAGCCTTGGGGGTCCACACACACATGAGAGAGGCCTCACTGGCGTAAACTCCTAAGGTAAAGGCACAACGCCGGTCCAAGAGAACTCAAGGACGCGATTGGGGTTTGAAAACTAGCACTATAAAAGGTGGGGGTTTCACTCCATTTGGCATTATTGATATGTAGTGATGTTGAGAGTTAGACTTCCGCCATAACGACACCTTGGGGTTGTTTAGTCGGTCTGTGACAGCGACCCCAGTACGAACTAAGTGTCTCCCGGTCGGAGATGCCGCCCGCAATGGGGGACTTCGGTGCACACGCTCGAAGCGAGGTATTTCCTTGAGTTTCGCTCAAGTGGTTTTGCGATTGGATTTTTTGGGTGGACGTTGCGGGGGGCGGCCCCCTTGGGAATCGATTGCAGGTTCGGGGAGAGAGTGTTGAGTTTCGACGAGGAGGACACAGTCATTGTGGTGCAGCGCAGTTGTGAGGTGATTTGGTGGTGGTTTTCAGCGTTTTTCCGTCTTGGGAGATTGTTGTGTCAGCCGGAGGTTTTGCAGGAGGATTCAGGCCCTTTTCTCAGCGTGTTCCTTGAGCTTCTGCGCTGGTCCTGAAGGGACAGCGTTTTTCTAGGAGGGTGGTTTCTGGGGGTGATTTTCGGAGGTGGTCCATTTTGTCTATGATTTCTGGGTTTTGTCCGGAGCAGTGAGTACAGGTGATCTGTAGATTTTTAGCTCATTCCGGCGAGGGGATCAGCCTCTAGCTCCAGTTCTTTCCAGGAGCAGCAGTTTACAGCAGTTTCTTCCAGCAGCTGGGAAGCAGTTTCAGTAGTAGCCATTTCCTGTTTCTGAGAGGGTTCTTCACTTGCCTGGTGCAAGGATAGGTGCTCTTATTCTGATTATCCATTGTACCCATTTATATTCTCAGATTAATAAAATGGCTTAGCATTCCTGGCATTTTATGTGTACTTGCTTTATATTCTGTTTCCAGCATTTTTCTATATAGTTGTATGCTTGTATTGCTGTCTATTTTCTATTCGGGATATTACAGTGGTATCAGAGCATAATTCTGGCTCAGCCTGTGGTCTATGACATTGGGAAAGAGATCATACAGAGGTTTGC
Organism: Pinus albicaulis; assembly: GCA_034641835.2. Taxonomy (NCBI): domain Eukaryota; kingdom Viridiplantae; phylum Streptophyta; class Pinopsida; order Pinales; family Pinaceae; genus Pinus; species Pinus albicaulis. The sequence continues at coordinate 74,138,391 of CM076582.1, read as the reverse complement.
TGGAATTTTGGAGAGCAATAGCAGTTGCAGTACCAAAAACGAAATTGGAAAGAGGGCCAAAATATAAAGGGTCAAATTTTGAAGGTTGGAATTAGAAGAAACGTTTTCTGGGTTTTTCTGGGTTTTGGGCAAGGATCACCTTCCCAAATTCCTAGAATTTTCTGAGTAGTTTTCAGTGGGTAAATCGGAGGTCGAAATCAAGCAGTAGTATGGTTTTGCAGCAGCCGTGTAGTTTCTGAGGAGCCTGTAGGCACATAGCAGAAAATGCCAATGGCAGGTGGTGATGATGCGAGGAGATTTAGAGATACGCTCCTCCAACACATGCAGGATGTGTCACAGAGACTCACTGCGTTGGAGGTTAGGCAGCGGGAAACCCCAAGGGGTTTTCAGATTGGTGAGGGAGCAGGCACATCCCACCATTTGCCGGAGCATGATGCCACTCAGCATATGGCATCACATACACCCACACGTCCTACCATGCCCACTTTTCTGGATGAAGACATAGGGGCAGGAGCACAGCGAGAGCCGGAGCCGGGCCACATGGGTGACTATTTTGCAGAGTACCAAGCATACGGGCAGGAGTTCATGGAGGCTCTCTCGTTCAGAGACTTTGTCCAGCTCGGGCAGGATAGCAGACCCCGCAACTCTCACAGCAGGAATAGGCACTCACATGACGGGGGCTTGCAGCGCGCAGTGGGCAGATTCCATCTACCGACATTTGACGGGTCATCCAGGCGCTCAGAGAAAGCTTGGGTGGAGAAGTTGGATACCTCTTTCCAGCTTGACCGAGTATCGGAGAGGAAAACCATTAAAATGGTTACCTCGCACTTGGAGGATGAGGACACACAGGATTGCAGGGAGTTCGAGGACACACCTAGTGTGACACAGGACTCACCATCATTAGAGACCTCCTTGACCGTGTCGGTTGGTATCGTAGTGGAGAAGGTAGAGCCTACCCCAGTAGAGCCATCCACTGAGGGGATGACTGGAGCCATGTGGTAGCAGCACACGACAGATGGGTGAGGTACCAGGAGATGTATCCACTATCGATGAGGCACTAGGAGATACAGAGGTATTGGATGATGGTCGCAGGCAGCGGTATCATCGACTTCGGACGGACCTTCGAGCTTTGAGAGGGAAGGCCGTGTCAGTACGGGAGGCCATTTTGTTGCAGGACCAGGAGCTAGAGGGCATGAGAGTGGCTTGTGCTGAGTCGGCCGCCAAGTTGGCCCGCATTGGGGAACAACTGGATTCTCTGATGGTACAACCCGAGGGCACATTGCAGCATCAGATCATTCCCCTTCAGGTATGCATGGATGCGACTAGCAGTGTTGTTGGGTCATCTCTTCCCATTGGAGAGAGAGAGGCAGAGCCACCTAGTCAGATCTCATATGTTGACTTGGATAGCGGTATGAGACGATCAGAGTTGCACAGGGTACAGCATCCACATTTTGAGGTTGGATGGAGAGAGATTTTGAGTTGGTACTCGGTGGAGCGGGCTATGGAGATGGTGATGGATCCGAGTGTAGTTCAGCAGGAGTTCCTAGGGGTTGGGCATACAAGGACCCCAGATTGGCATTGGGATCCAGGTGGGATCACCTATCATTTCCCAGGCAGGTCAGTTGACTATGTCTTGGAAGATACAGTTGGCGTAGTAGCAGAGCATGCGTATTCGCTAGGGGAGTTTGGGTCAGCTCCAGTGGCCAACCAGTTTATGGGCAGGCTCCCTAGGTTGTCTTGGCATGACACTCACACATGGGATCACGGGGTGGTCAGCACACCTTGGCAGGAGCTTGTCGGAGGAGGTGGCATTGGCAGGCCACCAGATGGCGCCTTGTATGGGGCCAAGGATTCTTCACCTTTGTGTGGGGCACAGAGGACGCAGCAGAGCCGAGCAGTGGTGGTAACACTACTGACACACAGGGAGATTCACTTCTCGGACCCCTTGAGGAGGATTTGGAGTGATGATCCTTTCGTCGGCGGGTATAGTGATACGACGGTGGAGACGATGTTACCGATTGGTGGTAGTCCGACATGTAGGGGCACAGCTCTAGGTCATCACATCCAGGGATGTGTGGGAGCCTCTAGCATTGAGCGGTGGATTGCCGGTGGACATGGAGTAGCATGGTGGTGTACCATAGTGTGTGGGACTGCATTGTGGAGTAGGAGTATCCTACATCACATTGAGAGCATGCGGAGAGTGACTAATGCCTGGACACAGTCAGGGCACGAGACGGTACAGGGGGCTACAGCAGTAGCACATGGTATCCAGCAGCATACCGAGGTATGCCTCAGTGTGCAGTGGCATGTTGAGGAGTATATGGATGATCAGTGGTATGCGAGGGCACACGGTGCTACACAGCAGGGTCTTAGAGCATTGCTTCTAAAGAGACTCATGGACAGGGACATCGGGCCTACCGTTGGTAGTAGTTCACCCAAGATCAATGGAGAGACAAAGGAGCGATACTTGGCGGTATCTGTGGGGACTCACACACCTGACTCGCTTCGACATCACTCACAGGTACAGTTGATTATGTTCTTGACCCTTGGCACTTTGGGCTTGAGCAGCAGGGCACGCGAGGTTCACCCAAGATATTTGGATGACACTCAGTACACTAGGCGAGAGACTTCTCAGCAGTGGCACTGGGTTGGTGTGCTAGTTGACAGCCACAGGTTGGGGGATGAGATGATCCGTTGCAGAGGTGGTGCATCAGTCATCACTGAGCCTACGCTTGGGGAGCAGGTCATGAGGGAGACATGCATCATTTTTCCCTCGGGGCATGTCGAGATCATGCATGAGCAGAGGATACGGGGTACAGCAGAGGTAGTATCCCAGTATGTGTCTGGGCTCCAGACACTGTATCGATACTTTGTCGAGAGGGTGGATGGCATGTTCGATGCGGATGAGATGGCGGAGGTAGAACAGGAGGGCATTCCTTCTGTATGCCAGGGTGAGGACTCCTTTTCACATGAGTCCATAGGATCAGTTGAGGTCGCTTCTGGGGAGTGAGGGCAGTCATGCGCGGATGGTGACAGTAGACCGGAGCTATATTCTAGTGTCCAGGGTGAGCAGTCATGGGATCCTACGAGAGATACTCGGGGTGGAGAGTCACTTGTGACAATTCAGCTAGAGCAGCAGGTGATGGAGCCTGAGTCGACAGAGGAGGACACTACTCACATCAGGCATGATATTCCTTTGAGAGAGAGCCAGATGGGTACTCACATCGAGTCTGTGGTGGATATGCAGCTAACCGCGGGGTCAGCCATTGAGGAGGAGCAGTCAGCTGCATTGACATCGAGTACGGTGACAGCTGTTGCAGATCCATATCCTCTGGTGGTGTTGGAGGTTGATGGGATTGTTATGCAGGGGGCTAGTAGACAGCAGGAGCTGTTGGATATGTTGGAGCATCCATCTTTGGGTCGACACTGGGATGAGGCACAGATAGATGTACTCGCAGCCAGCAAAGCTGCAGCGTTTTTAGTGGGTAGCACTCTCCAGGAGTACATCGATGGAGCTTGCAGCATACCTTGCCCACTTTTGCCCATTATAGAGAGAGGGGCTTCCTTCTACAGGCAGCTTCCATTGACAGACAGGGTAGCGCAGTGGGAGTTGATTACAGACTGGCGGCAACATCCCAGGCATGTTCCATATACCGTTGTTGTTGCTACATCAGATTCTTCTTCTAGGATGGACTGGCGGGAGATCATGAGTTGGTACCCTCTTGATGGTATGGTATTCTTCGTAGAGAGCACAGCAGAGCAGGGGCCCTTGGACATAGTAGATATTACAGATCCCAGTCGGCAGGAGGGCACCAGTCGTCGTTACTTCAGGACTCCTTCCCAATTTCAGGAGAGCAGGATCAACATGGGATTGAGTCATGACGTGGATTGGAGAGAGGTGATGAGTTGGTATGCAGTTGGAGGGGCAGCATATGTAGCTACAGGTACAACGCAGCAGGAGCCCGAGAGCATTGATGCTTGTTGGTGGTCTTCACCTCTTAGAGCATTGGTCATAGCCAGAGGCAGTGCACAGTCCGAGCCGTGGGACTTGTGCGATTATTGGCCACAGTGGCGATGGGATCCGGGAGGACTATTGATTGGCTGGTACCGTGAGAGGCCAGTTTGGGATCCTGGCATTGAGATATCCCTTCGTATCGGGGTGATGCAGGAGACAGAGAGGTTTCAGTGGGACCCAGGCACATTTTGCAGTATCGGTGGGGAGCATCAGCTAGAGAGTAGGCTTGTTCAAGCATTGCTTGAGAACAAGCAATTTTTGCCGGATGAGGATGCCACTTGGGGGAGCGAGCAGACTTTACAGCATCCATCACTTCAGTTGCTTGAGGACAAGCAACGTTTTGCCGGGGGAGACTGTAATATTCCTAATTAGCACCGCTAATTGGAATATTTGATTTTTGTATAGTTTTGCCGACTATAGTTAATTAATAAATAAAAGTGAGAAAAAGGGGTCTAACTCACTTAAATAAAATAAAGTGTTTCCCTAGTAGAGGCAACGTTGTAACTTAAAGGGGAAAGCCTTGGGGGTCCACACACACATGAGAGAGGCCTCACGTAAACTCCTAAGGTAACTGCACAGGTCAAAGAGGAACTCAAGGACGCAGTTAGGGTTTTGAGGAAGCTAGCACTATAAAAGGTGGGGGTTTCACTCCATTTGGCATTATTGATATGTTATTGATATTGAGAGCTGAACTTGTCTCGCAATATGGCCGGTTATTTAGTCGGTGCGGCCTTTGTTTAGTGCGGCCGGAAGGTGTCTGGGTCGGAGATCTAACCCTCCAAAATTTCTCCAATGCTGCTCGACAGGTATTTATATCGATTCTGTAGGTGGTTTTGCGCTGGACACAGGTGGACGTTGCGTGCCGGGCTGGCCCCTTAGGTATTGCGCGATTCGGGGAGAGAGGACGCGATTTCGACGAGGAGGAGCCCAACGATCATTGTGAGTGCGCGCGATTTGTGAGGTGATTCGGTGGTGGTTTTCGAGCGTTCCTCGGTCTTGGGGTGTTGTGTCGCCGGAGGTTTTGCGGGAGGATTCGAGCTTTTCTCGACGTGTTCCTTGAGCTTCGCGGCGAGTCTGAAGGGCAATCGTTTTCTAGGGTGGTTTGGGGGTGATTTTCGGAGGTGGTCCATTTTGTCTATGATTTCTAGGTTTTGTCCGGAGCAGCGAGTACAGGTGATCTGTAGATTTTTAGCTCATTCCGGCAAGGGGATCAGCCTCTAGTTCCAGTTCTTTCCAGGAGCAGCAGTTTACGGCAGTTTCTTCCAGCAGCTTGGAAGCAGTTTCTGTAGTAGCCATTTCCTGTTTCTGAGAGGGTTCTTCACTTTCCTGGTGCAAGGATAGGTGCTCTTATTCTGATTATCCATTGTACCCATTTATATTCTCAGATTAATAAAATGGCTTAGCATTTCTGGCATTTTATGTGTACTTGCTTTATATTCTGTTTCCGACATTTTTCTATATAGTTGTATGCTTGTGTTATTGCCCTGTTCTGAATTGAGATATTACGATCGACTACACTCATCGCGTGGTTGGGAGGACTCGGGACTTGCAGGATGCACTACCTCGGACTAGAGCTCCTTTTCCCCAGAGACTGGCATTTCAGCCGAAGGGGAAGGACATGAGGGTTCCACCTCCAAAGGGGAACCAGAGCCGGGGGCCTTTGGATGACGAGACTAGGAGAGATCTGAGGAGGAAGAGGCTATGTTTCACATGCTAGGAGCCATGGTCATAGGACACCATTGTGTCGCGGGGGAAGGCACATTATGTTGAGGTCTTCTCCAACGATAGCGGGGAAGGGGTATGCAGGGAGATAGAGACGGGGAGCGACGGTGCGGTGCGGAGAGAGGGGATCCTGCAGCACACCTCCACCACCGAGGAGCGGGAGGGGTGCAGCATTTCACCTAAGAGGTACTGCATCTTTGCGGGGGTTCCCAAGCGCGACACTACGTGTCAAGAGACGGTGCGGGGGCCGGTGTGTTTCGGGGTGGTGGACGGTGTGGCCACCCAATTTTATTGATGCCTAGTTGGTGAGCGGAGGGGCATGCGACGGAGAGCTTTGATGGCTTTTCGGTATTGGTTCCGGGTGATAGGACCATGTAGTGTGCCGGTGTGTGCACGACCTTGGCGGTGACTGTGGAGACTTGTACACGACCGTCACTTTAGCCCGTGGTGGACATCCCGGACACCAACGTGATACTGGGGGTACAATGGTTGATCACGCTGGGGAAGGTCACCACTGATTGGGAGACCTTGGAGATGGAGTGGACGGATAAGAAGACTGGGAGGCATGAGAAGATTCGGGGTATGCACACATACCCACCACAGACAGTTTTAGCACACCGGATGGAGGCAGATTTCCGGAAGGAAGACATAGAGTGGGCAGTGGAGCTACATGTTTCAGAGGTAAGATCTACAAGGCAGGCCGTACACCTAGATGTACAATCCATTTTAGATAGGTATGCCACGGTTTTTAGAGAGATACCACCAAGGCAGCCGCCAGATCGAGGGTTTGAGCACACGACTGAGTTGGAGCAGGGTATCCAGGCTGTCATCACTACACCCTATAGGCATCCTAAGGCCTACCGGGATGAGATTGAGAGGGCCATCCATGAGCTCTTAGCTCTGGGGCACATCCGTCCTAGCACTAGCCCCTTTGCTTCTTCAGTGGTGTTGGTGAAGAAGAAGGATGGCACACTAAGGATGTGCATTGACTATAGGGCCCTAAACAAGAAGACCATGAAGAACAGGTACCCCATCCCATGGATAGATGAGTTGATGGATGAGCTGAGGGGATCGAAGTTCTTCTCGAAGATTGATTTGAGATCCGGGTACCATCAGATTCGCATGAGGGAGCAAGATATTCCCAAGACCGCTTTCAGATGTCATTATGGTCACTTTGAGTTGTAGGTGATGCCTTTTGGGCTGACCAATGCTCCGGCCATATTCCAGTCATGCATGAATCACATCTTCCGCAGTCACTTGAGGAAGTTTGTGTTAGTGTTTTTGATGACATCTTGATTTACAACAGGACATGAGAGGAGCAACTACAACATATTGAGGCTGTATTGCGCATATTGGAGGAGCAAAAATTCTATGCTAAGCTCTCCAAGTGTGAGTTTGAGCTAACAGAGATGCTCTACTTAGGGCACATCATTGGGGTGGACAGAGTGAGGGTCCACGAGGAGAAGATCAGGGCCATTAGGGATTGGCCAGAGCCGAAGAATGTGACAGAGCTTCAGGGGTTCGTAGGTATCTGCACCTACTACCGAAAGTTCGTCAAGGGATTTTCCCAACTTGCTGCACCCCTTACAGAACTTACCAAAAATGGGGCATTTAGTTGGATGGATACAGCACAGAGGGCCTTCGACAGACTCAAGGAGGTGATGGGCAGCTGCCCGGTTTTGACATTGCTAGATTTTACGCAGCCCTTTGTCCTAGAGTGTGATGCATCAGGGGAGGGGATCGGCGCAATTTTGATGCAGGGAGGCCACCCCATAGCTTTCGAGAGCCGGAAGCTGTTGCTGCATGAGAGGTTGTATGCTATATACGACAAGGCGATGTTGGCCATCATGCATGCATTGGCCAAGTTTCGGCAGTACCTGGTAGGGAACAGGTTCAGAGTGAGAACAGACCACAACAGCCTCTGATTCTTTCTAGAGCAGAAGCAGTTGCAGGAGAGGCAACAGAAGTGGGTCAGCAAGATCCAGGCATATGATTTTGACATCGAGTATGTCAAGGGGAAGAACAACGTGGTGGCCGATGCACTTTCACGTAGACCGGCAACGTTGTCCTTGATGAGTTTGGATACGGACTGGAGGGCTCAAATTTTGGTAGAGTACTCCAAGGACCGTTTTGCCTGTGAGGTGTTGGATGGACAGGTTACAGATGACAAGTACAGGGTGATGGATGAGGTGATTTACTTCAGGGACTGGATCTTCTTGACCGAGAGCTCCAAGCTCAAGGAGAAGATATTGCACGCCTCACATGACTCACCTTTATCAGGCCACCAGGGGTTCACCAAGACCTATAGGGCCATTAGAGAGAGGTTCTCGTGGAAGGGCCTCAAGGAGGATGTACTCCGGCATGTCAGGGAGTGCGAAGTTTGCTAGCGCAACAAGGAGGAGATGAACCATCCAGCGGGGTTACTGTAGCCTCTTCCCATACCTGAGGGAAAATGGGAGAGTCTTTCGATGGATTTCATCACAGGGTTGCCCACTGTACAGGGAAAGGATTGCATATTTGTAGTCGTTGATCAACTGATAAAGTATGCACATTTCTTCGCCATATCAGCACGTTACACTACAACACAGGTGGCAGAGTTATTTTTCAAGGATATTTTCAGATTGCATGGTCTCCCAAAGATCATTATCAGTGGCAGGGAAAACCGCTTCATGGGTGGGTTTTGGCAGGAGCTTTTCCGTTTGGTGGGCACTAAGTTGACCCCGAGTACTAGCTACCACCCACAGACGGATGGATAGACAGAGATAGTGAACAAGTGGTTGGAAGGCTACTTGCGTAACTATGTCAGCGGGCAGTAGAAGGCATGGTTACGATGGTTGCACCTGGGAGAGTACTGTTACAACACCACTCACCATATGTCTAACAGTATGTCTCCATTTTATGCTTTATATGGGTATTGTTGACCACACTTTGTCATCGACCCCATAGCAGTACACCATGTTTGAGGCTCATGTCATCCAAATTTCATCGTCGGTCGACAATTTTTATAAATGATGTAAACCCATTCTGCATGTTATGATGTAAATGATCTAAGTAAGACCGTCAATGTATGTAACAACTTAGGTAAGCTTAGTATGTTGTTGATGATTTCCATCCTAGGAGGTTTTTTGTCTCCCTAATTCACGAAAGTGATCGGCAGAGTTTTTCCCTCCAGCCTCACCCCAAAGCTAAGGTGGATTTTATCATCAGCATACTAAGTGAGTCCTAGTGTTTCTATCGAGTCCCTGTAAAAGTAGTATGAGCTACTTGGTCTACTAGATCATATTTTTGAGTCGCAGAATTGGGTACTTATTTGAGAGTCTATACGAATGGGTATTCCCCCTTCATGTATGTAAATGTATTATCTCATGTAAAGAGGATTGGAAAAAAAATTAAAATCCCCTCTCAGTCAATTAATTAAATTTTCTAGTCAATTAATTTAAAAAATCTTAAGCCAGAAATTTAATTAATTTAGGGTCCTAAGTTGGGATTAAATCTTTAAAGGAAAAATTTGTGGGTCCTTGGAAAATGAGTTTGAAAGCCCGAGGCCAAGGGAATATTGAGAATTTTAAGAAATTTTGGACCTTTGGGCCTTGGTGGTTATGTCAAAGTCAAAATTTTGGGGTAATTAACTCAAAAATCATATTTTCGAGTCAATTAAAATTGAATTAAATGATTAATTCGTTTTTTCTCCAAAATTTTAATTTCAACGCTCCTGATTAAAAAATGATTAAATCTTTTGGACGGTTGAGATTATTTTGACAAGGATCACACAAACTAGCAGTTGGAGATTTTATCCTATAAATTTAGAGGTCTTTATCAATCTTGAATGATCCGATCTCAGGATCGTGCACCTGTTCGTAGAAGCTCTTGTAAATTTTTTGAGAAATAAAGCATAAAGACTTTGGGGTTACAAATTTTGATGTTCCTTCTCGAATCTATGTGGTGAATTGTCTCTAAACTCTGCTACTTTGTTTGAATTTTTATGGTTGATGGCCTTCATGGATTAATCTGCATACAGGTATCTTGTGCAGTTTTCTGGATTCATAAAATGACATTTTGATTTTTCTGAAGGATCTCATGTTGTTTTCTTGAATCTCTATCGATACAGGTTCGAGATCTGGGGTAATGAGAGAAGTATTTTTAAGATTGAGCGTACGGGAAGTCTTCGGTTGGACCAGTTGACTCTCAATGAACATAAGTCCGAAAAGCTCGCTATTTGTTAAATTCCAAGTCTATCTTACGAAATTGGTGGTTTTGCAGGGTTTTCTAAGGCTTGTGCCTCTCTCAAAAAATTTTAAATCTCTGAAAATTGTGCTAAAATAGATTCAAATCTGACCATGAGGGTTTTAAATCTGTAAACTAGTTGTAAATTTGTAATTTTTCTGTAAGGGTTTAATCGTTTCTTGGTGTGTATCTTCAGATCTGGCTGGTTTCTTGCAGATTCAGGGTTCAAATCGAAATTCTTTTTAAAGATTTGAGGCAGATCTAGCCTCCAAAGGCCAAATCTGACCTCAAACACTACTGTGGACGAATCTGAACATTGCTTTTAAATTAAAGGAGCATAAGATCTGAGTTTAAACTGAAGAAGTTTTAAGGTTTGCTGGGCGAAATTTGTGTACTGGGTTTATCAAGATTATTCTGCCTCTGCAAAGAAAAATCGCTGTCAAAAGCTCACCCATCAGCTCCATCTTTATCACTCTTCATCTTCCGTTGTATTTTCATTGTCTCTGCCTGCCTGTCCGAAATTTTCTTCACACCCTTGCCATTTCTTCTCCACGCTTATCATATCTCAGCCCTCTCCATTAGCCGTCCTTTACTGTCCGCCTTTCCTCAATCCTCTACGTTGATTTCTAAGCTATCTGCTCATCTCCACACTGCGTTCAAGCTCTCATCGAGCCTCATGTCCCATGACGTCCCTATCTCCCGTTCAGTTCTACACGTCGAGCTGTGTCTACCGTCGAAGGATTCCCTTACGCCGTCCAGCTCCGTCGACTTCAACCTGCAAACAATAAACACAAAGTCGATTGGAATTTTTTGGCTCTGTCCTCCATCAAGCTCGACCCTCCTCGCTCGTCGACCTGGAGGAACAAAACGACAAAGAAACACATGCATAGAAATTTGAACGCATATGCATTAATCGGATTCGTTTTGGAAGGTCTCACCTTTAGTTTTAATTTAGTTAATGTATAGTTTTAGATTTTCATTTTAGTCGCTAGGTCTAGTGGTTAGTTCGATTTTTATTTTTGTTGTTAGATTTTAGATTTAATTTTTTGTAATGCGTTAGTTAGGGTAGCGTTTAATTTTTATTTTTATTAGATTTAAATTTTAATAAAGGTTGGTTAGTTATAGATTAACGTTAGATTTCTTGGTTTTGACTTTAGGATTTGATTTGTGTTTTATTTTTAGTTTTATAGTTTAGTTTAGATTTAGTCTTAGTTTTAATTTGTGTTTTGGTGTTAGTTTTTTTTTTTTAAGATTTAATTTAGATTTAAACTTAGATTTAGATTTTGAATTTTAGATTCAAAAAATTAAAAAATAATTAAAAAATTTCAAAATTTCAAAAAAAAATAAAAAAAAATTGGAAAATACAAAAAATACAAAATTATAAATTTTCTATAGTCAAATGTGCTAAAATTTTTATTCTAAAGTTTGACTGTGGAACATTTTGATTCTCGAACAGGGTTATAATTGGAATATCTTATTTTTTGGAAATCTTTTAAGCATCTGGGATTCTCATGTTATTGTTATTCATGGTTGTGGCATTTTCAATTAAATATCATTGTGATCAATCGTGTTTTAATAAGCAATAGTTAATCGTCACTTGTTTATAATTGCATAACAGGATTCTGTTTGACTCCACAAGGCACTAGTCTTAAACGTGAAATCTAATCTAGATCTGTGAAATCCTGTTAATTTTATCAAGTATTTGGTGTTTTAGCTGTGTCTCATGGATTTGTCCTTCATTTCTAATAGGGTCTACCTCCCTTAGCTTGCAAGGAGACAGCTTAAATAGAGAGATTGGGGATAAGGGTGACAACCCCCAATCTGAGCCGTTGTCGCGGTGCCTTGACAATCTGTGCGACAACAGGAATCATGCTTTATCTTTTGCTGACGTGATGTTTGGTGTTAGTAAGGCCCCAAGGGCCAAGGATTGGATCCAAGAGAGTCAGGATATACTCCGAGCTCTCAAGGATAACATAGCTACAACACAGAATGAGCAGAAGCTGTATGCCGATAGGGGACGTGTTGAGAGACAATTTGAGGTAGGGGACTTGGTCTACCTATGATTGCGGCCATATCGGCAATCCACGCTAAAGCAAAAGGGGGTTGAAAAGCTCAAGCCCCACTTTTATGGACCATACAGTGTGACACGCAGGATTGGAGAGGTTCATATGAGTTGGAGTTGCCCACGGGTAGCAGGATTCATAACATTTTTCATGTGTCATGCCTGAAGAAGGAATTGGGACAGTAGGTGACTGCAACTGAGGAGCTTCCACCCATCGATGATGAAGGATGTTGATCATATCAGCCCCTATTAAATTTTGGCAATCAATCCCCTTTAAAACCTTGCGAACCCCCTTAGTTTTGCCTGAGAAATCCATTTTCCATCTATCGTTCCCCTCCTTTGAAACCAAAATGCACTAAAAGGCCGAAAAAACCCCACAATCGAAAAGATATCTGGCCGTAGCCCTTTCATTCAAGCCCTCTCCACCTTCTCTCCCATGTGGCTGGAAGCCGAAACCAAATGCTAGCCCTGAAGGCGTTCACCGCATAAGGCTATCGGGCGCATTTAGAGCCGTCTGATCAAACCATATATCAATGTACCGCGGCTCTCCCGCCTTTGTGGTCCCCGCGCCCGAAAACATTGTTCAAAACCAGTTGTATTCATCGCACCGCCTTTAAAGGGCAGGTGGTATTTTCTATTTTGGAGCGATTCCATACACCGTGTGACATGTGTCCTCGCGTACGGCCCGAATACTGCCCTCCATCGCGTGTTAATGTTCAACCAAGGTCATGCAGCGATATTCATCACATCCATCTGATATGGAGGTCCTCATCCAACGACGATCTCTCTTCCAAGTTGCACGAATGATAACAAGGGGAAATCGTACCCCTGGCCCACTATTAATCGCTCCCAATGCCTTTTTCAACCATCGATCTCCCCTGAGATCGAACGGCCCAGATTTAGTCACACGCCCGCCATTGACCCCGTGTCTCCACGTCATCATTCCACGTGTTTTCTGTCGTACATTCGTCCACCCCTCGTAATATATGCATTCAAAGGTCATATTCGAAGGTTTTTCACGAGATTTTTGCTGTGCAAGCATTCATCAACTCATCCACCATCGTTACGTTGCATTTTCTGCCACCCTGCATTATTCCATCATTTCCATTGACACCACTACATCCACCAATCCCTGTGTTTGGTTTTCCTAACATGTTTGTGGGTTTTGCAAGTTCACGGCGACGGAAAATTGCCATTATTCACAGCCTTCATTACAAAAGCCGAGGACGGAAGAACGGACCATTGCTCGAAAGAAAAATTTATGAAGAAGGTCTTGGGTAATTGCTGCGACACGACATTCATTAAAGAAGGGTAAAATCTATCAAACCCTCCGGAATCATTCAAAACACAGATTGCACAATCAGAGACATAAATGTTGCGGCAAAGAGTAGCAGTGGAAAATTGAAGAATTCAATAGCTGCAGTTGAAGATGTTTAGCTCAAATTCAACGCTTAGACAACAAAGGTACCAGATCAAAGATATTCAGGATCACATAGAGGGTACAATGCACACAAAAAAACACCCTCCGTTTGTTTCCACGGAGATTTTCTTTCCGAAGGGACGGGGGTTTATGTGTTCTTTGCTTCCACCATGTCCTAAGAAGAAATTTCTGCCGGTGCATTTTATTTCGGTTAACGGAGCCACATAAGTACGTGCATCACCACAAAGTCATCAAGCAGTATGAGCATGCACGTCTCCGCCATCTTGTTTTAATGAGACAATTAAATATCTATCACCTAACTCTTTGTTAGGTTTTTGGTTTCTCCTATAAAATTCTAGGAGAACAAATTGTTTAAGGTTCCATATTTTATCAGAAAACTATGCTGTGAAAGCCTTTTTGCGTACATTTTGTAAAACTCTTGTATGAAGGCTCAGAGCCCATAGGGTCTCAATGAGGAGGAGTTCTATCTGTTAAAGAGGATTCTGGTCTTTTTTATTTTACAGTGTGTAACCTTTTCTCTTATGTGTATTTTAATATATCATTTCATTTCATCCATCTTTCTTGTATCATGCTTTGGAATGCGAGTGGCTCACTGATTTTTGGTATGGATTCATCCTAGTTGATGCCCATGCTCAGATCAGTCAAGCGCTTTAAATATGGCTCATGCATGATATTCTGTTCCACTACTCAGCTAACCATACTTCTGCTATATTAGTTTCTTTGGGAGGGTGCTTTTAAAATGCTATTATCATGTATGGATTCTTAGATTGGTAAGCCCATGCATGGTGATATTGTATATCTGGGTATCAGCTCAAAGTTAACTAATATCTTCTCAATATTTCTTTCACTACATGCATCTTCTGATAATTTATGTCTGTGAAGTATTAATTGAACTGGCCCGCTTTGCAGTAAACTGTCTCTGAACTGTCTGTTGCTTTTATATTAGAGTTCTATATCTTGCCTCTGCAGTATCTCTTTTCCTGTATCAGTGTCTGAGAGTTTGGTCCCATTCTATTTTATTTCCCTGTTTACAGTAGATAGCATGTGAGCTGAAGTTGACAACTTCATTCATTATATTATACGCTCCTTGCTATGTTAAGATGTCCTAGGCACTGGTCTATCACAACTCTAGGCTGTCTCTAGGAGCGACAACATCTTTCTGGCGCCGTTGACGGGGATCGAAGTCAAGAAAATCAAAATCCCTGGGCCTCGACTAATCATATTCTCTCTCTAAGTAGGTGAGCACAGAGAGTTGAGAGTTGTAGATCCCTCACCTTGGCCACTCCACATTTGTTCGTTTGATAAATCTATTCGCAGTCCTGGGTCCTCGTAAGCCACGCCTGAGGTCAGATACGTCTAAGCCAAAGATACCTTCAGTGTCTGACCCCGAGAATATCATACATAGAAAGAATTGGAAGGAAAGAAAATCAGTTCGCTCTGAAATCCCTGAATTATCTGTGGAAGACTTTCCATCCTCTTCTTCTCAAGATTCTCAATTGCAAATTTCGGAATCCACTGTGGGAGATACCGATTATTACTATTCAGATAGTCCACCCCGAGGAGGTGTCCAATTTAAAGATAGTCTTCATCCTACTCCTGAGGTCGAAGAGGTCAAGGAAGTCACTGAAGTATCTGCTGTTAATAGACCATTATTCCCCTCTACACCTCAAGCTGCAGTTGAGTATATTCCTATTATTATTCATACTCCACTTCCACCTCCTCCTCCTCCTCTTACTCATCAAACTTTTGCCCTACCTCCACCTCCTCCAATGGCCAATGTTCCGGCCTTCTTGATGAATAAATATGCTCCCCTGGCATTACCCCAAGTGTTGAATGATATGCCCCAGGATTATCTGAAGATATTGCCCAAATTCAATGGGGAAAACGAGATTGATGCTCAAAGACATCTCGAGACTTTCTGCTCCTTTGCAGAGAACTTTAACGTTGAACATTTAGATGTGGTCTTAAGACTGTTTGTGCAATCTCTTGATGGTGAAGCTCGAAAATGGTTTAAGACATTGGCTAGCCGTTCTATTACCACTTGGGATAACATGGAAGACACTTTTCTCAGGAAATGGGGGGAGAAGAAAGATCATGGAAATTGTCTCATAGAGTTCAATACACTAAAGAAAAGACACAATGAAGGAGTGTCAAAATTTATCAAGAGATTTAATAAATTGTATCTGAGTCTCCCTGCTGATATGAAACCCCATCGAACTGCTGCTAAAGTTGTTTTTGTAGCAGCCTTTGATTCAGAATTTGGTTTCTCTCTCAGAGAAAGAAAGCCTGCCACTCTGGATGATGCTCAGGCAGATGCACTAGAGTTGGAAGCAAACTTTGCCTCCACTGGCAAATCAAAAGGAAGATCTGAACAAGATACCAGAAGAAGGGGCAAAGAAGAGGCATCTACCTCTAACCAAGACAGGGACTCAACCAATGACAAAATGGAAGAAATGAGCAAATTGATTAAGAAAATGGTCAAGCTTGAATTGGAAGCCAAGAACACAGCCTTCAAGAATTTCCAGAATGCTCCAAACAAAGGTTACAATCCTCAGTACAAAAGACCACCCCTACAAATATTGCCAAGGGAAGTAAAGGAGCAACAGGATCAAGTGCCACACCCATTGTACCTGGAAGGTCCAGTAGATGATTCTACTGAGGACACTGCCTATGGACTGGAGGATGCAAATCTTGCCTTTTCAAATAGTGATGCAGAAGAATACCCTCTACAAGAAGATGATGGAGCTGGGTACCCATTGCAAGAAGAAGAAAAGACTAGAGACATAGAAGAAGCAGAATTTGATCATTATTGTAAACAATTTGATGATTTCATGCAAGCACATTTCAATAGAAGATATGATCTCAGATCTTCTAGGAAGAGGACTCGTACCCAAGAGCAAGAAGAAGAGCTACCCCAGAAGGAAGCACCTGCTCAAAAGGAGGCTACAATGCAGAAAGTCGCAGACAAAGGTAAGGGACCTCTAAACAAACCTTTGCAATCTAGTGATCAAACTTCTTCCTCTTCAAAAGCAGTCATTCCCCCTAATGTCAAGTCCGTGTCTAAAGAAGTCAAGCCCCCAGCTGAAAATAAAGAGTCAAAAGAGGTTGTGATAGAAAAGTCCCCTCCTGCTTTCAGTCTGCAAAAGGAACTTGAAAAGGTCAAAATCCCAGTCCCCTTGACTGAACTGTTGAAACAGCCAGCATATCAATCTCAAGTCACCTCTTTCATGCTCCCTCCAGAAGCAGCACTTATCCTCGATAGTCTCAGCCTCCAAGAAGAAAGACCCATGGTTGTGTTTGGCCCACATGTTGAGGAGTTAGATCCGTCTACTCCTCCCTTCTATGTGTCTTTAGTGGTTCATGACCTGCTACTACATAACTGTATGTTAGATTCTGGAGCTTCCCACAATCTTATGCCTCTGTCAGTCATGGAACAACTAGGATTACAAATCACACGTCCATATAAGGACCTCTATTCATTTGACTCCAAAAGAGTTAAATGCTTGGGGATGATCAAGGATTTGGTGGTCAATTTGGCTCAAATCCCAACAAAAAGTGTGGTAATGGACATCATGGTGGCTGACATCCCAGCTCGTTTTGGTATGTTGCTGTCAAGGTCCTGGGGAACAAAAATTGGTGGATCACTCAAGATGGATTTAACATATGCCACTATCCCAATTTTTGGTGGCCAAGAGAGGAGACTGTACAGGGAGACTAGATTTGTCAAGACGGTGACTAAGGCTGATAACTCTGTAAATTCACCAGTCTACAGTAAAGAAGGAGATTTCTCATGCTTGATGTTGGAGGAAGATCAAGACTATGCTCATGAACCATCCTTCTGCCAGATCAAGACTGAACAACCCTCTGAGAGCAATGAAACAGGAATCTGGACACTCCATTTTGATGGAGCAAATTCAAGAGAAGGTAATGGAGCTGAAATATTATTGATTTCTCCTACAGGGAAATGGGTCCCATTGTCCTTCAAACTGGAATATGAAGCCACTAATAATGTGGCTGAATATGAAGCACTTCTGTTAGGATTGCAGACAGCCAGGAACATGAACATACAAAGTTTAAGAGTTTTGGGAGATTCACAACTGGTGGTCAGACAAGTCAGGAATCAGTGTCAGACCAAACATCCTAGGCTAAGGGCTTATAGGAATGAAGTTTGGGACATGGTAGAGAATTTCTTCTTGGCATTTAATATTCAGTTCATGCCCCGAGAATAGAATAGGATGGCTGATTCCCTTGCTGTGGCTGCTAGTACATTTCGACCACCTCAGAACCCTCTTTTAAGATATGAAGTTGAGGTGCGCTATCGACCATCAATCCCAGATAACATCAAACATTGGCAGGTATTCGAAGACGAAGAACAGATCAAGAGATTCCTGGAAACAGTGGGATAATTCTCCAATATGGAGATTGATGCTGATGAAGAAGAGGTCGAGCCTGAAGATACTTCAGAAAGAAATTGGGAGAAGAAAGTGGCAGGTAATAAGGTATTGCAGTTAAAGGGAAACATAATACCTAGAGGGCTGGTGCCTCTAGAAAGATTATTTGACAAAAATGATGTCTCGCTGCAATCAGGCAAAGTGGTAGAAGACAATCAGGAAGAAGACCTGAATTTGGGTACTGAGGCTGACCCCAAAATTGTAAAACTGTCCAAAAAGATCCCAGAAGAATATAAAAGGTTATATCAGAAATTGTTTCAGTGTTACAAAGATGTGTTTTCATGGTCCTATCAGGACTTGAAAACTTTTGTTATCAGTATTATGCAGCACAAAATTCCATTGAAGGCAGATGCAAAGCCTCATAAGCAGAAGCTCAGACAAATCAATCCCCTGCTGCTTCCTTCTATTGAGAAGGAAATTAAGAAGCTGTTAAAGGCCAAAATAATTGTACCATTGAGGTACTCTGAATGGGTGGCAAACCTTGTCCCTGTATGAAAGAAGAATGGAGAAATAAGGCTATGTGTGGATTTTAGAAATTTAAACAGAGCATCCTTAAAGGATAATTATCCACTACCTAAGATGGATCATATCCTGCAGAAAGTGGTTGGAGCTTCTAGGGTGTCAATGATGGATGGATTCTCTGGTTATAACCAGGTGGCTGTACCTCCAGAGGATCAAAATAAGACTTCTTTCACCACACCATGGGGTACATTTATGTATGCCAGGATGCCTTTTGGATTGATTAATGCAGGGGCCACTTTTCAGAGGGCAATGGATATTGATTTTGTTGGGGAGCAAGACAATTTCTTGGTGGTCTACCTCGATGATATCACTGTATTTTCCAAGGATGATGCTGAGCACATTGAACATCTGCGGAGAACTTTTGAGAAATGCAGAAGGTATGGTCTCTCTCTAAATCCTCAAAAGTCTTTATTTGCCTTAGAAGAGGGGAAGCTTTTAGGCCATATCGTTACTAAAGATGGGGTGAAGATAGATCCCAAGAGGGTTGAGGTGATAAATGGTATTGCTTTTCCCAGAAATAAAAAAGAGGTACAAGTATTCCTAGGGCACATTAATTTCTTGAGAAGGTTTATCCCTAACTATGCTGAGATAGTTAGGCATATAACAGATATGCTAAAAAAGAATAATGAGGTAAAGTGGTCACAAGAACCACGGGAGGCATTTACCAGGATAAAGAATGCTTTTGCAGAAGCCCCTGTGCTGGCTAGACCAGATTATGATAAACCTTTCATGATTTTTTCTTTTGCATCACTTCATACAATAGCAAGAGTTTTATTACAGAAAAATGATGAAGGGTATGAGCAGCCTATTGCCTTTTTCAGTCAGGTGCTTCGTGATGCAGAATTAAAATACAACATATTGGAAAAGCAAGCGTACGCCCTAGTGAAATCCCTCAAAGCATTCCGTGTATATATCTTATAGTCACATATCACTGCATTTGTGCCTGCAGCTGCTGTAAAAGATATCCTTATTCAGGGGGATAGTGAAGGAAAAAGGGGTAAGTGGATTACCAAAATACAGGAGTATGACTTAGACATCCGCCCTACTAAGCTGATCAAAGGACAGGGGCTTGCTAAAATGTTATCTGAATCAAACTATCAAGCCCTGGGCATAAATTTGTCCATTATAGCAGGTGAGGAATCTGAGGAGAAAGAAGAACGACATGGAATTGGGGTAGCTACTCCGAAACACATATAAAGTACCTCACCAGTCAGTGGTACAAAGAGATAGTAGAATATCTCCTTACACTCAGCTGCCCTCCAAGATGTGATAAAACTAAATACAGAGCGTTGAGATTGAAATCACAGAAGTACATAGTCGCCAATGGCTGGCTATACTGGCGAGATCCCTCAGGCATCTTACTCCTGTGTCTCACAGAGAATGAAGTCGAGAGTATTATAGCAGAATTTCATGAAGGGATCTGTGGGGGACATTACAGCTAGAGGGCCACAGCTCATAAAATCCTGAAAGCTGGCTTCTATTGGCCAAAACTTTTTGGAGATGTTTTTGCCAGAATAAGGGCATGTGATAAATGTCAGAAATTTGCTGAGAGACAGAAATCGGCACCATTTCCCCTGATTCCAGTGCATGTGGATGAACCATTTCGTCAATGGGGTATTGATTTTATAGGAGAAATACATCCTCCATCGAGTGGACAACATAAATGGATATTAACAGCCACAGATTATTTCACTAAATGGGTGGAAGCCATACCTGCAAGGAATGCTACAGATACTGTGATCATAAAGTTCATGGAGGAAAACATCATATCCAGGTTTGGCTGTCCTGCTAGGATAGTGACTGATAATGCACAGGCCTTCAAGTCTGCAAAATTTATGAATTTCTGCCAGCAATACAATATCATGCTGAGTCACTCTACAGCTTACTATCCACAAGGAAATGGCTTGGCAGAGTCTTCAAATAAAACTCTGGTGAGGGCCTTGAAGAAGACTATTAGTGAGAAGAACTGGGATTCCCAATTGAAATTTGCTCTACGGGTAATAGAATCACCAACAAGAGAGCAACTGGGAAATATCCCTATGAATTGGTATATGGACGAGCAACAGTTTTTCCTGTACAGCTAGCTTTACCAGTGGCCCGCTTCATGCAGGAAAGCCAAGAAGAGCCTGATGATATGATCAGGAGGATAAACCAACTGGTGGAATTGGAGGAAACACGCAATCAGGTGAATCAGAGGCTGACAGAGTATCAGGAGAAGATGAAATACCTTTTTGATCAGCATGCTAAGGACCGGAATCTGCAAATTGGTGATTTAGTGCTCAGGTGGTATTGACCGCACTTTGTCAACTACCCCATAGCAGTACACCCCCATTTTTTCAAATGGGATTTGTCTTGTTCGACGTGGTTGCGCCATTCAGATTCCATCATCCAGATTTCATCAACAGTTGACATTGTTATAAATGATGTAAACCCATTCTGCATGTTATGATGTAAATGATCTAAGTAAGACCGTCAATGTATGTAACAACCTAGGTAAGCCTAGTATGTTGTTGATGATTTCCATCCTAGGAGGTTTTTTGTCTCACTGATTCACGAAAGTGATCGGCAGAGTTTTTCCCTCCAGCCTCACCCCAAAGCTAGGGTGGATTTTATCATCAACGTGCTAAGTGAGTCCTAGTGTTTCTATCGAGTCCTTGTAAAAGTAGTTTGAGCTACTTGGTCTACTAGATCATATTTTGAGTCGCAGAACTGGGTATTTATTTGAGGGTCTATACGAATGGGTTTTCCCCCTTCATGTATGTAAATGTATTATCTCATGTAAAAGAGGGTTGAAAAAATAATTATAATCCCCTCTTAGTCAATTAATTAAATTTTCTGGTCAATTAATTAATAAAATCCTAAACCAGAAATTTAATTAATTTAGGGTCCTAAATTAGGATTAAATCTTTAAAGGCAAAATTTGTGGGTCCTTGGAAAATGATTTTGAAAGTCCCAGGCCAAGGGAATATTGAGAATTTTAAGAAATATTGGACCCTTGGGCCTTGGTGGTTAAGTCAAGGTCAAAATTTTGGGGTAATTAACTCAAAAATAATATTTTGAGTTAATTAAAATTGAATTAAATGATAAATTCGTTTTTTCCCCAAAATTTTAATTTCAACGCTCCGGATTAAAAGATAATTAAATCTTTTGGACGGTTGAGATTATTTTGACGAGGATCATCCAAACTAGCCGTTAGAGATTTTGTCCTATAAATTTAGAAGTCTTTGTCATTTTTGAATCATCCGATCTCAGAATCGTGCACTTGCTCTTAGAAGCTCTTGTAAACTTTTTTGAGGAATAAAGCTAAAGACTTTGGGGTTACAAATCTGGATGTTCCTTCTCAGATCTATGTGGTGAATTGTCTCTAAACTCTGCTACTTTGTTTCTTGTATTTTATGGTTGATGGCCTTTATGGATTAATCTGCATACAGGTATCTTGTGCAGTTTTCTGGGTTTATAAAATAACATTCTGATTTTTCTGCAAAGGTCTCATGTTGTTTTCTTAAATCTCTATCGATCTAAGATTCAGATCTAAGTGTGCAGGGAAATTTTTTTTAAGATTGGGCGTCTGGGGAAGTCTTCGGTTGGACCAACCGACTCTCAATAAACATAAATCTGATAAGCTCTTTATTTGTTAAATTTCAGGTCTATCTTACGATATTTGTGATTTTGCAGGGTTTCAAAGGCTTGTGCCTCTCATTTAAAAATTTTAAATCTCTAAAAATCTGTGCTAAAATGTTTCAGATCTGGCCATGAGGGTTTTAAATCTGTAAACTAGTTGTAAATTTGTAAATTTTCTTAGGACTGTAAGGGTTTTAATAAATTTTTGATGTATATATATTTTCGGATCTCACTGGTTTTGTAGGTTGCGGGGTTTATTCAGAAATTTTGAGGCAGATCCGGTCCCAAGAGCCAGATCTGGCCTCAAATTGCCTCTATGGGAAATCTGGACATCATTTAAAGAAGCATAAAAATCTGAGCTTGATCTGAAGAAATTCTAAGTTGCTGGGTGTTTTGAAATGTACTGGGTTTATTTTGAAACTATCTCTGCCCTAACTGCTGTCATTTCCCTTCATATCCATCTGCATAAGGCATCCTCGCTGCTGTTGGTCCATCTCTTCTCATCTCTGCATCCTTCCTTCACGTCGAATCCCCCTCTACCATCGATTTGATGTCTTCCTTCTCGCGCCTTCTTCCAAAACGCATCCTCTAACCCTCATTCAACTCTGCCGTCCAATCCTCTGCTGCGTCGACCTGCACCTATTTCCCTCGCTCCAGCAATCGTCCTTTCAACCCTTGCCCCTTTGCTATCTGCTTCCTCACGCGGCATATGCATCTCTGCAATCCAACTCTTGCCCTTTCTTCGAGTCGATCAACTTCAAACCTCCGTCGAGCCCATTTCCTCACGCGTCCAAAGTGCTCCGACCTACAAACACAAACGATAAACCACAAATACAAAAAAAAACACAAAAATTGCGTTGATTTTTTTAAGCTAGCGTTTTAATTTTATATGAGGATTCATTTTTTTTTATATAGTGTTTCGTTAGAATGTACATATTTACTTCGAATTTTTTTTAGTTAGTCACAAGCGTAGGTTTTTAACTTAGTGTAGGTGTTAACTTTAGCGTAGGTATAATCTAACTTTAGATATTTGTTTTCGATTTTAATTAGATTTAATTTAATTCTAATTTAATTTTAGTTTAGATTTTAAGTTTACTTGTTTAGTTTTAGCCTTTAGGATATTAACTTTTAATCTAGTTTAACTTTTGTTAGTTTAGACGATTAGCTTTTAAATTGTAGTCTCAGTTTAATTTTATTTTTTGTTATTTAATTTTAGGATTTAACCTAGTTTGACTTTAATTTAGCTTTTAGATTAGATCTTTTTTTTATTTTTTTAATTAGTTTTAAATCTAACTTTAGGATTTTAAATTTTAGATTCTAGATTTGGATTTAAATTCTGACTTTTCTTTAGATTAAAGCTTTAGATATATATATTTTTTTTAATTTGAAAATATTTAAAAAATAAACAAAAATATAAAAATTTCAAAATCCTAAAAATCTAGAAAATAGAAAAAAATATCTAAATTTTTTTTTTTCAAATTTTCCATAGTCAAGTGCGCTAATTTCTTTATCTAAAGTTTGACCGTGGTTCATTTTAATTTTCGAACTGGGTTATAATTGCAGTGTCTTAATTTCGGAAACTTTTTAAGCATTTGGCATTCTCATGTTATTGTTTTTCATAGTTGTGGCATTTTCAATTAAATATCATTGTGATCAATCGTGTTTCAATAAGCAGCAGTTAATCGTCACTTGTTTAAAATTGCATAACGGGATCTTGTTTGACTCCATAAGGCACTGGTCTTAAACGTGAAATCTAATTTAGAGCTGTGGAATCTCGTTCATTCTATCAAGTATTTGATGTTTTAGCTGTGTCTCCTGGATTTGTCATCCTCCTTTATAATAGGGTCTACCTCCCTTAGCTTGCAAGGAGACAGCTTAAATAGAGAGATTGGGGATAAGAGTGACAGCCCCCAGTCTGAGCCGTTGTTGCGGTGCCTGGACAATTTGTGTGACAACAGGCGGGATATCCGAAGGGCTGAAAAAGGAAAACATGGTAAATTCGATCCGCTCTGGTTCGGTCCTTTCAAAATTGTGGATAAAGGGAACAACAATACTTTCAGATTGGAGAATTTACAGGGTGACTTGCTTGCCAGCCCCGTGAATGGTCAATTTCTTAAATCCTACTTCCAATTCTGATTCGGGCTGAACGAGCCTGCTGTATTCTATTGTACATTTATTTTCTGTTTCATTTTGTTTGAATAATGCGGGTGTCATGGTAAATTATGAAGTGAACAACAGAAGGATTGAAGAGCAGAGTCTGCACAAGAAAATGATCAAGTGGTCTGCGAAGTTCTCGACACGCTCAGGGATGAGCATGCCGTCCCCAGGTGGAGCCAATGTTGATCATATCAGCCCCTGTTAAATTTTGGCAATCAATCCCCTTTAAAACCTTGCGAACCCCCTTAGTTTTGCTTGAGAAATCCATTTTCCATCTATCGTTCCCCTCCTTTGAAACCAAAATGCACTAAAAGGCCGAAAAAACCCCGCAATCGAAAAGATATTAGGCCGTAGCCCCTTTTGTTCAAGCCCTCCCTGCCTTCTCTCCCATGTGACTGGAAGCCGAAACTAAATGCTAGCCCTGAAGGCGTTCACCGCATAAAGCTATCGGGCGCATTCTGAGCTGTCCGATCAAACCATAGATCAACGTACCGCGGCTCTCCCGCCTTTGTGGTCCCCGCGCCCGAAAACACTGTTCAAAACCAGTTGTATTCATCGCACCGCCTTTAAAGGGCAGGCGGTATTTTCTATTTTGGAGCGATTCCATACACCGTGTGACGCGTGTCCTCGCGTACGGCCCAAATACCGCCCTCCATCGCGCGTTAATGTTCGACCAAGGTTATGCAGCGATATTCATCACATTCGTCCGATCTGGAGGTCCTCATCCAACGGTGATTGCTCTTCCAAGCTACACGAATGATAACAAGGGGAAGTCGTTCCCCTGGCCCACTTTTAATCGCTCCCAATGCCTTTTCAACCGTCGATCTCCCCTGAGATCGAACGGCCCAGATTTAGTCACACGCCCGCCGTTGACCCCGTGTCTCCACGTCATCATTCCATGTGTTTTCTGTCGTACATTCGCCCACCCCTCGTAATATATGCATTCAAAGGTCATATTCGAAGGTTTTTCGCGAGATTTTTGCTGTGCACGCATTCATCAGCTCATCCACCATTGTTACGTTGCATTTTCCGCCACCCTGCACTGTTCCATCATTGCCATTGACACCACTACATCCACCAATCCCTGTGTCTGGTTTTCCTAACATGTTTGCGGGTTTTGCAGGTTCACGACGACGGAAAACTGCCATTATTCACAGCCTTCATTACAGAAGCCGAGGGCGCAAGAAAGGACCGTTGCTCAGAAGCAAAATTTATGAAGAGGGTCATGGGTATAATTGCTGCGACATGACATTCATTAAAGAAGCAGGGGTAAAATCTATCAAACCCTCCGGAATCATTCAAAACACAGATTGCGCAATCAGAGACATAAATGTTGCGGCAAAGAGTAGCAGTGGAAAATTGAAGAATTCAATAGCTGCAGTTGAATATGTTGAGCTCAAATTCAATGCTTAGACAACAAAGGTACCAGATCTAAGATATCCAGGATCACATAGAGGGTACAATCCGCAAAAAAAAATGCCCTCAAGGCTTTGTTTCCACAGAGTTTTCTTTCTAGGAAAAGACGGGGGTTTATGTGATTTTACTGCTTTACCATGTCCCTAGAGAAATTTCTACTTGGTGAGATGGAGGAACCTACCGGATGAGGATGCCACTTGGGAGAGTGAGAAGATTTTGCAGCATTTATCATTGCAGTTGCTTGAGGACAAGCAACGTTTTGCAGGGGAGGACTGTAATATTCTCAATTAGCAATAGCTAATTGGAAATATTAATTTTTGACTGCTTTACTTTAATAAAGTTAGGTTAGAAATAAAGTGGGTGAAGAGGGATACTTAACTCACACTTAGGATAAAAACATTTCCTAAAGTCACTTGAGAAACATGATTAATTGGCAGCGTGGGGCCTAGAGGTCGAAGTGGCAGTGTAGGGAAAGGGACAGCGTAGGCAATGTGGGCCCAAGCCAGCGCAGAGAGAGAGGGACAACATGGCTCAAGGAGACAACGCAGTTGATGGTGGGGCCTAGATGAGAGCAAGGCTCCCCAAGCATAAAAAGGGAGAGAGTCTCCTCATTTTCATTCATTCAGATTATGCATCTTTGTTATTTTTCTTTTGACATTGAGCACGCTTGCTGTTTAGCAAAGTCTGCACATACTGTTCAGTACACCGGGTGTTTCCGTGCGGAGATCCCAACCTTAGCCCCGGGGCACTTCGAGTGCCTGCTCGGGTGAGGAGTTCCATCATGTTTTTCCAGAGAGAGTTGTAGCATCCACAGTCGGCAGCATTCACCCAAAGAGACAGCGCAGTCAGTGAGAGGGAGGACGCAGTCTTGGAAGGAGGTGGTTCCGGTTTGAGGGTTTATTAGGGGATTCAGCCCAGGCGAGTTGGAGAGGGGTTAGCCCTTCCCTATTCCAGCATTTTGGCAGAGGCAGAGGCCATTATTTGCAGCAGATCATTCCGGGCCAGTGTTTCTCATTGGGGAATAGTGTAGTGCCTCAAGTGGGCCATTTTCGGAGGTCAACCATTTTTGGAAAGCTTTCTGGGCTTTTCTGGGTATTGGGTGTAGAGGCCATTCCCAAAGTTCCATAGTTTTCCGAGGAGGGGAGCAGCCCCAATTTGTCAGTTCATTCCAGCAGTAGCAGCAGCACAGTAGCAGTACCAGCAACACTGGAGATTACGCAATCTTTGAGGGAGCAACCATTCCGGGTTATCTTCTGAGAGTATTTCTACGCTTGCCTAGTGCAAGCCAAGGTGCCATCATTCTGATCACCTTTGTACTCATTCCATTTCTCAGTATTAATAAAATGGCTCCGCGTTCTCCATATTATCTGTTTTTCTTATGATATCTCTCTAGTTGCTGTATGTCTTTGTTTATGTGCTTTATATTGTTGTTTATTTCCATTCGGGATACTACAGAGAAGATTGTGGAAAAAACTTTAAGAAGCAGTTAAGAGAGGCCACAGAAGAGGTCATTAAGATCAAGTTAGAATTACAAGAGGTCATGGTAGACAAAAAGCTAATGGAAGATTTCAAAGAAGAAGTAAATGATCAGCTGAACCAATATGATGAATCACTAACCAATGCCAAGAAGTTGCTGAAAAGAACACTAACTTTTAGAAGGGTATTGTAAAACACTAGAAAAAGAAACTTATGGTTAAATTTGAAAGGAAGAGGCTCAAAAGCCAGGTCAAAGAATTAGAGGATCAAATGGAGATGATACAGTCAAATTTGAAGAAAAGAGGACTTGAAATCAAAGTGATAAATTAGCCTGAAGAGATGCAGCCTCCTACTGCTAAAGATGAAGTTCCCAAAACTTGAAGAGTTGGCCTAAAACATTTTTGACAAGTTTGCAACATTCAGGAATCAAAATTTCCATATTTAAAAGAGAAATTTTGAGGAAAAGGGAAAATTTTGTGTTTTTCTGCCAATTAGGCAATTTCGTAGCAAACCCCATGCTTGAAGCCCAGATTTCGCTACGAAATCCCTGTAGGTGACTTTTGATCAAAAATCACAGTTTTGGGCAAAATCAAAGATGGAGGAAATCTGTATTTAGCTCATTTTATATAACCAACACATCCAAATCAGAGAAGAAAGCTTAAAATTGACACAGATAGGTGAAGTGGAGTTGCTACAAAATCACACTACAAAACTGCCTGTTTTACTCTGTTTTTGCAGCGAGCAGCGTTTGGTAGCATTTTGGTATTTTGAAGGTGTATTGAAGATCAACTAGTCATGTGGAGGTTTTAAAGAGTATCAGTGGAACACTCCAACAAAAATTTGCTCCTCGACAAAGTTGTCTTTTGCTCCAGCTCAACATAAAGACAGTGATCAAATATCATGATTATCTTTTCCTTAAAAGTAGGGTGATTGGTTTCTAAATCTAGTGGGGGTATTTATGTCTTGATTATGGTTAGTGCCACTCGAGCACTTGGCTATTATTGATGTAATTATCCAGTTCTACAGTTAGTGAATGTAATAAATAAAAAGTAGAGTCCTAATAGGCTTCTAAGTCTAAAGTCATTAGGTGTCCGTTTTATTTCCAGGTATCTAGTTTATTGGTTTTTTGGACCGGGTTTGTGGACCGGTGCGTAGAGGATGGGGGAGTCCGAATCTACGCCGTTAGGGACACACATCCAGTTGCCATCGGAATCCATCACCTAGACGTCCGAATCATCTTCTTTCTGTTGAACCGGTAGCGGGTCAGTGTTGCGGTACTGGGGGTGCGTTTGGGGAGTGATGGTGGACTTCTGCGGGCCGCGCCTACCTCTCTATGCAGCTTTTCCAGGGGTTGCTTCCTCCTTCTTGGGATCGGGGCTATGATGTGCAAAAGTGTCGGAGGAGGAGCCTTCCATCGACTCTAGTCGATTGTCCTCGCCACAGTGATAGCGGCCAGGGAGAGCGCCTCTTTATCCACCTTAGATAGTTCTCTGGCAAAGTCTGGGGGCCATTGCGCGATGAGGCAGGGGGGAGGTGTCCAGGGAGGGATACACAGCAGGGCAAGCAGCGCTAGGGCTCAGGGGGTCAGAATATTTGGCGGAGAGGTGTGCAGCAGCCCAGACGGGACTGCCTGGCGCAGCGCTGAGAATAGGGCTTCACAGCCTTTTGAAGTCAGGGAAATGCCAAAGCAAAGGTAAAGAAGCGAAAGGCAGAGATAAAATACTATGGGTTGATCGGGGTTGAGAGCTCTTCTTTTTAAAGGCGCTAGGATGTGTGCGAGGAGGATAGCAATGAGTAGGCCTCACATGCAGCTGCGTGCCATGATCGATCACCTAAGCAGGTTCGAGATAAAGGGGATGGCTGCTATAGGGGTTAATCATGATGATCATTTATGGTGGTAGATGCGAAGCGATGCCCTGGTCAAGGCGATGCAGTTCCCATTGTCTCATCATCATTCCTGATTTTGTGAGTCTCGTGCGGATGGTTAATAGTTTGAGAACCTGCAACAGGTGAGGCTCTGTGCAGAAGATCTCCGTCCTCCGGGGTGTGTGAAATGTTATTGTCATGCGTGTCAGTTCTGTCACCCGTATCCAGGGTATCTAGTTTATTGTTAAGTGAGGTATCAACACAAATGTTTCGATGATCTAGCCATGTGGGCAGATCCAATGTAAATGACTAAAGCCTATTAATAGGCAGTGCTTCGAAGAATACAAGGTTGGAGAATGTTATTCTACACTACCACTTTGTAAAGTTTTTGATGATTAGTAATATACAGTGACTGTGTTTTTCTTCTTCACCTGAGATTCTTTTGGTGTTTCAACGAGCATTTGTCCTATATATCTTAATATTTTTCTTTCACTATCTTGATGTTTCAATTACTCAGAATTCATGTTCTTCATGCTCTGACTTCCTTTGAACATTAAGCTATTGTATATTTCTGTGTGTGTGTTGTCCTATCATTGAATCATCTACATTGCCTTAGCTTCCACAAGGAGAGCCATTGTCATTGAATTTTCTAACGTTGACTCCATAAGCCCAATGGTAGTAAACCCTTCACATTTTTCATCTGCAAACAAACACATTCAAGACAATATCACAGAGTTAGCCATCTGAGTGAATCATAATTGAACAAATCATAGTTATTTTGAGAGAGCCCTCTCAAGCTGAAGAGGATAATTTTCAGTCAAAAGTTGGTTTGAAAGAGTTACTCTAGGTTGTCTGGTGGAGCAGCCCATCTGTACCAATTTAGAGATAACATCATGATCGGTTGAAGCACATTGACATCGGGTGTCACTTCATCAGAGACTGTGTCCAACGGGGAACTGTACAATTGCAGTACACTCTTACAAGAGAAGAAGTGGTGGATATCCTCACGAAAGCTCCGGGGAAGACAAAGTTTGTCTATTTCAGAGAAAAGATGGGGATGATCAAGAATCCATTTCAATAGCAGGAATGGATAGGCTCAAGATTCAGAGGGAGCTGCAGTACAAATGAGGTAGTGATAGTGACAGTGACAGTGTCATGGGCAACAGTACAGAGGGCAGCAACGCAACAGATGAGGGGCATCAGCCAGGCATCAACAACGTAGAGGATGCTTCAAGACATAGCGACATGCAACAAACATATTGCTAGAACACTTTCCTTGCTAAGAGGGAGTGTTGATTTTTGTAGCATTGGACAGTGTTCCAAGTCTCAAAATTTGTAAGGAGGCTTGGACATTAGTATTCCAAAGATCCCAGAAATTGTATGTGAAAATTCCACTCGGTTCATGTTTTATTAAAATAATTAACTATTTTAATGGATACCCTAAGTCTAAACTTAAGGAAATTAAATAATTAATGGGTATTAATAAAATAGAGTGTGAATCTTCTAGAGAATGAAGATCAAGTCAAGTTTTAATCTTAGCCATTGATTAGACTTCTAATTTGGGGCATTGATTCATCAATGAGAAGATTATAAAAGAATGCTCGAGGGTCATTTGGAAAGCAAGCCGGGCAAACACTTAGTAACCCGAAGGAAGTCGATTATGAATGAATAGAATTCAATTTCAGAGGGAGAGTTGGACGACAGAGGAAGAAGAGGGCGTCAACAGTGACAGGGGTCAAGGAAAGAAGGACGGAGAAGGCCGAGGAAGGCAACACAGAGCAGCAGCATAGAGAACTCACGCAGGGTGACGCAGTGTTTGCGCAGTGAGACACAGAGGGACATAGAGAGGAGCTGTGAGTCTCCTCGGTGTCAGAATTTCTTCGGAGGGTTCTTGAGAATTTATCTCAGGTGTTTTCCAAAGAAGTTTGCCAATCTTTTCCTTGTAAATAATTTCATTGCTGAAGAATAATATATAAACCCTCATTTGCTGCGCCGGTTTTCCTGCATTGGGTTTTTCCGGGGACAATTGTCCAAAAATAATTGTGTCTATGTGATTGATTCTTATGCTTGTATTTCTTACTGTTCTGTTCTCTGCAAATACTTGAGTGAATGCTGCAGTAGTATTTATTTCGAAATTTACT
Source organism: Pinus albicaulis (assembly GCA_034641835.2). Taxonomy (NCBI): domain Eukaryota; kingdom Viridiplantae; phylum Streptophyta; class Pinopsida; order Pinales; family Pinaceae; genus Pinus; species Pinus albicaulis. Next base: position 74,107,277 of record CM076582.1, on the reverse strand, counting down.
GGAAGAATTCTGTAAATAACTTATTGGAAATAATAAGTAGGAGAAATAAATCTATCACTACAGAAGTATTTTCAGGATTGAAATTTTCACACTCTAATCATGCGAATTTCTTACAACTGCAATTGGAAACTCAATCTCTACAGATCTACTTTGCCCTTGCAACTGGCTCTGCAACTGTCCCTTGAGTCCTCTGATTGCAAGTAACTTTGCATTGTCTACTGAGCACTTTACTGCACCCAACTAGCTCTCTGCTACTTTCACTCATGCTTCTTACTGCAACTACCTCTCAAGATCTGATTGTGCCTTGTTAACATCTCGACCCTCTTGCTACTCTGAACTGTGGGCTTCCATAACAAAGGTATTGATCCATGTGAATAGTGACTGGATCTAAATTAGACTTCCTGTCGCTCACCCATGGAACCCGCCCATACTATCTCTGAAGCATCATGCTCCTCCTCCATCTAGAGGGGTTGCTGCTATCAATGCAAATTCCTCCAATCTAGAGGTCAACTCATCTATCTTTGCTGAAGTTGTTGTTCGTTGTTGCCCCTTGTCCTTCTTCCTCTTTGGACATAGGGTGACTTAGTGACCAAAGTCATCACATTCGAAGCATTTGACCTTCAACATGTCCTTTGTCTTCTTCTCGCCTCCTTTTGAGTTTTGTCCCTGATTGGGACCCTTCTTCGCCTTCCCTTTACTCGCAAGGGCTATGTTCTCTTCTTCCTCCTCCTCAACTTTCAATCCCTTGCTGCTGCTACTTATAGTACCTTCAACAAGACTGAGTCGAAGCTTTTCCCGAGTGAAGTCACTCCATAGGTATTCCCAACCTGGAAATTGATCTTGTTCAGTGATACCTTGAACAAAAGTTCACCATTCCTTGGTAAACCCATTTCGAGCTGTCCGCACTAGCTCCCCATCTTTTGGTTTTTCTCCTACAACTGAAAGTTCATCATGGACTCCCTGAATTCTGGTGAGATAGAAAGTTACGCTCTCACCCTTCTGCATTTTTGTGGTCCTCAGCTTCTCCTTGAGAATCATTTTTCGATTCTCAGATGGATCCTGGTATAGCTTTACAACAACATCCCACATGTCCTTTGCTGTGTTCTTATTTTCAATATGCGGGACAATGTGATCCTGAACTCCGTCTAGGACCATCCTCTTAGTCTTGGCTGTATTTTTCTTGAAGGTTTCCAACTGTTGCGAATCTGTTGGCTTTTCCATGATATTTGTCACAAACTCCTTCAAGCCATGCTCATCCAAAAGGAACTGCATTCTGGCTTTCCAAATGCCAAAATTAGAGGCTCTGTCAAGTCTATCTTGATCTCCGAGTCTTGCTGTGGCCATCCCTTCGAAACTCAAATAAGTTGGAGACTAGATTTGGAAATCTCCTTCTCCTTCTTGCTTGACATTTTTTGTGCTACTCACACTCCCTCAAGTATGCGCATTTCTGTTCATGCACTAGCAGATCTGTTCCTACACTTGCCTCGGGTGTCCTTTCCAGAACTTGCATTGCTTGCTACTTCTCCACTGGGCAACTCACTCTTCCTTCCAGAAGTCCTTGTCCAGATTTTGGCACACGTACTGCTGCTCTTGAAGTATGTACTGGCTGAACTGACAAGTTTGTTATGGCTTTCTTCTACTGGAAATCACGAATATCCTCCTAATAACTTGAAACTGGAAACCATCTGAGAAAACCTAGAAATTTCCTCCTCTGTGTGCTTTTCTCTTCTTGCGTTGTGCAGATCTTCAATTGCAAACCCTTGCTGCAAATTTCTGCGCCCAAATCTACTCTACGAATCCACTGATTTGCTCATGAGAACTACTTCCTGGCAAATCCATTGCTTGTTGGAACTGTTACTAAGTAAATCAAAATTTTCCTCTTGCTTGGTTCTAGAAATCGATTTTCTGCCAAGCAATTCCAACTGCTTGGCTGGCTTGCACAGATTTGGAAATTGGTGCTTCTGGTCTCCCTTTGAAATTGCACAAACAACTTCCTTCGCGTCTAGGCCTCTGATTTGATCAACAATTCTCTTATAGCATGTGAAATTTTCACAAATTCACCAGCTGGATATTATTCTCCTAATTGATTAGCAGTTTATTTGTTTATGGAAAATACCAAATAATTCATTGATGCACTCTTCACTAATAAAATATGTCGCAGAATAATAAATCAGGAATTGAGAAATAGATGCACACACATAAAAATTAGACACCAATATTTTTGGACTAAAAGTCCCCTGGAAAACCTGAAGGGAAACCGGTGCAACAAATGAGGGTTTATTTTATTATTATGCAACAAATATGGAGAATTACAACTATTAGCCTTCCTCGCTCAACTCCAATAATTATCTCATTGGAAAAATACTAGGAGACTCCTCTCTCTTAGAAAATCAATCTGGCCTCTCCTTGGCCACTCACTCTCTCCCTGGCACTCGCACGATTGGGCAAAAATGTGCATTGCATCCTCTGGGACTTTCGCACAACCCCGGAAACACCTCCTGCAAAGTCGTCCTACCTATCTTTACCTTTGGAAATAATTCGCTAGGCCTCCCGAGACTTGATTTGGGCATTGGCTACTGAATTGATCCCTTTCCCGAAAACTCTCACTGCAAAAATCGACCTCCCTGCTGGATAATTTGGCCTTCCTTCTTGATGTTGGAAACTGGAAAAGCACTTGAGAATTTCTCTGGAAATTCTCCTTGCTGTAACCCCTGCTACTCTTTGGCTCGAATTCTTCCCTTGCTAAATATTGCACACTAGGAAATTCGCACTTCCTTGCTCCCTTGCTCTCACAACTGTATCTATCTCCACCCCATCGACTTGCTCTTATAATCACTTGCTGGAGTATCAATGACCAAGATTTAATCGTGATTGATGGCTAAGAAGTGTGTTTTAAAACTCCGACTCGAGTTCGGAACTGGTCGAGGGTTGAGTCCAAGTCCGAGTCCGAATCTGATTCGGTATCGACTCGGCCGGTTCGGTTTCAATGACTCGGTCTTTGTAAAAAATACATTAAATATTAATTTAAAAAAAAAACATAATTTTAAACATTTTCATTCATGTTTCCAAACACAAAGCAATAGAATATAGACAAAAGAGAACAAATAATCAAAGTAGGCTTATGAATATATCCATTATATCAAAATGCCCAGTGCACTGTCCAATACATACATGATATACAGATTAGAATAAAAAACATAACCAAGGATGCTCTAAATGGCCTCTACAATGTTGTAGCTTAATTTGACTCAGCTAAAAATTAAGAGAGGTTTTGAGCAATTCAAGGTTGTTGAGGAATAGTTGTTAGAATGTCAAGAGGACCTGCCATATGCTCAGAAGGATAACCACAAACGCAACTAGGATTCATTATCACATGTGCACTGGAACCAAAGTCAGGGAAGCAACATCAGCATTAGACCATCAGCAAAGGCAGAGGAGTAGAGAGAAGCAACTTTAGAAGAAAAGGCAAAGGCAACAAAGGCAGAAAAGAAACAAAGGCAGCAAAGGAAGTTAAGGCAGAAAAGGAGCAAAGGCAGTCGTGAACGTGTTGGACAGAATCGTGAACGGTAAGCGGGTCAAGTCGTGAATGTGGGCAAAGTCGTGAAGGAGTCAAGTGTTCTACGAACAACAAGGAAGAAACAAACGGGCACAACCAAAGAAGTAAAGTCGGCAAACCAGAGTAGAGATACAGCGAGGACTATTGGATCTGGGCATAGATCAACTACGAAGATCAAACTGCAATTAGAGCGATTTCGCAAATCGCAGATTTTAGTGTTTAGCCCTAAGGAATCGCACAGTATGTTATTTGGATTGCGATGCGATGAGGAGAGGGGCCACATGTCGGCATAGTGCACCAGCGCATATCGCACATTGCATAAATTATGGTTCAACTCTTATCGGTATAGCCTTAAACTTGCGGGCGACGATTTGCGATAAGTTGTAAAAGTTGTGATGCGACATCACCATCGCAACTTCGGATCGACGATTTCATTATTTACCATTTAAGCTATTTGTTATAATTGCCGACATGCGTTATCAAATAAGTTGCGAAGTGCGATTGCTTCCGATTGGTCACCATGTTGTGGGACCCTACAACCACAGTTCCGCGTGCATGTATGTGGTTTGAGTTTGTGAGATATGTTTTAAAGTGACCGCTGTTGATTGCTTTCATATGTATGTTTAATAAAACTCCAATATTTGGATGCGATGTGGTTTCAAAGGTGAACGCCAAAGGTTTTCAAATCTGGAGGTAAGGCAGTTCTTGTATTAAATCGCATCGGAGGGAGAAAAAAGGATTATAACGTAAAGTCGGTGAAATCCCTTGTAATGAAAGAAAGTCTGAACGCGAGTAGAGAGACTCGGGTATGTGGTCCGACGCAGGGCAAAGTAGAAGAAAAGACATAACGCGGCAAGCATGAGAAAAAGAGGTAGAGCCGGGTAACAGGTGACATGATGATAGCATTTGAAACGCAAAAGCATGGGCAAAGTCGGATGGAGATGCGGTTATACAGACTATTGGGACATCACAGCCGAAACGCACAGAGGCATACGCAGAGTTAGGCAGAAGAGCATATAGTGGCACTGTTGGAAGCACGACAACTGGGGTAAGTCGGGAACATGGGCGTTGTTGCAGAACTGTGTAGCTGTCGCATCATAACAAGAAAGGACACCTCGGCACTTCGGAAGGACACATCAACAACAAATCAGAGTTAGCAAAAGGATTATTCCAAGGGTATTCTGTTTTCTTTGTTAAGATCAAAGCTACAATGGTGTCCTTGATTGCAATGTAATAATTAGTTTAACTGTTTAGGTAGTTTAGGAGTTCCAAGAAGCTCGAGCAGTTACAAACTTCTTTTGTTTGTATTTAAGCAAGAGAGAAAGACAAAAAGGGGGTTCCGAGTTCTGGAACTCTTGGGGATTACATTTTGTACTTATTTTTCTGATTGGTAAATGAAAGTAGCAACAAGTTTTCTGCAACTGTTGATGGTGATTCTTATTTCTTGTGCCATTTTGTGTCCCTTCTTGTTTGAATGAAGTGAAGTAATGTAGCAGCCGGTCTCTTAATTACGTCTGTGTGTAAGAGTTAAATAACCTTAATTTGCGCTCCTTCACTCCAACTTTTCTCTCTTCACCAATTCTCTCTGAAACTTTAAAGTGGTAGATTCTGCTCCTCAGCATATCATTTTGAGTTTCCCCTCTCTTCACAAACTCCTGATGAAACTTTAAAGTAATAGATTATTTGTTTACAACATATTATTTCGAAGTTTCCTCTCTCTCCATGAATTTCCTCTGAAACTTTAAAGTGGTAGATTTTGCTCCTCAGCATATCATTTTGAGTTTCCCTTGCAGTTCTTCTTTCCATTCAGATATCGACAATGAATAGCATTGTGAAATCTTTTATTCTCCCAAATCATTAAGGGTTTTAGAAAACTAGTTCTTAGAGGGATAGAACAAAGACCTCATGATAAAATCATTCTTGTGACACACTTAAAATGTTCTTAAGCATTGATTCCTTTCACAACCGAGGGATTGTCTCTTAAGATACAACATTTTTTGGCGTCGTTGCCGAGGATGAAAGCACGAAGTTGTTTTTCCCTGGGTATCGAAATCTATTTCTTGATGGTGAACAAGATTTAGATACAAATTTGGTTGTTTATTATTCACCTGGCAACTCCACTGATGAAGGTTTCATTAGATGAGGAATTCTGCGGGCAAGGAAATGAGAAAGCACCGTGGAAAACATAGATATCAGAGTTTGAATCTTTTAAAGGAAGTTTTATTTTTCACTATCAGTTTGATGGTCTATTTTCCCTTACATATCAAGAAGATTTTTCCTGCTTTATATCCTTGGAAGATTATAAGGCCCAAAATGTACATTTTTTATTGGAGAAAGAAGATTTTTCCTCTGATTGTATTATTGACCTTGATGCAACCTTATATGATAGGATAGATGAATGTTGCATTACAATTCCTGAAGATTTTTGTCAAGAGTTGTCATTATACGAAGAACATCAACGTTATGAGGAACAAACCTTAGATTGCTCTTCCCGGTCCAAATGGTTTTCAACAAAAAACAACAATCAAACTTCTCACATACAACCTCAAATTGAGGAGTTAAACATTGAAGGAAGCTTCCTTGTTCAAAGAAGTCTACATTAGCAAGATGTTCTATAAAAGGAGCCAGCCAAAAATTTGTCTCATCAGTTCTATGATCCAGTGGCTGACCATATGACAACTTTCTTTTGTCAGCAACAAGCATTTATACAAAGGTATGTGCAAAGCTTTGTATCGGGAAAACATTCATGGTACTTCCATATTGTGATATTCAAATTTCAACAGTATGAAGGCATTAGGTCTAACATGCAGATGTTGGGTTGGTGCCATTGGAAGGCTAACTTCACCTGATTAAGTTCAGGCATAAATGCACATGTGGGAGTTGTGCATAAATAAGCTCAGAAGTTGAAAATTTTTAGTTGTAGTATTTCTAGTTCAGTATTTTCAGTTTAAGAATAAAGGAAGAAGTCCAAAGTGTAGCAGGGTTCGGGGGGATTTCATACTGGATCAACTCCCATTCGAGATTGACTCCATGCCCAGTAAAGGCTACTGATCTACAAGTGCTCCTTAACTCCATGCCCAATAAAGGCTACTAATCTACAAGTGTTCTTTGACTCCATGCCAAATAAAGGCTATTGATCTACAAGTGCTCTTTGACTCCATGCCCAATAAAGGCTATTGATCTACAAGTTCTCAGCACTTTGTTACCAAAACACTGTCCCCAATTGGAGCCAGATGTTGTAGCCTAATTTTACTCAGCTAAAAATCAAGAGAGGTTCTGAGCAATTCAAGGTTGTTGAGGAACAGTTGTTAGAATGTCAAGAAGACTTGCAATATGCTCAAAAGGATAACCACAAGCGCAACTAGGATTCATTATCACATGTGCACTAGAACCAAAGTCAGGGAAGCAGCAATAGCATTAGATCATCAACAAAGGCAAAGGAGCAGAGAGGAGCAAGTTTGGAAGAAAAGGCAAAGGCAGCAAAGGCAGAAAAGAAACAAAGGCAACAAAGGAAGTTAAGGCAGAAAAGGAGCAAAGGCAGCCAATCAACAAAGGCAGAGTCTTGAACGTGCTGGATAGAGTCGTGAACGGTAAGCGGGTCAAGTCGTGAACGCGGGCAAAGACGTGAACGAGTCAAGTGTTCTACGAACAATAAGGAAGAAACGAACGGGCATAACCAAAGAAGCAAAGTCGGCAAACCAGAGTAGAGATACAACGAGGAGCGTTGGATTTGGGCATAGATCAAGGACGGAGATTAAATCGCAATTGGAGCGATTTCGCAAATAAATTTTTTTAGTATTTAGAGCTAAGGAATCGCGCAATATGTTATTTGGATTGCGATGCGATGAGGAGAGGGGCCACGTGTTGGCATAGCGCACCAGCGCATATCGCACATCGCATAAACTATGGTTCAACTTTTATTGGTATAGCCTTAATCTTGCGGACGACGATTTGTGATAAGTTATAAAAGTTGCAATGTTGCGACGCGACATCGCCATCTCAACTTCGCATCGACGATTTCATTGTTTACCATTTAAGCTATTTGTTATAATTGCCGACATGCGATATCAAAAAGTTGCGTGTAAGGACCATAATTTTCATAATTAACAATCATTAACATAATTTATATTACACAATCCAGAGTGGGATTTTTGAAGCAGAATATATATCAATTGACTATTTAATACTTATCTGAAACCGTGTTTGAAGATGTTCCTGATCCGCCATGGCTCCAGCTCCAGTTACCAAATCGCCATTTTCCTCTCAGCCTATTTGAAGTCCACCTCTTCGGTCCCCAGATCCAGAAGACAAGTCTCCTAGCCCCCGTGCCCAAAACTCCAATAACAATTGAGATCACTCAATGACTCTGTTAGAACTCACTGCTCATGTCTCCCGCAGTTAGAACTCACTGCTCATTTCTCCCACAGTTAGAACTCCTCTAACAGCATCCGGGTCAGTTTTCCCACCTCACTACCCATGCCCATCAAGTTTCCCCCCCTTCTCCTTTTATACACAAATCCCCTTTCAAGATATTTATTAAAATATCCTCCTTTAATAAATATCTTAGTCAAATATCTTTTCAAGATATTTATTAAAATATCTTCTTTTAAAATATCTTTTCAATGTATTTATTAAAATATCTTAGTCAAATATCTTTTCAAGATATTTATTAAAATATCTTAGAGTTTATACTAGAGTATTATTATTTGATAAATATCTTGGATTTCTAAAATATTTTGGATTTATTAAAATATTATTATTTAATAAATATCTTGGATTTATTAAAATATCATCATTTATTTGCATAAGTCAATGCTTTTACTTTCTTTTGAACAAAATATTAGTTTATATTATGATAGTGGTAGGTATAACTTTTACTTTACAATACATTCATTATATTTTGGTGAGTTACATATTTACTTAATACATTCAATAATTCACTCATTATTCTATATTAATATTTTTTTTCATAATTGATTAGTGCATGTTTTAGTGTAGTACACGTGATACATGCATATGTAGCTATCATATGCAGGTCTCATATGCATACTAATATTTCTATGTTCTATTTAATTCAAGTTGGGTCATTACATACACCCCTCCTTCAGAAAACTTTGTCCCGAAGTTAAGTTTTATGTCGCATATCATTAATTATTTAAGTGATTAGTATAATCATATAAGGGTGGTGTACCAAAATTGAATTTTCATTTAATGTGTGACAACACTTTAACGTTTATGTTTTGATCATTTATTGGTTTACAAATTTTAGTAGTCATGTCTTGCCCCAATAGTGTTCCCAAGCTATTCTAGAATCATCCTATCCTCCCTAATCTCTTTTGCTCCCATCCTATCCGTCCTCTATAGGAATATGCCATGGCATTAGTTTCACTGATCCAACCATTCATAGACCTTAAGGGTGTCAGTGTCGATTACGTCGACCTGATTGATTAGTAGGCATCCGACAGTCATCATCACATGTCTAGGGGAGCGTGACTCGCACAGTCCTCCCATGACTTCAGGTTTTGGAGGATAAACGGTGGGCAACACCTCCACCCCTCCTAGTAGGACCAAGCTTAACACCCTATCATGGAATCTCAGTGCATTTCAATTGTTCTTGGAGTTTTGTCATCACGCAGTCGGCTTGGTAACGATATCATCTGCGATGTAAAACACTTGTCCACAAATTAATTTCATATGTATCAATATGTTCAAAGCAAATTGTTACCCACATAACAATTTCTATTCATTTCAAATATATTGTTATCTACGATATTGATCCTTGAGTTCATATAACATACTTGGTTATGTTTATTCAATAGGTTTGTAAATTCATTTTCAGCTTGAATAGTTAAGTGCAATCACTCTTTTATTTCTATCTCATCATTTATGTTGATATGTAAAATTATAGATACCATACCCATAACATAATTCATAATTTATAGTAGTATCCCTGTACCAACAATGTTTAAGCAAACTTTTTTCATATTGGTATCTATGTACCAGCAATGTTTAAGGAAGTAATATATTCTCACATGTCATAGTACAAAATGACAGTCTTAAGTATCCATCCAAAATAAGGTAAGATTATACAAAATAAGTTTTTAAATACTTATAAATATAACTCACAGTTATAAATGTCACATAGAATAATCGAACACGGATATACAAATAAGGGTGTAGCTACTATTTTCTATACTATATTAACCGATTAACCTTATAAACGTCACAGGTTGAGACTCTAAATCTAAATGCAGGGATGCTCCAACCTTTATGATTGCATACATAGAAACGAAATGAATTGAAACAAGAGCACAAAACACATACTGTTTAGTCGAAGCATGATCTAATTTCTTGATACAGGTTGATTAAGAACTCTAAAACACAAAACTACATATGGATCCAACCAACTTTTTAAGTCTTGTTATTTATTTGTCTTTTAAGTCTAATTATCTTTGATCTGTAATCTAAATCCAAAGAGATAATAATAACATTAACTTCTTTATCATGTTATTCCAGCTCATCTTTAGCCTAAAATTTTAGAAGCCAAGGAGTAGGGTTTTGCAGGGCTAATCATTAGGGTTATGCTGGAGATGGAGGAAGAGTTAATTGACTACTCTAAAGATCCCATAGTAAAAGGTTTATTTTCATAGAAGGAATTTGTCACTGCTTGAAAATGCATTATTCACTTTGCATTATACTTGGTTTACTAAGAGTGTCATGTTTTCAACAAGATGTCAATTGTTGACAAACATATAATTTCCTCCTTTAATAAAAAATTCACAATTTACAAGATATGTATAGTCACATTATTATTGTATTATAGTTTTGATATAGTCTCTTTACTAGCAAGTTTCACTATTTGGAGTCTTAACTCTAGCTAGGATATTACTAGCTTTACCATCATTCATTAAACCATTGTTTCATTTATATTATATTGACTCATTTAATCCAAACACATAACACATCATTGGTATAGCCTCTCTTTATTATTCACATTAATCATTTTCTCATTAGTCCTTAGGCTTCATTTTATCACCAAACGTATCTTCTTTTCTAACGGTGTATAATTATTATCCTTAATATTTACCTTTAAACATTTTCCCAGTTTATTACTTGCTACTCTTAACAAATTAGGAGTGTTCACAACTCCTTATAGGTCATTGCTTTGACCCTTACCAATGATGTTGCTTATATCCTTAAGAAAATTCTTCTTGATAGAAAACATCCCTTCACTTCCTTATACCAGATATTCCTAATTTTCCATGTCTACTTCAATTTGAAAAAAAACATATTTATCAAATTGACTTCGTTTTCTCACCTCTAGTCATCATGGTTTTTATTTTCTTCTCTTAATGCATACAATTATTACACTTGGAAATGTCGTTACTATTTCCCAACTTGGGTAAGACCCTATAAAGAAATTCAATAACGTGGATATCGAATGTAATCTACTTCTCATTTCAGGTTTTAAGGCATCACGAGATATAATTTTCTAATCATACTCCCTGATGTCCATAGTCCATGGATATAGTTAGTCACTTCAGGAAATTTTTATAATATGACTCTCTCATTAGAGGGAGAAACTATTATAGATGTTGCCATGCACATAAATTATCCTATAATTGATCAATTTTATTATAGATTCACTCTTTAATCTAATGTCATTGACTTCTTATGTTGCTTTGTGAAACTTCCACTCACTCACCTTTGGTGCTATTTTGTCGATCTCAATATTCTAAGTTGATTATGATAACTAACATTTATTATCATCATTAGAAGTTTGCCATTTCTTTCTTTTCCCGTTCTTCCTAGGTACTATATTAATTATATTATGGTAACAATGGAGATCAAATTTTGAAAATTTTCGCTGCACTCTTTTGGTAACTATATCGTCTTGTTCTAATAGTGTGTTTACTACCTTACAGGGTGGTTTCTTACCATCTTAACATATGTTTCATCCATCAATTTACCTCAAACTAGCTTAGCCTTTTATGTGGTTGTAGCTTCACTTCTAATGGTCTTGTCATAATGTCAATAGTCATGCTTTCATTACCATTCTTCCTTTCTTCGAGAGTTAACTTCTTTGGAGCAACTCCGCCAACTAATCTTTATATATGCCTAAATAATTACCATGAATCATCTTATATAGTGTCGTAATGTTCCTAATTTCTCTTTCCTAAACCACATTGTTTTCCTTTCCATGAAAATGCTATGTTGCCATATTATTTCGTTTTGGACATCGATATATCCTTACGGTTGTAAATGGCTAATTATTTGTCTTAAGAATGACATAATGGTTGAATATCAAAAATGTCGAATTTAATGTATATTAAACTATAAAGATTTAAACCTTCACTCTCCTCCTTAAACCACTTACACATATACTTGGATAGTAATTAAAGTATTAACATAAAGAAACGGTATAAAAGATATTTGCATAAATTCATATCGTCAATGGTTATAGTTATCAACGAGTAAGATATATACATGGAAATCTCAACGTCACTTGAAGAATGGAATGTTTCAATTGCATAAAAACAATCAGGATAGTTTCCATTCTAATGTTCAAAAGTTTACAGAAAAAGTCTGATGTCTAAAGTGATATTAATGTGCCCATTTTAATATAATAATTTGAATGTGCTTCAAACTCTAGTTGCATGATATACAACATCTTAAGCTTCATTGTGGAAAAATTTGCAGCTGATATCCATGAGTTATTTCGACTCCTTTGTCGGATGGAATGTAATGTAAAAGTAATGGATTAGGAATCGAGGGGGATTGAGCTTGATATACGTCTTCGATACATATATTAGCATTAAATATCCCGTTTATTCTAATAAAATGTATCATCCTAGGGTTTATAGCTTTCGAATATCGAATTATATAAATTTTCATTTTATCATTGTTAAAAGCTTTAGCTTCTTCTAAAAGTTGAAAACCACTTTTCTTGTCATGGAATTTTACATAACATTGAATACTTTGGGTAAATTATCAAGAATGGCTCAGAGTAATATACCTCGGGTTATATTAGGATTGTTGTTATATTTATGAAAATAAGGCGGTGATATCCAAGAATCAACACAAGACCTCGGGAAATAGTTGGAAACTAAGTTAATTCCCATTGTGATCATTCATCCTAGTACCTTCAACCTAGTCTAACTGACCTCTAGATTCAATTTGTATTCTTCAACACTTAAACCCATGGATTGAAGTTCTCCTGAAGCCATTTCTACTTGTATGAAATCGTTTTGCTTGCGGTTGCCAACTCACATTTATTTACTGTATATGATGAAATAAAACTATTAGTAGCACTAGTATCAAATCAGATTTTGAGTTTTATGCCGCTAATAGTACCTGAGGACTCCACTACAGTGGACAAATGTTCTGCCTAGTTCTTGTTGACCACTGCATGGATTCTATGATTGTCTTTGATATTTGATGATGACTCTTTAAACATGGCTATAAGTATTTGATGTACAATTTAGATTAATAAATACAATTTCGTAAATTCAAGCTCAATTCCGTAATTTATGTATAAGTATTTGATGATGACTATTTGTGTCCGCAGATTCTCTTAATTTATATGATTCAAAATAGAAGTACACAAGTCAATGTATTAGAAAGGTCTTGGCGATACACAATAGAGAGGAACCTTTCGACTTGGTGCTAAGTGGAGTCACTGTGTTTGTATTACTATACCACAATTTTAACATAAAGTCTCAGTAATTATAGATATTAAAATAAAATAAAATCAGCCCCTAGTTAAATAATTCCTCTAAATTTAACCCTTCCTAAAAATAGTGAAAACTCACCTCAGCAGCCTTGAATTAATATATATATATATATATATATATATATCCTCTAAATTTAACCCTTCCTAAAAATAGTGAAAACTCACCTCGGCAGCCTTGAATTAATATATATATATATTTTTCGAAACTAACGCCTCAGATCATACTTGGGCTGCAGTATTATTACAAAAGCATGGAAGAAAAGAATTAGTATGTGCTTATTCCTCTGGTACATTTGATGATACTGAGAAGAAGTACCCCTCTTCTCACAAAGAGATACTAGCAGTCAAAAGAGGAATCAAGAGGTTCCATCTGTTCTTGAAGAGTGTCAGATTTGCGGTAAGAACAGACCTAAAGCATATGAAAAACATTTTGGCAAACAGAAAATTGCTTGAACAGGGCAGTACCGGGATTTTAAGATGGGCCTTATGGCTTGATGGGTTTCAGAGAAATTGATCCTCCTTGGTTATACATTCCTAATGAAGTATTTTCTCCTGACTTAAATGGGTTACTTGATTATTATCAAGAGCCAGATCCGCAACAACCAGATCAGCATGAATGAGATCTTGTTGAACGAGCAAATAGTGATTGATTGCAAAGATCACTCGAATGAAATCTTTGCATATCTTTGTACAATAATGGTTTCCGTGGGATTCCCATCAAAATCTCCACTGTGTATTTATCTTTATGAAAAAGAGCCAATGTCCTAGATTCCGGGCAGATTGTAATCATTTTGTTTGATAGATACGTGTTAGATTCGGTCCCCATATGGCCTAGCCTCCAAGGGACGAGATAACAAGTGGTTGTCCCCACTTGCCCGAATCTTTACTATTTCTTCACTTTAAGTACACTCTACTTTCATCTTTGTCAAATCTTCCTAAAGGTTCCATCTGTTCTTGAAGAGTGTTAGATTTGTGGTAAGAACAGACCTAAAGCATATGAAAAACATTTTGGCAAACAGAAAATTGCTTGAACAGGGCAGTACCAGGATTTTAAGATGGGCCTTATGGCTTGATGGGTTTGATTTTGATATTGTTTATAAATCTGGTGCTGAGAATTATCTTGCTGACATGCTTACAAGAGAAGGATCTCAGGAATTCAAGGAAATCAAGATGTTCAGACCTTTGAGATCAGTTGAAGCTTCAAGTTCCAGTCAGTCTAGAAGTCGAGTCAGTCAAGTCATAGTCTGTAGTCAGTGTCATTGCCATTTATGTTGGGAGTGTTTTGTAAAAAAGTTTGAGACATTACCTTACTGTCTTAGGGAAATAGTTTTGCAAAAATGGTTTGATTCTGAAGAGAGTTCATGGTCATATTCTAGGGAACTACCATATAGAGAGAGACCTTTTAGGGTGTATTATACATTGTCTAGATCAGCTGAACCCTCGTATCTTGCTTTCATCCAGAACACTGATTGGACTTGGCATGATTATTTCACCATACATCAGAAAGCTAGAATTCAGGGGTCAGTTAGGGTCATTTTTTATGCTGTAAATATAGATAGTGTTGTCAATTGGTGGAGTCCCTGGTTTAAGATATTTTTAGTCAAGTATATGCCCAAAGTTAATTGGATGTTAGACCATGATACAAAGTGCACTCTTAGTACTATAATGTGGGAAATACACATAGCCGCTCAAAATGACTATGTTGTAGAATTCACATTAGCTCATCAAGATTCCATGGTTATTGCAAATGAAGAAACCCAGTCATTCAGCATTTGAGTATCTTTCCAAGGAAGAATTTCTGTTGAATAACATTTCAGGCCACATAATTTGTATTCATTTCCATTCTATTGTTGTTTCAGAGAAATTGATCCTCCTTGGTTATACATTCCTAATGAAGTATTTGCTCCCGACTTAAATGGGTTACTTGATTATTATCAAGAGCCAGATCCGCAAGGCCACATAATTTGTATTCATTTCCATTCTATTGTTGTTTCAGAGAAATTGATCCTCCTTGGTTTTACATTCCTAATATATATATATATTAATTCAAGGTTGCTGAGGTGAGTTTTTACTATTTTTAGGAAGGGTTAAATTTAGAGGAATTATTTAACTATATATTATTTTAACTTAATATCAAAACATTTATAAATTATTATGAAAATATCTGTTCAATTATTATGGTTAAAAATATTCAACATAATTTCCAATTATAGGTTCATGTCCTTCTTTGGGATCAACAATGGGCTTAGCGGGTCTTGATCTGGTATGTGAAGCTGACTCAATAATACGAAGGAAAGTTTATCGTGGGACTAACCTTACAAATGCTAATATGACATCGATGGGTGTCTATGTGACTCTTTTAATTGAAAATACAACTTATGATTCCCAGGAAAAGAATAACAAGATACAGTCGTCAACCCAACTACCACTTTTATCTACAATCGTTAACGCAACTACCACTTTTATCTGGTCGGATCAACCCTAACAAGCCATATCGTATTACATATAACACCTTTATAATAACCATCAACTCTCCTTTCCTATAGATTCCTTCTAACTAAATCCCCAAATTTTTTTTTTTTTTTTTTTTTTTTTAAATTAATTAAAACATCCTTATCAAAATTTTAATAAAATATTTCGCAATTTTTTATTTTATTTTTCAATTCCAAGGTTGTAACTCTTTTCGCTCTTTTGTAGTTTTAGTCAACATCTGACAATTTAAATTCTTTAATCTATCATTACCATAGATGTAAGGTTACCCCCAACTCACAAATGATCTTAGTAAAAACATTGAGAAAAGCAAAGAAAGATATGCTGACTTTGGTTTTCGAGTAATCATCAGACATTCAAAACATTTTTAATCCATGTAGAATGAGTAAAATACACAAATTTAAATTATCTAATAGGAATACTTGATAAGTAAAAATAAATTTGACTCAATTTTACCATGTTCTACACGAACTATAAAGCAAGTAGTAGGTATAAGTGAATATAAATTTTATCAAATTTGACAAACTTTTACCCACACATTAAGGTAGGTCATGGTCTTCTTTGACTTGATGACACATTTCATGATGACACATTTGATGATGACTTGAATTGATTACCAAACTTGAAGCCCTAATAAAATACTCTAACCATTGACCTTATACATGAAAAATCGTAGATCACCAAGGTCTGCACTAAAAATTCCAAAACTGTCATCCCAAGGTCTACTCTAAAAATTCATAGCAGTCACAAAGAAAATTATTTTTTTTTTCACCCTGGAGGCATCATATCACAATGGTTCCCTTACCATCTTGAAGAGGACTCTTTCTTCTTTCCAACGAGCCCTCACTCAGCTCCTAACTCCAAAAAATCTAATAGAAGTCGAATTTTAAAGTTGACATATTCTATTTTATATCCTAGCTGACCTATGATCAGCTGCCTATGTCGTCTTCACTCCAAAAGGACATGTCTATTCGTTATAAATCAAATACTATATAAATATGACATCCAGCACGTCATTGCAACAATGAATTGGGTGAAGAATTCAGAGAGAAGAGGACAGACAAGAGATAGAAGCCGAGGAGACAAGGAAAATCACTATTGGGTAGATCCAAGTATTTTTTTGAGGAAAGTTAGCTCTGTTTAAGGGTGGATTTTTTTTTGAGTAGCTGGCCACAGACTTAAAAAAATAACGAAATCTGTTTTGGTCTATATTTATTGACTGTTGTGCAAATCCAAGAGGACACAGAGGACTGGTTGAGCGATTTTTTTTTTTTTTTGTATGACATATTTGTTATGGAGCTGCAAAGGAAGGTAGATGTGGCAGCATATTGTGAGGAATGTTTTGAGGCTGTTAGGCCTAGTAAAGGTCTTCCTCTCAGGCCGCAGCTTCTAGAAAAGAATGTACAGGTAAACAGATTGTGGACCTGTCTCAATTTAGAAGCATATAAAAGAGATTGGATTTGCCTTTGTGGACAGCGTTAATAACATCTCGGACCATTCTCAATTGGAGCTTGAACTGTGGTTTAAATACTTCAAGAACATGCCTAGAGGAGCTTGGACATTTAGCCTTAAGATCGAATTTGTGGAGTAGTCTGAAGAAGGTTACTTGGGCCCTGTGATAACACAGAATCTCGACATCCCATTGTGATATCACATATCACTGAAATTTGGCCTATAGCTCAGTTCAGACCTGTGGACTTTCAGGCATTGTTTTAGCTAAGTTTGGAGCTTGAAAAGGACTACTTTGGAGCAGACACAAAAGCGTTTTTTTTTTTTTTTCATTCTGGAGCACTCTTGAGGTCACCAGTTGTAGATTTAAGTTGATCTTGAGGCAGTCACAATTATAGAACCTTGTTGAAGAACTGTAGTAGAGCAGATTTGTTGAAGACTTATTGAGCTGATATAGAGTAGGCATCCTTTTCTACTCTTGGGACACTATTGGAGACAGTCTTGAAAGCATTATTGGAGTTATTTTGGAAACATCTTGAAGCACTAGTAAAGAGTGTTTTGGAAGCACTATCGAAGACATCCTTAGAGTTTATCTCATGGACTTTTGATCATTCTTGAATATTTGGAGCATACCTTGGAGAAATCAGGCAGAATGAGGAATCAGGCATGGGTGCAGAAGTTTCAGGCGAACTGCATGAGACTGTAGGTACAAACCAATCTTCTCTTCTTCATGAGGAAACTAATGGTTTGAGATTTGAAGGTGGTGAGGGTGATGTGAGTATTTCTGCTATGGTAGTGAGACCTACATTCAATTTCCCAAATTAATGGGTCATTATCCACGGCTATAGTGACAAGCCGGATCCATGCTGAAAAGGGCAAACACAATGACCAAAACGACCTTAGCCAAACTTGGACCCAACTCTCTAGAAAATTTTCAAACTCGATTTGTATGGGGCTTGATCCCTAATTGAAGGCCTGGCCAAATGATTCAGCAACACTGATCAATATAGAATAATATTAACTGTAAACCAAAAGCAATAATAACCCAACTTACTTATTTGATAAATTTTCACGCCATGGTCAAAAAATTACACAACGTGTAGGGCCTATAAGGTCGAAAGGGTTTAAGGTCGAAAGGGTTTCAAACTAGCTTTGATACCATGTGTAAGGACCATAATTTTCATAATTAACAATCATTAACAGAATTTATACTACACAATCTAGAGTGGGATTTTTGAAGCAGAATATATATCAATTGACTATTCAATACTTACCTGGAACCGTGTTTGAAGATGTTTCTGATCCGCCATGGCTCCAGCTCTCGTTACCAAAACGCCATTTTTCTCCCAGCCTATCTGAGGTCAACCTCTCTGGTCCCCAGATCCAGAAGACAAGTCTTCTGGCCCCTGTGCCCAAAACTCCAATAACAATCGAGATCACTCTATGACTCTGTTAGAACTCACTGCTCATGTCTCCCGCAGTTAGAACTCCTCTGACAACATCCGGATCAGTTTTCCCACTTTACTACACATGCCCATCAAGTTCCCCCCCCCTTCTCCTTTTATACACAAATCCCCTTTCAAGATAGTTATTAAAATATCCTCTAATAAATATATTCTTTTAAAATATCTTAGTCAAATATCTTCAAAATATCTGAGTCAAATATTTTTCAAGCTATTTATTAATATCTTCTTTTTAAAATATCTTAGAGTTTATATTAGAATATTATTATTTCATAAATATCTTGGATTTATTAAAATATTATTATTTAATAAATATCTTGGATTTATTAAAATATCATCATATATTTACATAAGTCAATGCTTTTACTTTCCTTTGAACAAAATATTAGTTTATATTATGATAGTGGTAGGTATAACTTTTCCGTTACAATACATTCATTATATTCTAGTGAGTTAGGTATTTACTCAATACTTTCAATAATTCACTCATTACTCTATATTAAGATTTTTTTTATAATTGATTAGTGCATGTACTAGTGCAGTACACGTGATACATGCATATGTAGCTATCATATGCAGGTCTCATATGCATGCTAATATTTCTATGTTCCATTTAATTTGAGTTGGGTCTTTACATTGCAAAGTGCGATTGCTTTCGATTGGTCACCATGTTGTGGGACCCTACAACCACAGTTCCGCATGCATGTAAGTGGTTTGAGTTTATGTGCGATCTGTTTTAAAGTGACCGCTGTTGATTGCTTCCATATGTATGTTTAATAAAACTCCAATATTCAGATGCGATGTGGTTTCAAAGGTGAACGCCAAAGGTTTTCAAATCCAGAGGTAAGACAGTTCTTGTGTTAAATCGCATCAGAGGGAGAAAAGAGGATTATAACGTAAATTTGGTGAAACGACTTGGTAATGAAAGAAAGCATGAACGCGGGTAGAGAGACTTGGGTATGTGGTTCGACGCAGGGCAAAGGAGAAGAAAAGACATAACGTAGCAGGCATGAGCAGAAGAGGCAGAGCCGGGTAGCCAGTGACATGATGATAGCATTTGAAACGCAAAAGCATGGGAAGAGTCTGGTGGAGATGTGGTTATACAGACTATTGGGACATCACAGCTGAAACGCACAGAGGCATAGGCAGAGTCAGGCAGAAGAGCATATATTGGCACTGTTGGAAGCACGATAGCTGGGGAAGTCGGGCATAGGGGCGTTGTTGCAGAACTATGCAGCTATTGCATCATAACGAGAAAGGACACCTCAGCATTTTGGAAGGACACATCAACAACAAATCAGACTCAGCAAAAGGATTATTCCAAGTGTATTCTGTTTTCTTTGTTAAGATTGAAGCTACAATGGTGTCCTTGATTGCAATGTAATAATTAGTTTAACAGTTTAGGCAGTTTAGGAGTTCCAAGAAGCTCGAGCAGTTACAAACTTCTTTTGTTTGTATTTAAGCAAGAGAGAAATACAGAAAGGGGGTTCCGAGTTCTGGACCTCTTGGGGATTACATTTTGTACTTCTTTTTCTGATTGGTAAATGAAAGTAGCAGCAAGTTTCCTGCAATTGTTGATGGTGATTCGTATTTCTTGTGCCATTTTGTGTCCCTTCTTTTTTGAATGAAATGAAGTAATGTAGCAATCGATCTCTTAATTACGTCTATGTGTAAGAGTTAAATAACTTTAATTTGCGCTCCTTCACTCCAACTTTTCTCTCTTCACCAATTCTGTCTGAAACTTAAGTGGTAGATTCTGCTCCTCAGCATATCATTTTGAGTTTCCCCTCTCTTCACAAACTCTTGATGAAACTATAAAGTAATAGATTCTGTGTTTACAACATATTATTTCAAAGTTTCCTCTCTCTCCATGAATTTTCTCTGAAACTTTAAAGTGGTAGATTCTTCTCCTCAGCATATCATTTTGAGTTTCCCTTGTAGTTCTTCTTTCCATTCAGATATCAGTAGTGAATGGCATTGTGAAATCTTTTATTATCCCAGATCATTAAGGGTTTTAGAAAACTAGTTCTTAGAGGGATAGAACAAAGACCTCATGATAAAATCATTTTTGTGACACACTTTTAAGATGTTCTTAAGCATTGGTTCCTTTCACAACCGAGGGATTGTCTATTAAGATACAACATACAACAAGTTACAAAACATGACTAGTCACCACTGCTAGACAAGGCAATATCCTCTGGCTCAGACTCTGAATCAGAGGGGGAAACCCATGGCTCCTCCTCCTCATCAAGATCCTTAACTGGAACTGTAGCACTAGCACGATGAGCCTAAGATAGATGATCTATGCGCTTGCGTTGTAGCTGACTAGAGGAAGTGCCTTCGATTGCAATTGGAGGACTTGGAGTTGTGCCTGGGCTTTTGCTGCAATTGGAGGTCTTGGAGTTGTGCCTGGGCCTGCTACTAGTGGATCTGCATTTAGTTGAGCCTCTACCTGTAAATCGAAGTCCAACCCCACATCAATATCCTCATTAGAGTCAAACTCTGGTGGACGAGCCTCCACTACCCAATCTGATGTTGGATCAATATAATCCAACACAATGGAATCTAAATCAGCTCTTTTGTTCAACAATTGGTTGCGTCTTAGTCGGAGGTTGTATTGAACATAGACTAGATCATTTAACTGTTTTTGCTCCAAACAATTTCTCTTCTTTGAATGAATTTTCTCAAAGACAAACCAATTGCGCTCACACCTAGAAGCACTGCAAGTTTGACTCAAAATGCAGATTGCAAATCTCTGCAATTCGAGACAATGGCTACCAAATGCCTCCCACCATTGTGCTGCAAAAAACATAGTTGTGTAATGAGTTTCAGTTAGCTCAAAAAATTATATCCAACTTTGAAACTATAAATTTTTTTACAAAATAATAAAATATGAATTTGAAAATTTAAATTCTTTGTTTACCTGGCTCATCTGATTCCATTGCAATCCTTGCAAGGTTCTTGCTAAAAGTACCCGTGGCTTTGCTGAAGATAGTGATCTGATTGTGTATCAACAGTGTTGATATTTTGGGTAGCATCGGGTGTGCTCTAGTTTCGAAACTTATTGGGGGGGCTAGAACACATGAGATCTCCAAGACCTAGAAAGCGTTTGGAGAAACTCCATCTGGTGTAAAAGTTATTCAAACAATTAAATATTTTAATGGGGACCCTAAGTCTAACTTAGGGAAATTGAAAAATTAAAGTGAATTAACTTACACATGTGATGAGAATGTTCTAAGTGACATGGATCAAACTACTTCTAATATTAGCTGTTGATTAGAGATAAAATCACGGCCGTTGATGTGTTAACGAGAAAAGTATAAAGGAAAGACTTGGGGTCAGTTGGAGACACACACAGTGAATCTAAGAGATCGAATTCTTTTGACAGAGTAGTCCTCGGACGAAGATCAGATCTGAGTGATTCAGAGAAGCAGTGAGGGGTGGATGCAGTGATTGGTCGGAGGATCAAGAGTACAACACAGAGCAAGGGCAACAAAGATGCAGTGGAGGCATCAAAGCCATCAGAGGGAGTGATGCAGTCCCTAGAGAGGGTGACGCAGGCCCACATAGGGCTCACGCAGGGGCAGTGCAGAGCCTCCAAGGAAAGTCCGAAATTTAGCTGGAGACTGGGGTTTCTGAGCCAGCAAGGCTGAAACCAGACTCCAGAAGAAGCTGATTAGCGTAGAGCAAGGGTGACGCAGTCCCTTAGTCAGGGCCACACAGCCTTATGCAGTGGCAGTGTAGAGACTGCGCAAAGCTAGCTGGGGTTTCACTAGTGGCTCATTCGGATCAGCCAAGACTCGTGGGAGTGAGGTAAAACTCACATTTTTTCTCCATAGCTGAGGTTTTCTCTATTGGATGAGCCAATTTATGGTACCCTAGATGTACTCAGAGTAGTGTTGCTTAATAATAATAAACCCTTAGATCTGCTACACCAGTTTTCCCGCATTGGGTTTTTTTGGGACATTTGTCTTAAAAATTTGTGTCCTTTCTCATATGTGCGTGATGTTTAGTAAATGATCTGTATTTGTGTAGGCTGCTAGTTGTGTTTACTTCGATGTTTTTCTGAATATTTTCAGTTAAATAACTTGCGCATAATAAAACAAATAGAAGTAAATCATTATTTAGCAATAGGATTTCTGTGCTTAGAAATTTTAACATGGTATCAGAGCATTGCAGATCAAGTTGATCCATTACCAAAGGGGCTAAAGATTTCTGCTGCATGAAGGGTAGCTGAAGCATCACAGATTCGGGAGAAGGCAGCGCAACACTAGGAGGGATGCAGACCTAACAGAAGGGACGCAGAGCCAGTCTGCTGATGCAGGCCCTAGTGGGTGATGCAGAGCCTGTCAGGCTCACGTTGGGCAGACGCAGGCCCTAGAGGGTGACACAGTCTGAGTTGGAGAGACACTGTGCAGTTTGCCGGTGCTGGAAGTGCAAATTATGATCTTCAAAAGTTGCTGGTGAGGTATCGGTTTTGTCGGTGCAGAACAATGCTTAGCAAAGGTGACAAAGTGAGGAAAAACAATCTCTCAACAAGCTTTTGCCAAGAAGTTTGAGATTCAATCAGGAAGGTGATCATAGAGGGATGATTCAGTAGAATTGGCGGAGGATTCCCGGGAGGGAAATTAGTTGTCAGAGGGAGCATTTTCTCTACAAGGTTTCTATCGCCAAGAAACCCAGATTTGGTCTTCTGTTGAGTACAGTAGCAGCAGAAGGGAGAAGAGTACCTGTTTCGACCATTTGAGCAGAGATGGCCCTATACGGATTGAGAGATCAGGATAGGTTGGACGGTGTGTCCAACTTTGCGATATGGAAGGCCATAATGTTGATAGTCCTAGAGGAGTACGACATCAGAGACCACACGAAAATGTCCTAGCTATGTCGACTGATGCAGATGCTCTGAAGAAGTTCAACGATAATCAACCGCGGGCAAAGCACTTGATCATGTATGGAGTGAAGGATCACATGGTCCCGCACATGGCCGAGAAGAGGACGACACATGAGATGTGGACATCTTTGATCACGTTGTATCAAGGCAGCTTCGTCCAACAAAAGATGCTTCTAGAGAACCAAATGAGGATGTTCCAAATGCATAAAGGGGAGGAGATCGATCCTGTTGACCACTGGAGTGGCACCTAATGATAATGAGAAGACTCCATGCCCAAGGATGAACCAGAAGACATTTGTATCGTCAGATATCATCAATTCAACAAAGTTTTTGAACTCTACTTCTATTTCTCATCATTTTTCTTTTTGCCCAAATTCCACACCCTACGGGGAATTGTAATAAGTGATGCTAGTAATGACGAAATTGAGTCAGTATTGAGTCAGTAATAGACCTAGGATGTTGGGACTCAATCAGCAAGCGAGTACACCTTGGAGTGTTTTTTTTACTTGGTTAAATATTCCTTCTTTTTAGCGACGAATAATTTTCTAGGTTTTTTCACACATTGCATTACCCCAAAGTCGGGGTGATGGCTTGAAGGTTGAGCCTCTAACGCATCTTAGTTTCTAGAGTCAATGTATATTACCATACTAGATCACATAAAAAATTTCGTGGAATTTGGTTAGGTCTAGGTAGTGATTTTTAAAACTTTTAGATTTCCTGCAAGTAAAAAATTGCTGTAAAAATTGTAATTGGATTGTAAAAAGTGTTGTCTAGAGAAGTTGTATGGGGTTTGAGTAATCAAAATTACACCTCTCACCCTCAAATTTCTACTATGACACAATTTGAGGGGTTAATAATGAGTTTGGACTCTTGAAACCAACATTTCCTAAGTTTAGTGGAAATTGTGGCATTTAATTAGGTTAGAATTAAATAAAATAGAGAGAAATAAATTATTCCATGTGACAAAATGACGTGGAAATGACTTGGAAATTATTCTAAGTCAAAGAGTTGAGTCAACGGACATGTGGAAGATGACTGAGCACACTGCATCCTTAATTCATCATTTATTTATTTAAAATCGGATTTTCCATAGATAAAGCGACAATTACACACAAGGAAAATCGAATTTATTAAAGGCAATTGAGCATAAAAGGAATATTCTATAGAATCAGTTGACTGAAGACTAAGTGGGGACCTCTTCTTACGAGCTATCTGGAGTGCAACAACACTCAACACTTCTCTAAGATGATTTACGCTATTCCTTGAGCTTAGATTGCGCAGTCACTCAGAAGAAACATGCAGTTCTCAGGATCCTCAGGATCCAAGTGATCTACATGTACGATTTCAGTTTGTTCGAGTTTGTAGTGGTGGACTTGGTGTAGCACGGGACTTAGTTTGGCTTATGGATGAGTTCACTAGATCATATGGGAATTCGATTTCCCTTGGTGTGCACAAAGAAATTCGATTTTGCTCTAGGTGTCTCAGTTTTCTCCGTATGGAAGTTGACTTAGCTTTACTTGGGATTTGCTCCAAGTTCACTTCTCACATGCATTCGTCCTTTGGAATTGCTCTCGAATCTCTATATGACAAAGTCGTGGGCTATTGTATTGTATCATGTTATGAGTTATTGGGCTTGAGGAAACTCTGACATTTTTGCATATCAATAAAATCAATATTTTGGGGTTATTTAGCGGATGTTCTCTTGGCGTTATGAGGTGATTTCTTTCCATACTATTTCTATTGTGTTTGAATTCGTTTACATGTTTGATCAATATTAGTTTATATTTGCCATCTAGCTTGGATTGAAACGTGCAAGCTATCTTGCATGCATCATTGATTTAGAGTAGTATTCTAGAAATAAGCTTGCCATGTCATTTTCGGAGGATTGTTTGGTTTAACTTATTCATTATGATGCTCTAGTCCTTTTGCAAACTGATACTTGTTCAAGTGTGTAGGGAAGATCTATTTGTATTGTGTGCAGGAAATCCATGCGGGCGTGGGAGAAGTTTCACATAGACCAACTCACTCCTAGATTCAAAGCGATCCATGACTCATCTATTTTCAATCCCAAGCCTTTCATCAAAGGAAGACCAGGAGGGAGTTTTTCTCGTTCTTTAGCTACTTGATCATCTACTTCAAATTTTAAAATCTAAAAATTTCCCTTTCTAGAGCGTTTTAAAGTCATATTTGCTACTTCAAGAGCGTTTTTTAGACTAAAAGCAAGAATGGGGGTTTGCTCTCATTTCTTGGGCTAGTGTATCTGTATATTAATTTGTACTTTAGATCTTGTTTATTTCGATCTAACGTTTGATTTTCTTTCGCAGCCCATAAGCTTGAGTGTGAACAACGAGGAGCTTGAGAAAAAGATGGCGAAAAACTATTGATCCTCCTTGCATGCAAAGCCTTCCATTACCTCAAAATTGAATTTTAGGGAGGCCGTAAGCACCTTTAGGACCTTTGTCCAAAGCAGCTTGGGCAGAGCACAACTCCCAAATTGGGGTGACATGCGGGCGATTGTTCGATAGGAGGAGATCCAGAGGGTGACCAAGAAGGAATTCAGCAGTGGAAGTGTCAAGGTGAAGAAGGAGGAGGAAGATGCGACCCTAGCATCAAAGGGACAACAACAACGAGGGAAGAAGAAGAAGGACCTATCCAAGGTCTGGTGCTTTAGATGTGGTGAACTTGGACACTTTGCCAACACTTGTCCTAAGAGGAAGGACAAGGAAGCGTCAGATTCCAAGGCAACAACAGTTAGAGGGGACAGTGGTAGTGAGGATGATGTGGCCATGAGTGCTCATGTGCCTCGAGAGAAAAGGTGGGGCGATATAGATCTATAGAGCAACTACATATGGTGGTGGCGGGATCCTTGAGGTGCCCAAAATTTTGGATCACATACGAGCTACGGGAGCCTTAAGACAGTAGCAGGATGACTGGAGCAGTGGGTGCAAAAGATCATGGAGAAGTAGAGGCAGAGCTGGGACGCTGAAGTCTGGAGCAGTGCAGAGGAGAGGTAGCATCAACGTGGAAGCAGCAACACAGAGGCAATACTTATGCAGTGTAGTGCAACAGACAGCGTAGAGCTTCAGAGAGACAACACAACAACAGAGGGAGCTTCAGTGATGAGATGCAGCCCAACTGACTTGTCTATCAGTGATTGGGTGGTGGTCCTTCAGTTGCTTACTTCTCAACAACTGAGTTGAAGTGCAACAGTTAGCAATGGCAGTTCTATAGGCAGCATGATGCATCAATTTGAGAGGGGGCTGCAGTACAGATGTGGCAGTGACATGGGCAGAAGTACAGAGAGTAGCAACGCAGTTGATGGAGGGCTGCAGGCCAAGCATTAGCGCGGAGACTGATGCCAGAGATCAAGGTGACGCTTCATTGGGAAAGCATTGCTAGAGCACACTCCTTGCTAAGAGGGAGTGTTGAGATTTTGGGTAGCATCGGGTGTGCTCTAGCTCCAAAACTTAGTGGAGGGACTAGAACACATGAGATCTCCAACACCCAAAAAACATTTGGAGAAGTAATTAATTTTTTTAATGGGGACCCTAAGTCTAACTTAAGGAAATTGAAAAATTAAAGTGAATTAATTTACTCATGTGATGAGAATGTTCTAAGTGACGTGGATCAAGCTACTTCTAATCTTAACAGTTTATTAGAGATAAAATCACAACCGTTGATGTGTCAATGAGAAAAGTATAAAGGAAGGGCTTGGGGTCAGTTGGAGACACATAGTGAATCTAAGAGATCGAATTCTTCTGACGGAGCATTTCTTGGACGAAGATCAGATTTAAGTGATTCAGAGAAGCAGTGAGGGGTGGATGCAGTGACTAGTCAGAGGACCAAGAGTACAATGCAGAGCAAGGGCATTCGAGATGTAGTGGAGGCAGTGTAGCCATCAGAGGGTGTGACGCAGTCCCTAGAGAGGGTGACGCAGGCCCACGTAGGGCTCATGCAGGGGCAGCGCAGAGCCTCCAAGGAAGGTCCGAAATTCAGCTGGAGACAGGGGTTTCTGAGCCGGCAGGGTTGAAACCAGACTCTGGAAGAAGTCGATCAGCGTAGAGCAAGGGTGACGCAGTCCCTCAGTTAGGGCCACACAACCTTACACAGTGGTAGCGTAGAGACTGCACACAACTAGCTGGGGTTTCACTAGTGGCTCATCCGGATCAGCTGGGACTAGCAGGAGTGAGGTAAATCTCACATTTTTTCTCTGTATCTGAGGTTTTCTCTGTTGGGTGAGCGGTTTATGGCACCCTAGATGTACTCAGAAAATTGTTGCTTAATAATAATAAACCCTCAGATCTGCTGCATCAGTTTTTCCACATTTGGGTTTTTCCGGGGACATTTGTCCGAAAAATCTGTCCTTTGTCTTATGTGCATGATATTCAGTAAATGATCTGTATTTGTGTAGGCTACTAGTTGTGTTTACTTCAATGTTTTTCTGAATATTTTTAGTTAAATACCTTGTGCATAATAATACAAGTAGGAGAAGTAAAACAATATTTAGTAGTAGGATTTATGTGCTCAGAAATTTTCACAAGAAGCTGGTCACTATCCTTGGGGATCATGCGATCAATGCAGCCAAATAATCCATCTCTAACCTCCCTAGTCAAAGCTCCTTCTTCCAGAGCTTTATAATGATACCTCAGGTTCAGAAAATACCCAGCTGCATGTATAGGGTGATGGAGTTGATTGTTCCATTTTTGATCAGTGATTTACCAAATGGGCCCATACTTAGCCACTCTTTCCTTGTATGTTGCCTTTATTTGCTCCGTTGTTTGATCCATAGCCTCATAAATGAAGCCCATAGCCAATCTTTCCCCATCCACCAATTGCAACACTTTAACCAGTGGCTCAAGAACCTTCACAATCTCTGTTGCCTTTTTCCAAAATATTTCTTCATTAACTTTCTTTTTCACATCTTTGCCATCCTGTTTGCGAGCCCATTGGAAATCATTTCATTCATCACTGGAAAACAATTTTTGCAAGTTTCTATGTTGGGAAAGCATAGATTGCAATGTTAAAAAATGTGTTGTAAATCTAGTGATGGCAGGCCTAATAATATCCTTGCCTCCTATGTGTTTCCTCATCAGGTTCAAAATCCATGAGTGATTGTATATATATTTTGTTATGCTTTTGGTATGCTCTACGGTGTTCTTGATTCAATCTATTTTACCAATATCCTCAAGCATGAGGTCTATGCAATGTGCAACACATGGGGTCCAAAAGATGGTTTTGTGTTTTTTCTCTAACATTTTACCAGCAAGAACATAGTTAGAGGCATTATCTGTGATGATTTGAACAACATTAGCCACCCCCACTTCTTCAACAACCTCATTCAAAAGCTGAAACAACAAGTGTGCATCTTTCACCCTATCAGATGCATCAATTGATCTTAGAAACATGGTTCCTTGTGGGAAAAAGATAAGAAAGTTTATGATGGTACGATTCCTCTGATTAGTCCATCCATTGACATGATGGTACATTTTGTTTTTGTCCATGAGTTTTTGAAATCTCTCAAATATTCATCAATGGACACTGTTGTCGCCTTGCCGCCTACATCTACCTACTAGTTAGTGAGAAAAGTCTTTAACCCCACAAGGTGTGGTTGGTGGCAAGGAATTTAGAGAAGGGGCTGTCACCTATTCCCGACTCTCTCTGTTTAAGCTATCTCTTAGGTTAGCTATGGGGGGTGGTCTCTAAAGAAAAACAAAGTTAAAGATGTGATTTTTCTAGGAGAGTTGTTAGAGTGAAATTGGATTACTTTTAAAGATTCATGAACATTTATGAACAAATTTCAAATGATAATGAAAAACCATTCAACCAGTGCCTTTACAAATAACGTGCTCAAAAGTAAAATAATGCTCAAAGAGATGAGAACACAATAATCCTGAAATGGAAACAAAAGATGTTAGCACAAGATATTTGCAAAATAAAATTAATTATGGGATAACCAAATCACAACATTAAAGCATATCTTGTCATAGTTAGAAACAACTAAAAATTAGATGCTAAATATGAAATTAAACTTTGCGAATATAGAAAGTAAGCATCACAATACTTGCATGAGATCAACAACCATTAAAAGACAAGTAAAAAAGAAATGTGATGAAGAGCGCTCTTGGTTAATTTTAGTTAAACTATCTCTACAACAAATATTTCAAATCAACTCTTCAATCCCTAGACCTCCCCTCGCCCAAATTATGTGGATCTTACAGTGAGGAGTCAATAGGGGAGTAGAGGGTCCCTAGAGGTCTATACAACCAACTTATGTTGGAGGTAAAGTTTTAATGAGTGTTTGTATGAAATCGATGTTGATTAATCTCAATTAAATGATACATGCAATGCTCCATAAGAGATGAGATAACACTTACTTGCAATAATGAACCAAACTTTGAGAGACAAATAGACTTATATTTGTTGTAGCATTAAATGACAAGTGGAATGAAATAAGTTCTCATTAAAAAATGCTTCAATGGTTCTTCAAAATGTATAACATGCATGGACTAAATAGTGAAGCATAAGCATTAACTTAATTGAAACTTGCCAACCATGTGAATTGCTCACACACATGAAAAGAGATTTGCTCAAGTTTGTAGCCTTTGGAGCTAATGCATGTAAGTTTAATTAAACCCAAAATTTAGTGAGATGGATGTAGAGTGCATTAGTTGTTAACTTCTTTAGCATGCATAAAATGAAAATTAGAAAATGAGTCAATCCACCCAAGAAGTTCTTTCCTCTTCAACCAAGGAAGGGGGATACTATGGGAAAAATATCCCAAGCTCCCTCAAGCAAAAATGTTATTTTATTAGAGATTACAAATGAGAAAAAGAGTCTCTAAGAAGGCTGCCCAAAAGAAGGTCCTTTTACGAAGATAGAGCTTGGAAAAAGCTAGGTCTCCTCCTCAAAGATGGCAACAAAAGAAAAACTCATGGGTAAAACCTTCAAAACATAAATTTTACAAGGCTCCAAGGCCCACGTCAAAGATCACGGTGTTCACGGCCTCCCTAAAATTTGATTTTGAGGTAATGGAAGGCTTTGCATGCAAGGAGGATCAATAGTTTTTTGCCATCTTTTCCTCATGCTCCTTGTTGTTCACGCTCAAGCTTATGGACTGCAAAAGAAAATCAAATGTTAGATCGAAATAAACAAGATCTAAAGTACAAATTAATATACAAAGACACTAGCCCAAGAAATGGGAGCGAACCCACATTCTTGCCTAGTCTAGAAAACGATCTTGAAGTAGCAAATATGATTTTAAAACGCTCTACAAAGGAAAAATTTTAGATTTTAAAATTTGAAGTAGATGAGTTAATTACCCCAAAATTTTGACCTTGACTTAACCGCCAAGGCCCAAGGGTCCAAAATTTTTTAAAATTCTCAATATTCCCTTGGCCTGGGGCTTTCAAAATCATTTTCCAAGGATCCACAAATTTTGCCTTTAAAGATTTAATCCTAACTTAGGACCTTAAATTTATTAAATTTCTGGTTTAAGATTTTATTAATTAATTGACCAGAAAATTTAATTAATTGACTAAGAGGGGATTATAATTATTTTTCCAACCCTCTTTTACATGAGATAATACATTTACATACATGAAGGGGGAATACCCATTCGTTTAGACCCTCAAATAAATACCCAGTTCTGCGACTCAAAATATGATTTAGTAGACCAAGTAGCTCAAACTACTTTTACAAGGACTCGATAGAAAACACTAGGACTCACTTAGCATGCTGATGACAAAATCCACCCTAGCTTTGGGGTGAGGTTGGAGGGAAAAACTCTGTCGATCACTTTCGTGAATCAGTGAGACAAAAAACCTCCTAGGATAGAGATCATCAACAACATACTAGGCTTACCTAGGTTGTTACATACGTTGACAGTTTTTCTTAGATCATTTACGTCATTACATGCAGAATGGGTTTACATCATTTGTAAAACTGTCGACTGGCGATGAAATCTGGATGACACGAGCCTCGATCATGAGAAGTCCCATTTGAAAAAATGGGGGGTGTACTGCTATGGGGTCGTTGACAAAGTGTGGTCAACAGGTCTTAGAGGAGGTCCCATTGGACTAGGGTTAGAAAACTAATCTCCTTGGTAAAGTGAGAGAACAGGTTTACAGTCAAGATCAGTCAATCATCCAGATCACCCCTTAATCCATGTTAGAATGCCCAAAACATTAAGTAAAAGTGACTTTGGAAAGATGGTTAAAGTACCCGCTGAATGATGACCCCGATAGTGAGAGGTCTTTGAATGGTGCAAATGGTGGAGGATCATGGCATATTATCATGTATTGAGCAATGTAGGGCTGCAAAGGGTTAGAAAACTAATCTCCTTGGTAAAGTGAGAGAACAGGTTTACAGTCAAGATCGGTCAATCATCCAGATCACCCCTTAATCCGTGGTTAAAGTACCTGCTGAATGATGACCCACCTTCCTTTGAATGCCCAAAACATTAAGTAAAAGTGACTTTGGAAAGATGGTTAAAGTACCTGCTGAATGATGACCCGGATGGTGAGAGGTCTTTGAATGGTGCAAATGGTGGAGGATCATGGCATATTATCATGTATTGAGCAATGTAGGGCTGCTGGCTGGCTGACTGTCCAAAGAAGGAGAAAAATCCTCTCCTATGGGGTTACCCACTTTTTGGTGGGTAATAGGGCTCCTAAAGATAAAGTGGTCCTTAGTCTCTACTTTCGCAATGGGCATACTTTGTAGATTTGTTCCACCTTGGGGAGATGGCGATCTAACTCGACTCGCAGTTAGTGCACACACACCTAAAACTAGTCAAGAGAAAAACAAAGCTCATGTGACAAATGGAATTGATGATGGGGACAGTTGGACAATGAAATCATCAGAGATCTGGAGGAGATGCTCAAAGTAAAAGGGTAGCTTGGGACAGAGAGCCCTGAGTGGTGCAATCCAAAAGACTTGGATGACACTCTTGCATATATGTCTCTTGAACGTAAAATTAATTTTTTGATTTAGAGGGTGGAGGTGGGGAGGGTCGTTCAGGGAGATTGAGCAGGGAGGGAGGATATTAATAAAAATATCTACCGAGTCAAAAAAATGATTGTAATGACTGTTCCTCAGAAAACCAGCTAGGTCATCTACTTGACTAATAAGGATGCAAGTTTCTTAGAGGAGGAAGGTGCCAAAAAGGGGTACATATCATGTCCTGAGGATGAGGTACATATCTTTCCCTGAGGAGGAATCTTGTATATAAACCTGAAGGCTCTCATGCGAGTCTCTTAAATGAGATTGTTAGCACTCTCAATGTGCACTTATGTTTATACCTTTTACAGTCCCATTGGCTAATTATGGACACTAGTGGACATCAATATTTAACTTTAAAGTATGTTATCAATATTTATCATGGCATACAGTTGCTCATTTTGATGTAGTACTATTGCTCTCCATTATGGACAATGTACAGTAAAGCTTAGAGCTATGTAACCGGAATGTCTGACTTTAGCCTGCCCCTCCTTTCATACAGGACATATTTGGAACATGGAAATGGTATAGAAACACTTGGAAAAGATCTCCAGAAAGTTTCCTGTACACTGTACAGAAACACATCGGAAAAATTTCCAAGCAGATTCCTGTACAAAAATGTTGTTTGTGCTGTCAAAACAGTTTCTTTTTCTTAACGAGCTGTGGGTGAGCTTTATTACTCTGAAACTGAGGAAAAAATAGATATTCACTTCTGTCAAAAACTGTATACCTGTTTCCCAAATCCTGGCGACATATGCTAAATTTGTTATTTAACACTTTGTTTAGGTTATTCCTATGAAAGTAATACTCCAAAAAGGATAAGAAGTCTTAGGTTGAAGCTTAGTTGATCGTTATTCCATGGATGAGCTATATAGCCCCAACCCGGCTTCTAGGAATCTGCAATCAGCCCAAGTGTAAAGGGAAACAACTGGGCAGGGGCTGTGCTTGGTATCTAAAGTGAAATATGATTCAACTTTTTCTAAACCCTACAAAAGTTTCCATACCTTCAAACATTAACACCTGGAACAGTTCTCACTTGAAAGAATAGAAACAATGAGAGGCCAGAACTTTGACAAGGTGGAGTTAAAATTTTTGAGAGAGAATATGGAATGTTTTACAGCAGCCCAGTAATATACAGGATTCCTGGCATTGGTGCAGTACTTCTTTCTCTATTTTTCATGGTGGCAAAGCTTATCTAAATACCTGCAAAGAGCTATTATTCTTTTCCATCTGAGAGTACATCCCTTATATTTATAATTTTAATAATATCTGCAATCAGGAAACAACATAGCAGATTTGTGGAGACCAGCTTTGTACTCCGCAATTTCTGATACCTAAGGTCTTTTGGTCTCAACTCTGAACAAAACCAATAAAGGTCATTATCTAGGTGTTTCATTTACGGTGATAATATTTTGGTAGTGTCATATAACTCGTAACCATCTTTGGATCATTTCCAGCTACCAGATGCAACACCAGCAGAAATCAAGCATGCGTATTACAGCTGTATGAAAGCTTGCCATCCAGACTTGAGTGGAAATGATGCCGAGACAACAAACTTTTGCATGTTTGTAAATGAAGTGTATGAGGTATGGCATTTTTCCATAATGTGCATAGCTCATCAGTTTATTTTATCTGGACCTCATTCTCTTGTAGCTATTCTTGATTTAGTTCCTGCTGATCAGATCTTTGCCTATTTTTGTTTATCTATCTATAGAAATTTCTATTGAATATAACAAATGTATTATATGGTACAGGTATTGAGTGATCCCGTGCAGCGTATTATCTATGATGAGATACATGGGTATTCTTTGAGGACAGTTAATCCTTTCTTGGATGATTCTCAACCAACGGATCATGTATTTGTTGATGAATTTAGCTGTATTGGTAAAACCTCTGATTTTACATTCTTAACGTTGAATAACTTCATTTTCCAGAGGATTGGCGTTATAATATTTTGGCTACAGAGTACAGTGATCAGATTCGCATATTATTAAGGTTGTTTTTTTAATCTTCTTCATCAGTCAGATTTTGCTGGATGTGACATCGAGAAGGATTACATTGTAGATGCCATTACAGAATAAGTGTTTTGCGGCAAGTGACAAGTGTAGGCAGTAAAAGAATAGGGCATCAAAAATAAAAGCGTGAATTAAAATTCAACTAAATCCATAACACGAGCAATGAGATCATGTCACTAATAGTTACCATTATTTGAAGGATTAGGAATTCCGTCCATGGTTGGTCTAATTTACTGTAATGGATTGTAATTGCCATCGTCAGGCTGTAAAAATTGTGCAAATGTGGCTCCTGAAATATTTGCCATTGAGGAAGATTTTGGACGAGCAAGAGCATGTTGCCAATCAGGAAATCCTGATTTAGTTCAACAGGCCATCGATTCATGGTAAATTTTAAAATCTTTGTAGTTTGTTTAGTTTGTTGCTGCTGTGTCCTAGCATATGCTAGCCAACCCAATTTCTGCATTCTCAGAAGTTATATGTTGTGAATTTTCAATGTACTGATCAATAATTGGAACTTTTAAAAGACAACCTCTCAACATCACTTTTAGTTTAAACCTTAAGTAAGATATTGTTTCTGAGTGGCCTTTCATGTCAACATAGCTCAAATTCCAGCTATTTTACTAGTTCAGCTTGTGTTGCTATAAGTTTTCAGGTTTATTCTATTGATTTCTCCTGTTTTTTTTCCGACTCTTTACATACTTCCTGGCATAAGTTGAAACCCTCGAACAATAAACTCCAATAAATCTGAAGAGATCTGAAAATTGTACTGTGTGAAAACCTTTGATTTCTCGATCAAAATTCTTGCGCTCATATCACCAATAACCTTAGTGCTTCAGTGCTTTGATACCATGTGAAGTTTCTGGCTACCCAGAAGGTGCTATTAACCCAATTAATGTTTCCTATTACTTATACACAACACATTTCAATCTTCAGCTGAAAGAAATAAATTAAAACATGCACAAAACCATTCACGAAATTAAATTTGCAGTGAAATACCCCAATGTGGGGAAAACTGGTTTTCAGTCTGAGAGTTTTATTCTTATCTTCAACAAAAACTGCCATTGAGAAAATACAACAATTGCTTGCCTCACATTGACAAAGCTCCAACAAATAAATGATCTTCTCCTCTGCTAATCAAATCAACTAGGGATATAACCCTTTGATCCCTTTCCTGCAATGTGCACTGCCTCCAGCAATTCGCAATGGCACTCTGGAAATTCGCACTGGCTCTCTGGCAAACTCATACTGCTCACACGTGCAGCCTTCTAAAGCTCAATCTTCCTTCCTGAAAACTCAATCTGTCTTTCAGGCAATTCACACTGCCTCCTAAAGAACTCGCACATTCTCTGTCAAACAAACACTTGCTCCAGAAAATAACTCGGCCCTCTCTGCAGAAAGTAAACTGATAGGAAAACCTCCCTCTGAAACTCATAAGCTGGAAGCCTTTCAGATGAAGAATAACTCCAGAAAATCTCTTCCCAATCACTGATGTTGAAACCCTCTTGGTGTCTCGTTGAAAACTCACCCAACTCGAATGATCTCTATGATCTGATCTGTCTCCAATGTTTCCCATCGATTTCCCTTTCTAATCTCTCATTCAGAAATCAATGGCCATGGTTAGAAGTTAACTTGATCCAATCAATGGCTAAGATCTACTTAGAAACTTTCTACAAGCTTCTAGAGACAAATCGATCTTATCCCAACTAATATCAATTAATTATCCACTTTCCCTAAGTTTTAGCTTATGAAATTGTTGAAATTTGGGGCAACTTCGAGATGAATTTCCCCATGAAAAATCCAATTATCCCTAAAGAATCCATCTTTCCCCAAGGAAGAATTCAAATCAGATAAAAGAAATATTATTGTTATTGATATATTTGGCACTCTTATTATTATTTGATGTGACAATTATTTCGGCACGCATTTACATCGGCTTCAATATCAAGGCATTTATTAACAATTCAAATTCATGTTTTCCCTCCAATAATATAAGTTGACCTCATAATACTCAAGTCAACCTACCCCAATGGTCGTGACCCTTTGCCTGAAAGATCAACTATAAATTGGCACCAATCCTCCTTCATTTGGCACATTGAACTCAGAATTTTGGTGGCATCTCTGTTGCCTAATGCGGCCTCTTTCTGTGGCATCTCTGCAGCCTTGCTATTGAAAGACATAACTAGTTACAGTTTTCACAATTGTACCATTATGTATTTTATGTAAAAAGCAAAAAGAAGAAACAAAAAGAGAAAAAGTAAAAAATATTTTCAAACATGGGTTTCATGCTCAAAAGAATTATTATTATTATTATTTATTACATAAACATGTTCTTTATGCTTCTAGGTTTTGTTGAGTCAAAGAGTCAAAGTCCTATTTGGACCATTTGAAAAGAAAAATGATTTTTTTTTTTTTTTTTTTGTATGTAATTTTGGGTCAAAACCCCTCCAAATGCCAAGTCGGCCTTGCCCTAATGGACATGTCTGTTCGCACTTCTTTGGAGAGTATAAATAGAAGATGATATGAGCTCATTTGGACACACATTCTTGTGTGATTTAACTCTGAAATTTCGCAGAAAATAGAAGGCCGAAGTCTGAGAAGGAAGAAGTTTTTGAACTGGAATATGTGGAAATTCTGCCTTGGTACATTTCTTGTTAGTGTTCTCTTGATGATGATTTTGTTGAACAGAATGGAAGATTTGATGTAATATTCCCATTAGCATTAGCTAATTGGTAATATTAATTTTTGGCCAATTTACTTTATAAAGTTAAAGTCAATTAATAAAGTGGGTTAGGAGACATTCAACCTACACTTAGGAAATAAAACACTTCCTAAAGTCACTTGAGCACATTTAATTAACAACGTGGGGCCCAAGGGGGTCGAAGTGGCAGCATGGGCAGCGTGGGTCCAAGGCAGCGCAGAGATGGATGGACAGCATGGCCAAGAGCGACAACGCAGTTTTGGTGGGGCCTAGGGGAGAGAAAGGCACTCCAAGCATAAAGAGGGAGAGAGGCCCTTCATTTGCTCATTTGATTATGCATCTTGTTTTGTCTATTGACATTGAGCACACTTTTGTTGTTGAGCAAAGTTTGTAAGTGTTGTTTAGCTGCTAGCACACCGGGTGTCTCCGAGCGGAGATCCCAACCTTAGCCCCGGAGGACTTCGAGTGCCTGCTCGGGTGAGGATTTCTATCATTCGTTTTTCAGGTGGGAGCTATAGCATCTACAACAGGGATTACGCACTTGCTTGGGCAGTACAGTCTAGAGGAGAGACCACACAGTTCTTGGAGGAGGTAGTGCTAGGAGCTGATATTTATCAGGGGATTCAGCCCAGGATAGTGAGAAGGGGTCAGCCCTTAGCTATTCCATCATTTTGTCAGAGGAGGAGGCCACCATTTGTAGAGACATATTCAGGGCCATCGTATTCCATTGGGACAACGTGATTTCTCTAGAGGGGTGATTTTCCGAGTTCATCCATTCCGGAAACCCTTTCTGGGCTTTTTTGGGTATTGAGCGGGGAGCTCATTCCCAAAGTTGCATATTTTTATGAGTAGGGGAACAACCCCAAAGAGTTAGCTTATTCCAATAGTAGCAACAGTCCGACAGTAGCAACAACAACATTTTGGAGATAACGCAGTCATTGATAGGGCAGCCATTCCGAGAGTATTTCTGGGAGTATCTCTAGCTTGCCTTGTGCAAGCCAAGGTGCTATCATTCTGATCACCGTTTATACTCATTTCCACTTTCAGTTATATAATAAAGTGGCTCAACGTTCTTGATGTTTTGCATTCTTTGTGTGATGTCTCTCTATCTGCTGTAGTTACATGTTTATGTTGCTTCATATTGCTGTTTATTTCTACTTGGAATATTACAATGGTACTAGAGCTCATAGACTTGGCTCAGCTTGTGGAGCAGATTGCCTTTGACACTCGCAGGTAAACCTTACATCACTTACCGGGGAAGGAGGTATAAGGACCAAGAGAGGCAGCTTGAGGCCACTTTTGGAGAAGGTGACCACATTCCGGTAGTGGACACAGAAGAGGAGGAACCAATGGCAGAGGAGAAGGATGAAGGAAAGGAGTTTAGGGAACTTCTCCTAAAGTTTATGTAGGAGTTGTCGAGGAGGATAGAGGAGATGGGACAAAAGTTCACCGCAGACCAGAGACAGCGTGAAACCCCAAGGGGTTTCCACACCGGAGAAGGGTCCCGCACATCCCATCACTTGCAGGAGCACCTCATAGCGCAGTAGATGCAATCACTGACTCCCCCACGTTCCACGTTGCCCACATTTCTAGCTACAGGCACGGGGGTGGGAGCACCTCAGGAACCGGAGCCGGTTCACATGGGGGATTATTTTACCGAGTATCAGTCCTACGGGCAAGAGTTTGGTGAGGCTCTCACTTTCCATGACTTTGTGCAGCTCAAGAAGGACAGCAGACCTCATAACCAGAGCAGAGGGGCCAGATACACTTAGGATGGGGATGTACAGGGTATAGTGGGTAGATTTTACTTGCCAACATTTGACGGATCCTCCAAGTGTTCAGCAAAGGCTTGGGTGGAGAAGTTGGATATTTACTTCCAGCTCAATTAGATGGCAGAGGGAGAGGCCATCAAGGTGGCAGCGTTGCACCTGGAGGGTGAGGCCCATGATTGGTGGTTCCACGGGATGGCCACACTGGGGCACTCAGGGGTGACAACATATGAAGAGTTTACACGGAGGTTGATAGAGCGGTTTGATCAGAGGGATCCGGAGGAGCACTTTGTTGAGCTGACTAAGCTCAAATAGACCGGAAGTCGAGACACATACATTTTTGAGTTTTTGAGACTCTCCGTGATGGTGCTTGACTTGTCTTCAGCCAGGATGATTTACATGTTCATTGATGGGTTGGCAGAACCTCTTCAGGGGTTAGTTAGATCGACGAGGCCGGCTACACTTCATGATGCAGTTGGGAGGACCAGGGATTTGCAGGATGCCCTACCCAGGACCAGAGCTCCTTTCCCCCAGAGACCGACATTTCAGCCGAAGGGAAAGGACATGAGGGTTCCGCCTCCAAAGGGGAACCAGAGTTGAGGGCCTTTGGATGATGAGACCTAGAGAGATCTGAGACGGAAGAAGCTATGCTTCACATGCTAGGAGCCATGGGCACCGGGACATCGTTGTGCCGCAGGGAAGGCACACTATATTGAGGTTTTCTCCGACAGTGACGGAGAAGAAAATGAGTATGAGGAGATGGAGGGAGGAGGCAGCAGTGTGGTACAGAGAGGAGATCATCCACCACCTCCACCACCAGGAGCAGGAGGGGCAGCGTTTGCAGCTACCGAGGGAGTCCTTGCTTCTTTGCAGGGGGTTCCCAAATAATTGACATTGCGTGTCCGAGGTATTGTGCAGGGACATCGTGTTTCGGTATTAATGGACAGTGGGGCTACCCACAATTTTATTGATGCATAGCTGGTAGAGCGGAGGAGCATACCGACAGAGAGCTTTGATGGGTTTTCGGTACTGGTTCCAGGTGCCAAAACCATGCAGTGTGCTAGATATGTGCCAACCTTGGCAGTGACTATGGGGACTTACACTCTGACATATCATTTCTTTGTGGTGGACATTCCGGACACCAACGTGATACTGGGAGTGCAGTGGTTGATCATGCTAGGGAAGGTCAGCACAGATTGGGAGACCTTGGAGATGGAGTGGACGGACAAAAAGACCAGGAAGCACAAGATGATTCAGGGCATGCACACTTATCCGCCACAGACAGTTTCAGCACACCGGATGGAGGCAGACTTTCGGAAGGGAGATATAGAGTGGGTAGTGGAGCTGCGTGTTTCAGAGGCAGGGTCTACAGGGCAGGCCATACACCCAGATGTGCAGTCTATCTTGGACAAATATGCAACGGTTTTCGGAGATATACCACCAAGGCAGCCACCATATTGGGGTTTTGAGCACACCATTGAGCTGGAGCAGGGCATCCAGGTTGTGATTACTACACCCTATAGGAATCCTAAGGCCTACAAGGATGAGATTGAGAGGGCCATTCATGAGCTCTTAGCACTAGGGCACATCGGTCCTAACACTAGCACATTTGCTTCTTCTGTTGTGCTGGTGAAGAAAAAGGATGGCACACTAGGATGTGCATTGATTATCGGGCTTTCAACAAAAAAACCATGAAGAATTGATACCCCATCCCATGGATTGATGAGTTGAGGGGATCAAAGTTCTTCTCAAAGATTGATCTGAGTTTAGGGTACCACCAGTTTCGCGTGAGGGACTGGGATGTTCCCAAGACTGCTTTTAGATGTCACTACAATCACTTCGAGTTTTTGGTGATGCCCTTTGGGCTAACCAACGCACCAGCCACCTTCCAGTCCTGCATGAACCACATCTTCCATGGTCAACTAAGGAAGTTTGTGCTGGTATTCTTTGATGACATTTTGATATACAGTGGGACATGGGAGAAGCATTTGCAACACATTGAGGTTGTATTGCGCATATTGGAGGAGAAACATTTCTATGCTAAGCTCTCCAAGTGCGAGTTTGGATTGATG
Organism: Pinus albicaulis; assembly: GCA_034641835.2. NCBI lineage: Eukaryota > Viridiplantae > Streptophyta > Pinopsida > Pinales > Pinaceae > Pinus > Pinus albicaulis. The sequence continues at coordinate 74,066,144 of CM076582.1, read as the reverse complement.
GAGATGCTCTATTTGGGGCATATCATTAGTGTGGACGGAGTGAGGGTCCACGGGGAGAATTTCAGGGTCATCCGAGATTGGCCAGAGCTGAAGAATGTGACAGAGCTTCGAGGGTTTGTGGGCATCTGCACATACTACCGGAAGTTCATCAAGGGATTTCTGCACCCCTCACAGATCTTACAAAGAAGGGGGAATTTAGTTGGACAGACACAACACAAAGGGCCTTTGACCGGCTCAAGGAGGTGATGAGCCGCTGTCCAATTCTTGTGTTGCCGGATTTCACACAACCTTTCGTCCTTGAGTGTGATGCATCAGGAGAGGGGGTAGGCGCAGTTTTGATGCAGGGGGGCCACCCCATAGCTTTCAAGAGCAGGAAGCTATTGCCGCATGAGATGTTGTATCCCATATACGACAAGGAAATGCTGGCTATTATGCATGCACTAGCCAAGTTTCGATAGTACTTGGTGGGGAACATATTCAGGGTGAGGACTGACCACAATAGCCTTCGGTTCTTCTTAGAGCAGAAGCAGTTGCAGGAGAGGCAGCAGAAGTGGGTTAGCAAGATCCAGGCATACAATTTTGACATCAAGTATGTCAAGGGGAAGAACAACGTGGTGGCCGATGCTCTCTCACGCAGACCGACAGCGTTGTCCCTGATGAGTTTAGACGCGGATTGGAGGGTTCAGTTGCTGGTAGAGTACTCCAAAGATCGTTTTTCCTATGAGATCTTGGACGGACAGGTCACAGATGACAGATACAGGGTGATGGATGAGGTGATATACTTCAGAGATTGGATCTTCATGATTGGGGGCTCTCAGCTCAAGGAGAAGGTGCTGCGTGCCTCACATGACTCACCACTATCAGGCCACGAGGGATTCACCAAAACCTACAGGGCCATCAGAGAGAGGTTCTCTTGGAAGGGCCTCAAGGAGGACGTACTTCGACATGTCAAGGAGTGCGAGGTATGTCAGCGGAACAAAGGGGAGATGAGCCATCCAGCAGGGTTACTACAACCTCTTCGCATTCCAGAGGGGCAATGGGAAAGCATATCGATAGATCTCATCACAGGGTTTTCCGCAGTGCAGGGCAAGGACGGTATCTTTGTAGTCGTTGATCGGCTGACAAAGTACGCACACTTCTTTGCCATATCAGCACGGTACACAGCAGCTCAGGTGGCACAGTTGTTTTTCAGGGATGTTTTCAGGTTGCATGGTCTTCCAAAGACCATTGTTAGTGATCGGGACAACCGTTTCATGGGCGGATTTTGGCAGAAGCTCTTTTGTTTGGTGGGTACAGAGTTGACTCCGAGCACTAGTTACCACCCTCAGACAGATGGGTAGATGGAGATAGTGAACAAGTGGGTAGAGGGCTACTTGCGAAACTATGTCACAGGGTAGCAAAAGGCATGGTTACGATGGTTGCACTTGGGAGAATACTGCTACGACACTACTTTCCACATGTCCATTGGTATGTCTCCATTCTACGCTTTATATGGATATCATGCTTTGTCTTTTGCTGACGTGATGTTTGGTGCTAGTAAGGCCCCTAGGGTCAAAGACTGGATCCAACAGAGCCAGGATATACTCTGGGCCCTCAAGGACAACTTAGCTACAACATAGAACCAACAAAAACTGTATGTTGACAGAGGACGGGTTGAGAGGCAGTTTAAGGTAGGGGAGTTGGTCTACCTACGGCTTCAACCATACTGGAAGTCCACACTGAAGTAGAAGGGGGCCGAGAAGCTCAAGCCCCGCTTCTATGGACCATACAGGGTGATACGCAGTATCGGGGAGGTCGCATATGAGTTGGAGTTACCCACAGGTAGCAGAATCCATAATATCTTCCATGTATCTTGCCTGAAAAAGGCATTGGGGCAGCAGGTGACTGCAACTAAGGAGCTTCCACCAACAGATGATGAGGGGCATTTGGTGCTACAGCCAGAAGCCATCATAGACACCCGAGAGAGGTAGCTGCGGAGCAGAAAAGTCAGAGAGTATTTGGTGAGGTGGAGGAACTTGTTGGATGAGGATGCCACTTGGGAGAGTGAGAAGATTTTGCAGCATCCATCATTGCAGTTGCTTGAGGACAAGGAACGTTTTGGCAGGGAGGACTGTAATATTCCCAATTAGCATCAGCTAATTGGTAATATTAATTTTTGGCCAATTTACTTTATAAAGTTAAAGTCAGTTAATAAAGTGGGTTAGGAGACATTCAACCTACACTTAGGAAATAAAACACTTCCTAAAGTCACTTGAGCACATTTAATTAAGAGCGTGGGGCCCAGGGAGGTCGAAGTGGCAGCGTGGGCAGCGTGGGTCTAAGGCAGCGCAGAGATGGATGGACAGCGTAGCCAAGAGGGACAATGCAGTTTTGGTGGGGCCTAGGGGAGAGAAAGGCACTCCAAGCATAAAGAGGGAGAGAGGTCCTTCATTTGCTCATTCGATTATGCATCTTGTTTTGTCTATTGAAATTGAGCACGCTTCTGCTGTTGAGCAAAGTCTGCAAGTGCTATTTAGCACACCGGGTATCTCCGAGCGGAGATCCCAACCTCGGCCCTGGGAGACTTCAAGTGCCTGCTCGGGTGAGGAGTTCTATCATTTGATTTTCAGGTGGGAGCTATAGCATCTACAATAGGGATTACGCACTTGCTTGGGTAGCGTAGTCTTGAGGAGAGACCACGCAGTTCTTGGAGGAGGTAGTGTTGGGAGCTGAGATTTATCAGGGGATTCAGCCCGGGATAGTGAGGAGGAGTCAGCCCTTAGCTATTCCATCATTTTGTTAGAGGAGGAGGCCACCATTTGTAGAGACATATTCAGGGCCAGCGTATTCCACTGGGACAACGTGATTTCTCTAGAGGGGTGATTTTTCGGGTTCATCCATTCCGGAAACCCTTTTTGGGATTTTCTGGGTATTGAGCAGGGAGCTCATTCCCAAAGTCCCATATTTTTCCGAGTAGGGCAACAACCCCAAAGAGTCAGCTTATTCCAGTAGCAGGAGCAATTCGACAGTAGCAGCAACAGCATTTTGGAGATAACGCCGTCATTGATAGAGCAGCCATTCCGAGAGTATTTCTGGGAGTATCTCTAGCTTTCCTTGTGAAAACCAAGGTGCCATCATTTCGATCACCTTTTGTACTCATTTCCACTTTCAGTTATATAATAAAATGGCTCAGCGTTCTCCATGTTTTACATTCTTTGTGTGATGTCTCTCTATTTGCTGTAGTTACATGTTTATGTTGCTTTATATTGTTGTTTATTTTTACTTGGAATATTACATTTGACTTGGCATCTAGAGGTGGTTTTTCTGTGATCATGGGTCTTGGATGAGTCATTTTGATCTGATTCTAGAAGAGATTTTGACTGGGTTTTTCCCCTAGAAGAGGGGTTTTTCCTTTGGCTGTGAGCCTATATCTTCTGTTCTATTGTCTTCTGTGATCTTCATATTTTATGGTAATTGCTTGATGAAGAAAGAAAACGTAATAATTATCATAATAATTATCATGTTATGGAAATCATTTTAATAAGTTAAAATCCTCTTGATTTCCAACATGGTTTCAGAGCAAGGTTTGACATTGGAGGTGTTGATCATTGGAGTGGCACCTGAAGATTTTATGAAGACTCCATGCTCAAGGATGTATCAGAAGCTGCTTGTACCATCAGAGATCATCATATTACCAAAGTTTTTCAACTCTACTTTTTTCTTATCATTTTCTATTGTACTCAAATTCCACAATCCCTGTGGGGACTGTTGTCGCACAGATTGTCAAGGCACCGCGACAATGACTCAGATTGGGGGCTGTCACTCTTATCCCGAATCTCTCTATTTAAGCTGTCTCCTTGCAAGCTTTGGGAGGTAGACCCTATTATAAATGAGGATGACAAATCCAGGAGACACAGCTAAAACATCAAATACTTGATAGAATGAACGAGATTCCACAGATCTAAATTAGATTTCACGTTGAAGACCAGTGCCTTATGGAGTCAAACAAGATCTCGCTATGCAATTATAAACAAGTAATTGACGATTAACTGCTGCTTATTAAAACACGATTGATCACAATGATATTCAATTGAAAAATGTCACAACCATGACTAACCTGAACTCACAATAATATGAGAATGCCAGATGCTTGAAAAATTTCCGAAATTAAGATATTCCAATATAACCCAGTTCGAAAATTTAAATGATCCACAGTCAAACTTTAGATAAAAAAATTTTAGTGTATATCTGACTATAGGACTTAGAAATTTTTATGATTTTGAAAATTTTATATTTTTTATTATCTTTTTATTTTTTATCTAAAAACAAAAATTAAGCTAATTCTAAAGAAAAACTAAAATTAGAACCTAACTAACCAAACTAAAATAAAATTAAACTAAATTACAACTAAGTTAAAAAAAAAAAAAAATTAAACTAAGATTAAATTAAAATTTAAAATTCTAAAATTTAAAAAATCTAAAACTAAACAAACAAATTAAAACTAAGTTAAATCTAAACTAAATTATAAAACTAAAAACACAAATCAAATCCTAAAGTTAAACTAAACTATAACAATAAAAATGCACACCCTAACTCAACTAAAAGCAAAATAAAAAAAAATTAAAATGCTAACCTTATCCTACGAATCAAATCTACAAAGTCTACCCAAATCGTAACTGAAATTTGAAAGATAAAATCAAAACTTAACTTAAAACCTAAAACAAATCTAACGCTAAACGCTAACAAAAGAATCTGAATCTAAAGGTGGAATTAAACCTACGCTAAAACAAAGCTACATTAAAACTTTTACAAAAATAAAAATGAAACCGATAGAAAAATAAATTAACGTGATTTTGTGTTTCTTTGTTTTTTTTTATCGTTTGTGTTTGCAGGTCAGAGCTTAACGTCGGAGACGGCTTGGACGGCGGACAGAGGTCGAGCTTGAACACAACGTGGAGAATGGAAGGTAGGACGGATAGGCTTGACGTGCAGAAAATGGGTTCGATGATGGAGAGGTGAGGCAATTTGGACGGTTGAGAATGGGATAAACACTGAACGGAAAGGTAATTTCTGAGTTTTGAGGAGGGACACAGAGAAAGAGAGAAATGAAGTCGACAGCAGAGAGGGAGACTGGACGGCAGTTTGAATGCTGGAGGGGACGAGGAACGACTACAGCAACAGAGAATTGGTGCAGTGTTTAAATGAAGAAGCGATAGGTAATGTAGAAGAAAGAAGAACGATGGCGTGAGGGGATTAGAGGCTGAGACAGCAAAGGAAATGAGACAGGGTTCGATGGGACCGACGTCAAGCAGCAAAAAGTCGATGTGAGAGCGTATTTTGCTGAATAATGAGAGCAGATCGAAAGGCAAGAGCTGGGTTGGATGTTGAACAAAGACAACGTTTTGTTTTGTAGTGAAGATAGAATGATTTCCAGTACGCATAAACTTTACCGAGCAAACTTTTTCCTTTCAAAATTCAGATTTTCATATACTCCTTGAACTCAATAACGTCCAGATCTTGCCCACAGTAGCAGCTTGAGGCCGGATCTGGCCTTTGGAGGCTAGATCTGCCTCAGATCTTAAAATTTTTTTTTGATTTAAACCCTTAAACTGTAAAAGACAGCCAGATCTGAAGATATACACACCAAGAAACGATTAAACCCTCACAGTCCTAATAAAAATACAAATTTACAAACTAGTTTACAGATTTAAAACCCTCATGGTCAGATTTGAATCCATTTTAGCACAATTTTCAGAGATTTAAAATTTTTGGGAGAGGCACAAGCCTTAGAAAACCCTGCAAAACTACCAATTTCGTGAGATAGACTTGGAATTTAACAAATAAAGAGCTTATCAGATTTATGTTTATTGAGAGTTCGCTGGTCCAACCGAAGACTTCCCCAGATGCCCAATTTAAAAAAAACTCCCTGCACACTTAGATCTGAATCTTAGATCAATAGAGATTTAAGAAAACAACATGAGACCCTTTCAGAGAAATCAGAATGTTATTTTATAAACCCAGAAAACTGCACAAGATACCTGTATGCAGATTAATCCATGAAGGCCATCAACCATAAAATACAAGAAACAAAGTAGCAGAGTTTAGAGACAAGTCACCACATAGATCTGAGAAGGAACATCCAGATTTGTAACCCCAAAGTCTTTATGCTTTATTCCTCAAAAATTTACAAGAGCTTCTAAGAACAAGTGCACGATCCTGAGATCGGATGATTCAAGAATGACAAAGACCTCTAAATTTATAGGACAAAATCTCTAACGGCTAGTTTGGATGATCTTCGTCAAAATAATCTCAACCGTCCAAAAGATTTAATTATCTTTTAATCCGGAGCATTGAAATTAAAATTTTGGGGAAAAAACGAATTTATCATTTAATTCAATTTTAATTAACTCAAAAATATTATTTTTGAGTTAATTACCCCAAAATTTTGACTTTGACTTAACCACCAAGGCCCAAGGGTCCAAAATTTCTTAAAATTCTCAATATTCCCTTGGCCTGGGGCTTTCAAAATCATTTTCCAGGGACCCACAAATTTTTCCTTTAAAGATTTAATCCTAGCTTAGGACCCGAAATTAATTAAATTTCTGGTTTAAGATTTTATTAATTAATTGACCAGAAAATTTAATTAATTGACTAAGAGGGGATTATAATTATTTTTCCAACCCTCTTTTATATGAGATAATACATTTACATACATGAAGGGGGAAAACCCATTTGTATAGACCCTCAAATAAATACCCAATTCTGCGACTCAAAACATGATCTAGTAGACCAAGTAGCTCAAACTACTTTTACAAGGACTCGATAGAACACTAGGACTCACTTAGTATTCTGATGATAAAATCCACCCTAGCTTTGGGGTGAGGCTAGAGGGAAAAACTCTGCCGATCACTTTCGTGAATCAGTGAGACAAAAAACCTCCTAGGATAGAGATCATTAACAACATACTAGGCTTACCTAGGTTGTTACATACATTGACGGTCTTACTTAGATCATTTACATCATTACATGCAGAATGGGTTTACATCATTATAAAAAACTGTCGACTGGCGATGAAATCTGGATGACACGAGCCTCGAACATGATAAGTCCCATTTGAAAAAATGGGGGGTGTACTGCTATGGGGTTGTTGACAAAGTGTGGTCAACAGGGACAATGTAAAAGTGATGCTAGTATGATGAGTTTGAGTCATGTAACAGGCTTGGGTAGCTTGGGACCTTGTCATCAAGTGAGTATTACTCTGGGAGGTTTTTTTCATTTGGTTAATTATCATATCCTTACGGGGATTTAATAATTAATTGAGTTTTTTCCTCCAAGCCTAGCCCCAAAACCAGAGTACGACTTGAAGGCAAGGCCTTGGGTGAGTCTTAGTGTCTAGAGTCATTGTATATTACCATACTAGATCACTCGTAAAGTTTCGTGGAATTTGGCTAGGTCTAGGGGTAATTTTTTAAAAAATTTAAATTTCTCGCAGGGCGGAAGTTTGAATAAAATTTGAATGTAATATGTAATAAGTGATGTCTAGACTCTAGAGAATTTGAAGGGGGCATGTGTGCTCAAAATTACACCTCTCAGCCACAAATTTCTACTATGACACACTTTTGAGGGGTAAAAAAAAAGTTCTAGACCCTCATAACCCACTTTTCCTAAGTCTAGTGGAAAATGTGGCAATAAATTGAGCCAACAATTAAATGAATGGAGAAAAATAAATATCCACACATGCACAAATGATGTGGAAATGAGGTGGAAATTCATTTAAGGTCAAAGTTGAGTTACCAAGTGATGTGGACTCCACATAAGCCACAAATCAAGCAAATCGATTTTTTTGTGGAGAAGACAACGAGTTCCAGTGACAACATCCACAATTTGAGGAAGTTAACTCGAGCTTCAAGGAGATATGATGTGTTGACTTGATATTGGATTAGAGTTCACTTAAGTGAGGTGGAGAGTGGTCTCCTACCACTCCACTTCACTCACCCACATGTCCTCTCATCTAATTTGAACTCCCTCATTAAGGATTGCGTGGGCCTCTAAGGAAGAAATCAAGTTGCCACTTGGGAAATTCGAATTTGCATGAAGGAGCATTGTGATGGTCAGCCATTTGTCTTGGGATTGTCACCATTTTCCTTGGAATTGGATTCTAAACTTCTATATAATAGAGCTGTGGTCTTTTACAATGTAATATCTTTTGTTACTAGCCATTGTGTTTGCGGAAGCGCTGCTACTTTCTATACTTTTCAAGAGCATTAGTAAAAAGGCTTTTGGGTCCATTCATGGGCGTTTTTCCTTTGGAGCATTGTGCATTGTGAACTAATGGTATAATATTTTCTATGTTTTGAGTCATTTTATTTCCATATATTCTTGTAAACTTGCTAGTGCAAAGCTATCTTGTGTTAGCATTTGATTTGAAAGTAGGCTCTAGATATTGAGAGTTTTAGTTTATTTTCAAATAAATTTTTAGAAGTCTGAATTCATTGTTTGCTCATCTAAATTTATATGGACTAATGCGTGATTTGAGTATTCTAGAAGAATTTTGATTGGATCAAGCATGAGGGGAAGTCTTTGAGAGACCAACCCACTCTTGAAACACCTTCAAAGGAACTCTCATTTGTTATTTGGACTCACTAAGTTTATCTTACGAAAAGTGCCTTGCAAGGATTCGTTTGGGCATAACTTGCATCAAGCAATTCAGTTAAATTTTTTAAAATATTTTAAAATAGTGCTTCAGTGATTCATATTAGCTATTTGAGAGCTTTTTCTAAGCTAAACCAAGTGACGGGGTTCATGTTGATTTTTGTAGCATCAGAAAGTGTTCCAAGTCTCAAACTTTGCAAGGATGCTTGGACATCGGTATTCCAAAGAACCCAGAAACCGTTTGTGGAAATTCAACTCAGTTCATGGCTTATTAAAATAATTAATTATTTTAATGGAGACCCTAAGTCTAAACTTAGGTAAATGAAATAATTAAAGGGTATTAATAAGTCAGAGTGTGAATCTTCTAGAAAACAAAGATCAAGTCAAGTTTCAATCTTAGCCATTGATGAAACTTCTAATTTGGGCCATTGATTCATCAACGAGAAGATTATAAAAGAAGGCTTGAAGGTCATTTGGAAAACAAGTCGGGCATATACTCAGTACCCGAAGGAGATCAATTCTGAAGTAAGAGAATCCGATCTCAGTGGGAGAGTTGCAGGGTGGAGATTTGTAGAAGCAGGAGGAAGGAGTCAGCAAGTGACTGAGGTCAGGGACAAAGGGACGCAGTGGGTCACAGGAGGTAGCTCTAGGCTACAGCGCAGTGAACCCACAGACTTACGCAGTCCAGCGCAGGCACTGCGCAGAGAAACACATAGACAAGCACAAGAGATAACAGAGGCTAATAAGGGTGTCAGAGATTTGTCGGGAGGAGCCGAGAATTCTGTCTCAGGCGTTTCAGAGTTTATCTGCCAATATTTTCCTTGTAAAGAAATCATTTGCTGAAAAATTTAATAAAACCCTCATCTGCTGCACCAGTTTTCACACATTGGGTTTTTTCGGGGACAATTGTCCAAAAATAATTGGGTACATGTGATTGATTCTTGTACTTATGTCCTTTACTGTTTACTTCTCTGCATATATGTTTGTGAATGTTTTTTTTTTCTCAATAAGACTAATTCTATTAAGATAAGAAATGTATAGTACAATCAAGCTTGCATGCAAGAGAAACAGAAAATCATGGGAGCCGTAGGTGATAGGCTATGTACCTGGCTCCTGGAAGACAATCAAGGAAAGGGCCATAGAAAACACGGGAATACAAAAAAGCTAGAACTGAGCAGAGATATCTACCTAGAGTTGGCAGTTACTGCCACACGACATTTTTTGCCTTCTTTCTTGCTTACTTTGACCCATCCAGTGGAGTTTGGATGAGCCATAACAAGTTGTAGACTATTTTGCTTTGGCGGCGCAATATCCTTATCCGAGTTTGAGGACGAAGATACATGAGAACGTTTCTGAGAGATCTGCGGGGCGGAGGGGACTGCCGGACTGACCGAGGGAGCGTCTAGCGCAATCTCATCATTCTGCCCATCTGCTTCAATTTCCTCCTCATCCGAACTAGCGGAATCTGTATCGTCCATAGGAGGGGGTGGAACACAGGGATTCCAGCTCTTGGATTTGGGTTTGCGATTCAGATTCTTCTTTTTGTCGAGGAACTGGGAACATGTACTCTGGAGGTGCCCCGTTTGATGACAATGGCGGCAACAGAAGGTTGTATTCTCGTAATCCAAGGTTTGTGTCCAGTGGAAATCTCCAATCTTGAGGTTGATCTGATCCGGCAGTCCTTTGCTGATATCTATTTCTGCACATATTCTGTTGTAGGTGTAGAGTCCATTTTCCTTTTTTGAGGAATCTGTAGCTAGGTAGCGTCCTAAAGTGTCTCCAATGGCTAAGAAGACAGAGATATGCCATAGATGTGCCGGAAGATTCGAGAGCCTGACCCAATGGGAAGCTTGGTGATGACAGCTGTAGAAGGGTCGAAGTCTGGAAACCAAGGGGTGAGGAAAAGTCCAGCCGAACCCTAGAACCAAGGGCCTCCCGTTAAGGCCTTCTGGTAGTCTTCATTTAAGTCAAAAACCACAATGAAGAATCCTTTTGAACATAAGTAGATCTTGCTTTTTTTAGTCCAATTGGTATGTATCCATTGGTATAGATCTGCTGTGCGAGGCCATAGCCCATTAAATCTGCATATGAGTGTGGATTCTGCAAATATCTGGTAGCGATCGTCAATCTCAGGATGAGAGAAACTGATAGAAGGAATTTCCTCTGATTTATCTATCAAGAATGGCTTTGGAGCCATAGTTGGTTGAGCTGCTTTCGAAGAGGACTGAGGGTGGACAGCGTCTTTACGGACTGCATCTTTATAAGAGAAAGAAGGGGCAGAGGAGGTCTGCCCAAAGGAACCACCTCTTAAACGAAAGGTAGCTACAATACAAGCGTCCTTATGAATACTGTAAAAGGAGAGGGAAAGGGGGTTCATAAGTTGCTTACCCTTATATAGCAATCTTAGGTAAGAGGAGGGGATCCCCAGCCGGCGTTCTAGTTTTTGTAGAAGATCCTGCACAAGATCTGTTGCACGCATCCATTGCATCATCGTCTTGCCCGAGAGTGTGACTTGAATCTGAAATGCATGTGCTTCTTTTGGCAGATCTGGCTGGTTCAAGAAAGGAATCTGCTTCCAACAAACAACGGGCAGATCCATGTCCAGATTCACCGGTCTTTGAGCGTTGACCAAAGCTGGACGAGGGGCACAGACGCAGTCGATGTTTAATGCCATCCTTGGTACCTTTACAGGCCTATCAAGTGGGTTCGAGCAGCAGATCCGCTGCTTGCGTATGACAGAGAAGAGATCTGTGGGATCTTCAGGGTTGCTCCTATTTACATTGTAAGCAACTATAAAAGCGGCTGCATTAGAGACGTTTGGAAGATTTTCCAGGAAAACAGCCACGCAGACGGCGACATCATCTGTGCCAAGGGGAGCCCTGTGCATGGGCTTGCTAACTTGCAGATTCAAGTCTGCTACCCAGTCAATGAGTAATGCCAGCGTTGGTGTCTCTACAAGCCGATTTGGCAGGTTCGAGAGGCAGATCCGCTGCTGGCTTACTGCTAAGGTGAGATCTGTGGAATCTCCAGAGTGAGTCTTTTTTGCGTTGCGAGCAACTGTGAAGGCGGCGGCTCCAAAGCCGTCTGAATCATTTGCAGGAAATGTAGCCGCCCAGACGGCGGCATCATCTCTTCCATGTACATCCCTGTGCAGGAGCATGCAATCCTGCGGATTCAAGTTTTCGATCTGGTTGAAGAGCAGAAGGCAGCCAGCCCTCTGAGAGGCCGAGCCGACGCAGACCAGAGAGGCAACGCTGCAAACCCTAGTCACCTCTTTCGCCATCGCTTTTTTTCACCAACACCTACTATTCAATAAAGGAATTTTGTTTGTGAATGTTGCAGTAGTATCTATTTCGATATTTGCCAGAAGAATTCTGAAAATAGCTTATTGAAATAATAAGTAGGAGGAATAATCTATCACTGCAACTGTATAGTTTTCAGATTGAAAATTTCACATGGTATCAGAGCCAGAGATGAGTAACAGGAATGGAGAATCGACTAGTGGACAAAAGTCTACCATTGTAGCAACAACGCAGAAGGGTTCACGCAGTTCTCCAAGGAGGGAAAGAAGCACGATAGAACAGATGGATTGCGATGTCTCTATTCTGGTGTAATATCCCGAAGGGAAATAAACAGTAATATAAAGCACACAAACAAGGTACACAGCAATTAGAGACAAACAACGAGACAAAATACACAATATGGAGAACGCTGAGCCATTTTATTAATACTGAGAAAGAAGGAAAGTACAAAGGTGATCAGAATGATGGCACCTCGACTTGCTCAAGGCTAGTGTAGAAATTCTCTCAGAACAATGTGTGGAATGGCTGCTCCCTCTATCAACTGCGTAATCTCCAAGCTGCTGGAAAATGCTGCCGTGCTATTGCAACTGCTGGAATGAAATGAGTCTGTGGGGCTGCTCCCCAACTTGGAAAAGCTGAAACTCTGGGAATGGCCTCCTCTCCCAATACCTAGAAAAGCCCAGAGAGCTTTTCAAGAATCGCTGACCCCAGAAAATACCTCCCTTGAGGCACTACGCTATCCCTCAAGGGAAAACGCTGACCCTGAAGGCAACACTGCAAAATATGGTCTCTCCCTCTGCAAAATGTCTCCAATAGGTAAGGGCTGATCCCTTCCCTAGTCCTCCAGTCTGAATCCACCCAAATAACCTCAATTCGGAACCTCCCCCAACTAGAACTGCGTCCTCCGTCTGCAAGACTGCGTTGTCCCTCCAAGGAATGCTCCCCAACGACTGAAGCTCTGATCTCCCCATGCAAAATGTGGTAGGAATCCTCACCCGAGCAAGCACTCGAAGTCTCCCGGGGCTAAGGTTGGGATCTCCGCACGGAGACACCCGGTGTACTGAACAGTACGTGCAGACTAGCTAAATAGCAAGCGTGCTCAATGTCTAGAGACAATCTCCAAAATGCATAATCATCAATGAGAGAAATGACGTAGCCTCCCCTCTATTTATATTTGGTGAGCCTCCCTCTCTCCTTGGCCCCACCATGCTTATGCTGCCTCTCTTTGGCCCACGCTACCAACTCATCTGCACTAGCTGGGCCCACGCTGTCTAAGTGTGTCACCCCCCTACGTTGTCAATTGGCCCCCTTGGCCCCACCTTGACCACAATGTTATGTCTTCTATGTGACTTTAGGGAGTGCGTTTTATCCTAAGTGAGTCACATTCTCCTTTTACCCACTTTATTTATATTTTAACTATATAAGGCAAAATTAATCAAAATTAATATTTCCAATTAGCTATCGCTAATTGGGAATATTACAGTCTCCCCCGGCAAAATGTTGCTTGTCCTCAAGCAACTGTAATGATGGATGCTGTAAGATCTGCTCACTCTCCCAAGTAGCATCCTCATCCGGCAAATTCCTCCACCTCACTAGGAACTCCCGGACTATCCTGCTCCTCAGCTGTTTCTCCCTGGTGTCTCTCCCTGTCTCTCCCTGTCTCTCACTAGGAACTGTCAATAATGGCCTCTGGCTGTAACACCAAGTGCCCCTCATCATCTGTAGGTGGAAGCTCCTTTGTCACTGTCACTTGTTGTCCCAGTGCCTTCTTCAGGAACGATACGTGAAAAATATTATGAATCTTGCCGCCCTGGGGTAGCTCCAACTCATAAGCAACTTGTCCTACTCTGCGTATCACCCTGTATGGACCGTAGAAGTGTGGCTTGAGCTTCTCAGCCCCCTTCTGCTTTAGTGTGGATTGTCGGTACGACTGTAAGCGAAGGTAGACCAAATCCCCTACCTCAAAATGCCTCTCTACCCGACCCCTGTCTGCATAAAGCTTCTGTTGGTTCTGTGCTGTAGCCATGTTGTCCTTGAGAGCTCGGAGGATGTCCTGACTCTCTTGGATCCAATCCTTGGCTCTAGGAGCTTTGCTGGCACCAAACATCATGTCAACAAAAGGTAAAGCATGATATCCATACAATGCATAAAATGGAGACATACCGATAGACATGTGATGAGTGTTGTTGTAGCAATACTCCCCTAAGTGCAACCACTTCAACCAAGCCCGCTGCTGCCCACTAACATAGTTGCACAAGTAGCCCTCCAGCCACTTGTTCACTATCTCGGTTTGTTTGTCTGTCTGAGGATGGTAGCTAGTGCTCGGTGTCAACTCTGTGCCCATCAAACGGAAAAGCTCCTGCTAAAATCTGCCCATGAAGTGGCTGTCCTTGTCACTGATGATGGTCTTTGGGAGACCATGCAACCTGAAAATGTCCCGAAAGAATAGCTCCGCCACTTGTGCTGCTGTGTAATGTGCGGATATAGCAAAGAAGTGAGCATACTTTGTCAGTCGATCAACGACTACAAATATGCAGTCCTTGCCCTGCACCGTGGGCAACCCTGTGATGAAGTCCATTGAAATGCTTTCCCATTTCCCCTTTGGTATGGGAAGGGGCTGCAATAAACTTGCCGGATGGTTCATCTCCCCTTTATTGCGCTGGCAAACCTCGCACTCCCTGACATGCTGGAGTACGTCCTCCTTGAGGCCCTTCCACGAGAACCTCTCCCTGATGGCCCTGTAGGTTTTGGTAAACCCCTCATGGCCTGATAGTGGTGAATCGTGAGAAGCCTGCAATATCTTCTTCTTGAGCTGAGAGCCCTCGGTCAAGAAGATCCTGTCCCTCTAATAGATGATCTCATCCATCACCCTGTACCTGTCATCCGTCACCTGCCCATCCAAAATCTCATAGGAAAAATGGTCCTTGGAGTACTCCACCAACAATCGAGCCCTCCAATCCGTGTCTAAGCTCATTAGGGACAACACTGCTGGTCTGTGTGAGAGCGCATCAGCTACCACGTTGTTCTTCCCTTTGACATACTCGATGTCAAAATCGTAAGCTTGGATCTTACTGACCCACTTCTGCTGCCTCTCCTACAATTGCTTCTGCTCTAAGAAAAATCTGAGGCTATTGTGGTCTGTCCTCACCCTGAACCTGCTGTCCACCAGGTACTGTCGGAATTTGGCCAATGCATGCATGATGGCCAACATCTCCTTGTCGTATTTGGCATACAACCACTCATGGGGTAGGAGCTTCCGGCTCTCAAAAGCTATGGGGTGGCCTCCCTGCATCAAAACCGCGCCTATCCCCTCTCCCGATGCATCACACTCCAAAACAAAGGGTTGCGTGAAGTCTGGCAATGCTAACACTGGACAGCTGCTCATCACCTCCTTGAGCCTATCAAAAGCCCTCTGCGCTGTATCCGTCCAACCGAATGCCCCCTTTTTGGACAGATCTGTAAGGGGTGTAGCAAGTTGGGAAAATCCCTTGACGAACTTCCTGTAGTAGGTGCAGATGCCTACAAATCCTTGAAGTTCCGTCACGTTCTTCGGCTCTGGCCAATCCCTGATGGCCTTGATCTTCTCCTCGTGGACCCTCACTTTGTCCACCCCGATGATGTGCCCCAAATAGAGCATCTCTGACAACATGAAATCGCACTTGGAGAGCTTAGCATAGCACTGCTGCTCCTCCAGAATACGCAATACCGCCTCTATGTGCTGGAGATGCTCCTCCCATGTCCTGTTGTATATCAGTATGTCGTCAAAGAATACCAATACACACTTCCTCAGATGACTGCGGAAGATGTGGTTCATACACGACTGGAAGGTGGTGGGTGCATTGGTTAGCACGAAGGGCATCACCAGAAACTCGAAATGGCCATAGTGACATCTGAAAGCGGTCTTGGGAATGTCCTGCTCCCTCACGCGAATCTGGTGGTACTCGGATCTCAAGCCAATCTTCGAGAAGAACTTTGCCCCCCTCAACTCATCCATCAGCTCGTCAATCTATGGGATAGGGTACCTGTTCTTCATCGTTTTCTTGTTCAGGGCCTTGTAGTCAATGCACATCCTCAATTGGCCGTCCTTCTTCTTCACCAGTACTACTGAAGAAGCGAAAGGACTGGTGCTAGGCCGAATGTGTCCAAGAGCCAGCAACTCATGGATAGCCCATTCAATCTCGTCTCGATAGGCCTTGGGGTGCCTATAGGGTGTGGTGATGACGGCCTGTATGCCCTGCTCCAACTCGATAGTGTGCTCAAATCCCCGATCCGGTGGTTGTCCTGGCAGTATCTCCCCAAATACTGTAGCATACCTGTCAAGGAGGGTCTGTACCTCTAGGTGTATAGCCTGCCTTGTCAAGCCTGCCTTTGAAGCACGCAGCTCCACTGCCCACTCTATATCTCCCTTTCGGAAGTCTGCCTCCATCCAGTGAGCTAAGACTGTCTGAGGTGGATACGTATGCATGCCCCGTATCTTCTCGTGCTTCCCTGTCTTCTTATCATCCCACTCCATCTCCAAGGCCTCCCAGTCCGTGGTGACCTTGCCTAGAGTGAGCAGCCACTGCACTCCCAATATCACGTTGGTGTCCGGAATGTTCACCACGAAGAAGTGGTCGGTCAGTGTGTAAGTGCCCATCGTCGCTGCTAACGCTGGAACGTATCGGCACACTGCATGGTTTGGTCCCCTGGAACCAACACTGAAAACCTGTCAAAACTCTCTATCGGAATGCCTCTCCGCTCTACCAACTATGCATCAATGAAGTTGTGGGTTGCCCCACTGTCTATTAGTACTGGCACTCGCTGCCCTCGCACTGTACCTCGGACACGATGTGTCAAATACTTGGGAACTCCTCGCAAGGCTGCAAGGGCTCCTCCGGTAGGTGCGAAAGATGCACCTCCTGCTCCAGGTGGTGGGGCCGGTAGATGATCCTCCCTCTGCGCTGCATGGCTACCCCCTGCACCCATGTCGTCGTACTCATCTTCTTCTCCACTGATCTCAGAGAAGACCTCAATATAATGTGCCTTGCTTGCGGCACAACTCCTGGTGCCCATGGCTCCTGGTAGGTGAAACACAATCTCTTCCTCCTCAGATCCCTCCTGGTCTCATCATCTATCGGATCTCTGCTCTGGTTCTCCTTTGGAGGCAGAGCCCTCACGTCCCTCCCATTGGGCTGGAAAGCTGTCCTCTGAGGGTAAGGCGCTCTGGTCCGGGGTAAAGCATCCTGTAAATCTTGGGTCCTGCCAACTACATCATGGAGTGTGGTTGGTCTAGTGGACCGAACTAATCCCCGAAGAGGCTCTGCTAATCCGTCGATAAACATGTAGATCATCTGTGCTGCTGATAAATCTGGCACCATCACTGAGAGTCTCAGGAAATCTGAGATGTAGGTGTCCAGGCTCCTGGTCTGTTTGAGCTTCATCAGCTCAACAAAATGCTCCTCCGGATCCCTCCGTTCAAACCTCTCTATCAACCTTCGGGTGTACTCGGCATAAGCGGTCACTGTCGAGTGCCCGAGTGTAACCATCCCCTGAAACCACCAATCTTGCGCCTCGCTATCTAGATGTAGCGTTGCCACCTTGATGGCCTCCGTCTCCGCCATCTGGTTGAGCTGGAAATATATATCTAGCTTCTCTACACATGCCTTTGCCGAACTATTTGATGAACCATCAAAAGTTGGCAAGTGAAACCTGCCCACAGTACAATGCAGATCTCTGTCTTGATAATGTCTGTTCCCCTTGTGCTGATGGCGGGGTCTACTGTCCCGCTTGAGCAAGACAAAATCGTGAAATGTGAGTGCCTCACTGAACTCCTGTCCATAGGCCTGGTACTCAGCAACGTAGTCACCCATGTGGGCTGGCTCCTGCTCTTGCTGCACTCCCACCCTTGTATCTGCTGCCAGAAAAGTGGGCATTGTGGAGCGTGGGGGTGTATGGGATGCCACCTGTTGTGCTGCGTAGTGGCCCTGCAAATGATGGGACGTACCCGATCCCTCTCCAATATGGAAACCCCTCGGGGTTTCACGCTGTCTGGACTTTGCCGTTGTGAATCTCTGCCCCATCTCCTCTAACTGCCTAGACAGATCTTGTACTGACTTGAGGAGCATGTCCCCAAACTCCTTATCGACATCTTTATTATCTGCCATTGTTCCTCCTGCTCTGCGTCCACTACTGGAGCGCAGTCACCCTCTTTGTAGGTGATCTGCAACCTACGCTCTCGGTCACGGTACTTCCTACCCCTGTAGCAAATATACGGCTTCTCGTTCGGTGTCATAGACAACTTTGCTCCACAGGCTGAGCTAGGTCTATGAGCTCTGATACCACTGTAATATCCCGAAGGGAAACAAATAGTAATATAAAGCACACAAACAAGGTACACAGCAACTAGAGACAAACCACGAGACAAAATACACAATATGGAGAACGCTGAGCCATTTTATTAATACTAAGAAATAAGGAAAGTACAAAGGTGATCAGAATGATGGCACCTCGACTTGCTCAAGGAAAGTGTAGAAATACTCTTAGAACAATGTGTGGAATGGCTGCTCCCTCTATCAACTGCGTAATCTCCAAGCTGCTGGAAAATGCTACCGTGCTACTGCAACTACTGGAATGAAATGAGTCTTTGGGGCTGCTCCCCAACTCGGAAAATGCTGAAACTTTGCGAATGGCCTCCTCTCCCAATACCCAGAAAAGCCCAGAGAGCTTTTCAAGAATGGCTGACCCCGGAAAATACCTCCCTTGAGGCACTATGCTATCCCTCAAGGGAAAACGCTGACCCTAAAGGCAACACTGCAAAATATGGTCTCTCCCTCTGCAAAATGTCTCCAATAGGTAAGGGCTGATCCCTTCCCTAATCCTTTGGTCTGAATCCACCCAAATAACCTCAATTCGGAACCTCCCCCAACTGGAACTGCGTCCTCCCTCTGTAAGACTGCGCTGTCCCTCCAAGGAATGCTCCCCAACGACTGAAGCTTTGATCTCCCCCTGCAAAATGTGGTAGGACTCCTCACTCGAGCAAGCACTCAAAGTCTCCCGGGGCTGAGGTTGGGATCTCTGCATGGAGACACTCGGTGTACTGAATAGTACGTGCAGACTAGCTAAATAGCAAGCGTGCTCAATGTCTAGAGACAATCTCCAAAATGCATAATCATCAATGAGAGAAATGAGGTAGCCTGCCCTCTATTTATATTTGGTGAGCCTCCCTCTCTCCTTGGCCCCACCATGCTTACGCTGCCTCTCTTTGGCCCACGCTACCAACTCATCTGCTCGCTGGGCCCACGCTGTCTAAGTGTGTCACCCCCCTATGTTGTCACTTGGCCCCCTTGGCCCCACCTTGACCAAAACATTATGTCTCCTAGGTGACTTTAGGGAGTGTGTTTTATCCTAAGTGAGTCACATTCTCCTTTTACCCACTTTATTTATATTTTAACTATATAAGGCAAAATTAATCAAAATTAATATTTCCAATTAGCTATTGCTAATTGGGAATATTACATCTGGCATCCAGACTTGAAGAAGAATTTGCTTGCGTATCAAGCACTGCTTCTTTTGTTGTCTGGTATATTGACAATGGAGCTTCTGCTCACATGACGGGAGTGCGGGAATGTTTTTCCGACTATCGAGAGGAGCAGATGAGTTTTAAAATAACCATGGGTAATAAAGAAAGATGTACCCCTATTGGGAGAGGTACCTTAGTATTTTAGACTGAGGTTGGAAATAAGATCCGGGCCACTAATGTACTGCATGTGCTCGGGTTGGAGATGAACTTGGTCTCAGCGTCTCAGCTTCAAAACCGAGGTTATGATGTCTACTTTATTGGCAGTAGGGTCTACGTCAAACACCCCAGTTGGAAGAAGAAGGCACAAATCGGGGTAAGAAGCAACAAACTATACAAGTTACAACTTGAATCCCCAATGGCACTGGTTGGCAGCACAGATGAAACAGACCTGAATGAGCTATGGCACAGAAGAATGGGACATTTGCATCATGGGGCGTTAAAAATTCTCTAGAAGACTGTCACAGGATGTCCAAAGCTGAGCACGAAACGGGATGATGTCTGCAAAGGGTGCGTATTGGGAAAATATGCCAAGGCAGCGTATCAAAGAAACAACAATAGGGCCAAGGGTGTATTGGACTTGATACACTCGAATATCTGTGGACCGTTGTCCAATAGAGCTCTTAGTGGTGCCGAGTACTTAGTCACCTTTTTTGATGATCATATCAGGAAAACCTGGATCTACTTTTTTAAGACCAAGGACGAAGTCTTCGTTCGGTTTAAAGAGTTTAAGGCTCTGGTAGAAAATCTGATAGGAAAGCGGATCAAGGTGCTGCGATCAGACAATGGTGGTGAATACATAGATAAGGAATTCACTGGGTTTTGCACAAGGGAAGGTATCAAAAGGGAGTGGACAACTCCATACAATCTGGAGCAGAATGGGGTGGCACAAAGGAAGAACAGGACTATTGTCGAAGTGATAAGGTCAATGCTGTATGACCGAGACATGCCCAAATTTCTGTGGGTTGAAGCTTGTAATACAGCTGTCTATGTTCAGAACAGGACTCCTCACGCTGCATTGGGAAAGATCACGCCGGAAAGTGTTGTTAAATTTTGAAGATGTTCTATGCTAGATGCAAATATACTTTAAAATTCTAGGGCTCAGTGAAAGTAAGATGCAGATAGAACATACCAATAGATCGATGGAAGACAAGCCAAAAACCAAGATAAAGAATGATGGCGTTATGGCGGTCAGCAGGATGCTTCAACCAACAAATTCTTCATAAGGTCAACCTCCCACATGTGTCACACCACCCCAAGACACTGCACCAAGATGCCCTAAACGCAGAACCAAGAACGCTGCTCCATCACCATCCAAGAGAGAAGAAAATGCCTCCACAAAAAATGTGTCTATAAAATGAACTCCAAGTCTCTCCAATATATAGGCATTTGTGGGGGTGTGTGACACATCTCTTATGCATGTGGGATAAATCAAGCCGACCTTACACGTGGAATAAATTCAAAATACATGTTCTGCTCATCCGATCAAGATGATCTGTAGATCGATCTTGCACCTCTCGGAAGGAGAAATCCAATAAAAATATTGGCATCGTCATCTGAGCATCAAAACATGGAGTTTGGACCTAGTTGCCCAAAATTAACACTCCCTTTCAACTAGGGAAAACTCCATCCACCAGTGCCATCCAAACATCGTGCGTCATCCTGCTGTAACTTGCTTCGCTAGCTTCTTTATTTCAAAACAAAAGGTGAGTCACAAAGACATCACTCCCGGCTAATCCAAAGGCAACTTAGAGGTCCGAAACCTCTATAGGACTCAAAGGAGTCACATACCAACTCGAAGTTGGTTTAACTGAACTGAAGTCAGTTGGAGGTCCGAAACCTCATTTGGACTCAAGAAAGTCATATACTAACCCGAAGTTAGTTTAACTAACCTAAAGTCAGTTGGAGGTCCAAAACCTCACTAGACTTGATCCCAGATCAAGTGGTTGGACACGTGCCATCCTAGACATAGAGAGTACGACAATCTACAATGCGTCCATCGGTCTTGCTATGGTCTCTATTCACATTTTCCACCTCATTGGCCAAATGAGAGGTACTTCCCATGAGTCTGAAACTCCATGGGTAAGATGCATACAGGGCACAGATCAGAGAGAGGTAAACCAACTCAATATCATCACGGTGGGGTGGAAGCACACCAACTAGGTTCGGTAAGCCTAGCCTTGTGGTTGCTTATAGCTCCAAAAAGCTATCCCCAAAGCCCCCCTGGAGCTCCCAGAGCTCATCGTCCAACAAGACCCTCCAAATAGGGTCGACCCACGATTCCAAGATTCTCATGGAAGGTTAGGAACATGACCTTCCCCAAGGGCTTTGTGAGAATATCCGCGACCTGCTCATCAATTCCTATATGCTCGAGCCTTACGACGCTTCGCTGTACCATATCCTAGATAAAATGGTACCAGACATCAACATGCTTGGATCGATCGTGGAACACGAGATTCTCTGACAAACAAATCCCCCTCTGGTTATCACAAAGGATAATGGTGGCATCTAGCACATGCTCGAACATTTCACTGAAGAGCTTTAACACCCAAGTGGCTTCACAACAGGCCATACATGCTGCAATGTTTTCGGCCTCAGCAGTGCTCAAAGCTACCAACTTCTGCTTCCTGCTCGAAGCAGACCCAAGTGTGAAGCAGCATCCAGATGTGCTCTTGCGATCCACCACACTGCCAGCCCAATCGACATCAGCATATACGCAGAGTCTCAAACTCCCGGCAATGTATCTCAGCCCATGGTCTATCGTGCCCCAGAGATATCTCAAGAGTTTCTTGGCACCAACCCAGTGAATGTTATGAGGATCAACCATGTGTTGACTCAAAGTGTTCACTGCACAACATACGTCCGGATGGATGTTCCCTAAGAACATCAGGGCCCCTACGAGTTGACAATACTCGGTAGGATTTGCTAGCATAGGCCCAACAACGCTTTCACTCAACTTCTTAAAGTTGAGTTCCATCGGTGTTGACAGGGACTTACAGTCCACCATATCAAATCTTTCCAACAGCTTCACACTATATTTTCCTTGAGAGAGGAAAATCTCGCCAGGTCTCTGCCAGTCCTCCAGGTCTAGGAAGTAATGCATCAGTCCTAGGTCCTTCATCTCGAACTTAGAAGCGAGCTCCTTCTTATACTGATGAATGAGAGGGTCAACACCTGTCAGGAAGAGATGTTCACACAGAGAACCAGAATGAGAGGCTTTTCTCAATCAACCTTGAGGTAAAGGTTCGGATCAGCATTACTTCGAGTGAATGTAATATCCCTATTTCAGGAATATTTCTAAGCTGCTCAATAGAAATGCTGTATAGAGAAATATGGCCCAAAAGCTCCGATACCACTATAATATCCCGGTTTCAGGAAATCTCAAAACACAACAAGTGGTATGGAATTAAAACATACAATATTGTACGGCAACTACGGCAACTCATCCAGAAAATGAATTTCTCAGCGACACATGCATGAAAAACGAATCCTTCAGGTGTGATGGCTGTAGATACCATATAATATGTTTGAGAATTCTCAGCAACCAAAAGAAATAACAGCAGCAACCTTTACTCAACTTTTAAGGGCAAAAAGGTGGGGAAAAGTGAGGATTTTGGCCCTAAAATGAGTGTATAAGGAATTCTGCGTAAAATGACGGGTCAAGGTTCTGGAATATGTTAAATTAGGTTAAGAGGGACTTCCATGTCAAATTTCAGCTCAAACAAAGGTGTTTTGCTAAGTTAAACAGTTCCTCCTTCCCGACTAGTCAAGAAAAACCCTGATTTCCCAAGACTTGGAGTATGCAGAATTTTACAGAAGCAAGAGCTGCGTTTTTTTTGAAGGTATGAGATGTGAAACACTATGAAAAATCAAAGAATGGGCTTAGGCATGTGGCATGGGCATTAAGCAAGGCTAAACAGCAGTTTTATATAGAAAACTCCTCAAGATTGAGGTGCCGCAAGACAAGCGAATGATCCAGAAACCCTTCAGCGTTTTATCCAGGATTTATGAGACAAGAAGATGAATATATATAGCCAATAATGTATAGAAGCAAGAAAGTGTACAAGCCTTGAGGAAACAACCTCTCAAGGAAAACAATCCAACCCTCAACAACACATGTACATGAACATGAAGAACACTGCTATTTCTGCATAAAGCCAGGCTATGAAAGAAAACGTAGTCTATGATAGAATGCTGCTCCAAAATGATATCAATACATAGATATGACAGTATATAGCTCAAATACAATAGGGGAGCAAAGCTCTAACCCTTATAAGCAAGAATAACTCAATCCTCCAAGGGATTGGCTGGAATGCACAATACGACAAAAATGCCGGAGTTGCTGGGCAGCTACTGCAACTCCAAACTGAAACCAAGTAGAGAAGGCTGAAGATGATGAGCAACTGAAGTAGACCTCCTCCAATAGATCTCCAAAGTGGAAGGCTGATCCTTACACTTGAGATCTTCCCTTCAAATCAACCGGCAAACCCTCACAGCAGATACACCATGAAAATAACGGAGTAACTGAGAGAGACTGCGCAGTAGGGGCAGAATAACTGTTGGCCTGATGCCAAGCTCTGCAAATCAGCTCCAATAACTCCCAATCTGATCCTCCAAAGGAAAGAGAGACTCTCCCTCTGAAAAACAAGAGAAGGAGGTGGTGTCGTAAAGTCACCACGACAACACCCTACAACACAGTATTACGCTGCTGCAGCAATAACGCTGTCCTGGAGGATGATGCTAAGAAAATAACCTTGCTCGAGCAGGCACTCAAAGTCCCCCGGGGCTAAGGGTGAGATCTCCGCACGGAGACACTCGGTTGCACTAAACAGTGCAGCAGACGGGCTAGACAGCCAGCGTGCCAAAGAAGACAATATGTCTCACTCAACAATCCATAATCCAAGCATGAATGAAATGAGGAGGCTCCTTCATCTTTTATAGTGTTGATTTCCCTCCAAAACCCAACGTAGTCTCTCTCTCTCCTCCACGTGGTGTTGGGTCGCCCCCCTTGACTCCCACTTAAGTCACAACGTTGTGCTACTAGGTGGATGTCTTATTTCATTTAAGTGAGTTTAGACCCTCTTTACTCACTTTTTATTTACTTACAAACTATAGGTGGCAAAATAAACAAAATAGAATATTCCAATTTGCTGTCACAAATTAGGAATATTACAGTCCCCCCCGGCAAAATGTTGCTTGCCCTCAAGCAACTGCCTGAACAAGTCTCCTTCCTAGCTGATGCTCTCCACCGATACTGCAAAATGTGCCTGGGTCCCAGATACGCCACTGAATCTTCTCTATCCTCTGCATCACCCTGATATGAAGGGATCTCTCAATGCCAGGATCCCAAACCGATCTCTCATGGTACTAGCCAACCAATAATCCTCCTGGATCCCATTGCCACCATGGCCAATGATAGCCCAAGTCCCATGGCTCAGACTGAACACTGCCTTTGGCTATGACTGATGAAGACCATGACCCCTGCTGCTCTGCATCTATGATTGTGTAAGCTAGCCCATCAACTGTGTACCAACTCATCACCTCTCTCCAATCAACTGCAAGGGTAGAACTGAAGAATCTCCACTCGAGGCATGGAGTTTGGAATGTAATGAGGAACATCTCCCTCATGTGGATCCTCCATTCCCAAGCAAGCATCCACACAAAATGAGCCAGCCCCCAACAAGGCAACTCCTGAAAACCTCCTTCCACCTCAAGCTCCGGTAATGAAGGTGGGCTGAAAATCTGAACTTGGCAAGCATCATAGCTTACCCCATGATGTCCTCCTCTCCACTTATGATAAGTGTAGAGTGCATGTTGATCCTGAGCTGCAAAATCATTGCCCTCCAATGCAAAGTGAAGAACAATCCTCCAAAGAAGGTCCCTCCAACAATGAAGAACAAGCTGGCCCAAGACAATTCATCCATGAAGAATAGGACATGGTCATCATGGATCATCCTAATGAGATGTTTGCTGAAGATTTTACATGATGATACATGATGCAAACAATCTCTCACGAGGATACAACGCAGTTTCATCCACTGCAACTTCAGAAAATTACATGGCAAGCAATGTACAAGATCCATCACATCCACTAACGGATAGTAAATGGCTAAATATGACAACAACATGAGACCAAACACTTGCCCATGGCTATACAATGGATGACTATCAATCTCATGGCTCACCTTAAAAGAAAACGCATATGTAGTAGTGGTGGCCATGCCTCCTCCCATGCTCCCATTAGAACATGTAGTGTAGAAATTGTGAGAATTCTTCCCACTCAAAGACACATCCAGCTCTTGTGTCTCCCTCATAATCAAGCCTCCCATACAAATCTGATCTATATCAGCAAATGGAGACATGATCAGCAATAATATGAAGAGAATGTTGAAGGTTTCATGTGGTGCAAGAAGGTACCAACAGCTTCCCAAACAAGTACAACACAGTTTTACAAGTTGCTGCTTGATGAAAGTACAAGGAAAAATATTTCTTCTTACATAGTTAATCATGCATGTCTCCATATGATACATGCTATAGTGCAGCAAATGAGCATACATGTAGTGATAAAACATTTGCCCAAGGCCACAAAAGAGATGGCTGCCTCCATCATGTAGATTGGCCCAATACATCTCATGGAGCAATGTGACAAGCTTGCTCCCTTGTGAAGCAATGCACTGCATAGGAATGGCAAGAGTGTGCAAATCAATGAATGTATAAACAGATCCCTCACCATCTGCTGGAAGTAAGATGGTACATGGGTCCATACATGAGTCCTCCATAGTGTGTTGGCATGCTATGAAGAAGAATGAACCATGTGCTGGAAGAAGATAATCCTCCTCATGCTTGGAAATCCAAGTCAAGAAGAATATGCCATAGATGTCTCTATCATCATCACCTCCTCTTTGTTCATCAAGTGCAAATATGAAGTGATCCTGGGACCTATGGGTTATAGATCCACTATATTTACGTTGGGCACACTTCATCCATAAGTCTCTGCTCCAAGGTGACAATGCTGTGAGCTCATGCAAGTAAGCTCCTGTCAATACAAAGCTCTGTTCTTTGACATGCTCCTTGTCAAAGACTCCTCTAATAATGCTGCAACAAATATGGAATAACTCCCAAGATGGAAGTGCTTCCCAATCATCATCAAAGACCAAGGAGATAGTGCCATCTCCTCCTCCTGCAACATCATACAAAGTGTGAGAGCAAATCCGCCCTTGCTCTCCCAGAAACAAACCAAGCAACAAGACATTGTGTTGCCTCCCCATACCTCCATCATACCAATCATGTGATGAAGACACATTGAATGATATGAGTATCATATCAACACCATGCATCCATACTCTATGCTGCTCAATGATGCAAGTATCCCGCCATCTTTCCTTCATCCTCCGACTCTTAGGAAGAGTGTTTTCCAAGTGATGGCCAAAATCTTTCAAGAGTAACCAGTGTAGCCAAGCCTCCTGCTGCCCGGTATTATAGATCTGCAAGTAGCCTCCTAGCTCCTTGCTCATCAACCACATCCACTCAATCACTTGTGGATGCCTCCTTCTTCTCCTCATCCTGGTACTCCTCCCATGAGGACCACCATTCTCCCAAATCAAATTCCTGTCTTTGCACTTCATAGGGTTTTGAAATGCAAACTCCTCAAGGATCAATGAGACCCTATCAAGATTCAAATAGGTGGTAGGCAAATACCTCCCATCATGATGTGCATGGATCAAGAGATGTTCAACACAAGCATGAGAGATGTTATCCGTCCTAAGATGTCCTCCATCTTCTATCTGCTCTTGTGAGAAGGAAAGAAAATCATTGCATTCCATGGTGTGTCGAAGTGCATCTCCAATGAGATCTCTCCTTGAGACCTCCCTTTCATCCATAGTCTTCCAAAACCAATGAGGTCTCGGATCTGAAAGTAGAAGTTCCTCTTTGAGCTGAGAAGAGCTCATTGAGAAAGTGTCATCTTGAAGGGAGAAAAGGTTTCTTACTCCAAGATGTCTACCATCAACCTTCAAGTCTTCAAACCCCAATCTCCAATGTGATGTACAATCCAACAATGGCTCATGAGAATGAGTGTTTGATTCCTTCTTGAGTGTTTCCATGTTGCACAGCGTAGTGCAACCAAGCTGCTCTATAGTAGCACTGAGATTTGACCCTTGGTCCTGCAAAAGTAGATCTCCACATTGATCAGAAGAATTTGCTGCAACAATGGAATGTGGAAATATTTTCATGCCTTGATGTGCATTCGGAACTTCTTGTAGGGCTACAAGAGTCCCTTCTTCCAAGGTGTTGGTTGTCCCAACTGTTGGTGCATGTGGCTGCTCCTCCATGAGTGGGACAGCGTTTTCACAAGCCTCCTCAAGAGTTGATGTGATCTCTTCTTGTTGAGAATAGGAAGCGCATGGTACTTCCTCTTCTTTTTCTTCAATCTTCTTGATTGCCTCAACAGTGGATGCATCTTTTCTGGATCTGAAAAGAGATGAGAATAAACTCTCCTTTTTCACCGTTCCGGTCTTCTTGGGCTTAGACTCACAGGGATTAGTGGATCCCTCATGCATGGGAAGAGGTGATCTTCCAGTAGTATGCTGCAACTTTGAACTCTGCATGCTAGAAATCCGATTGTTACCACTGTACCTTCCTCCTTCATCCTGTCTGAGCTGACAGTAATCTTTGAAGGGAAAGGCTGCTTTGAAGTCTTCCCCCTTGGATTTCCATTCTCGGAAATAATCTCCAAAGGGTACATGACCATGCTGATTTGAGATCCTCATATTTTCCATAGATATTTAGCTCCACAGGCTGAGCCAGAATTATGCTTTGATACCACTGTAATATCCCTATTTCAGGAATATTTCTAAGCTGCTCAATAGAAATGTTGTATAGAGAAATATGGCCCAAAAGCTTTGATACCACTATAATATCCCGGTTTTAGGAAATCTCAAAACACACCAAGTGGTATGGAATTAAAACATACAATATTGTACGGCAACTACGGCAACTCATCCAGAAAATGAATTTCTCAGCGACTCGTGCATGAAAAACGAATCCTTCAGGTGTGATGGCTGTAGATACCATATAATATGTTTGAGAATTCTCAGCAACCAAAAGAAATAACAACAACAACCTTTACTCAACTTTTAAGGGCAAAAAGGTGGGGAAAAGTGAGGATTTTGGCCCTAAAATGAGTGTATAAGGAATTTTGCGTAAAATGACGGGTCAAGGTTCCGGAATATGTTAAATTAGGTTAAGAGGGACTTCCATGTCAAATTTCAGCTCAAACAAAGGCGTTTTGCTAAGTTAAACAGTTCCTCCTTCCCGACTAGTCAAGAAAAACCCTGATTTCCCAAGACTTGGAGTATGCAGAATTTTACAGAAGCAAGAGCTACGTTTTTTCTGAAGGTATGAGATGTGAAACACTATGAAAAATCAGAGAATGGGCTTAGGCATGTGGCATGGGCATTAAGCAAGGCTAAACAACAGTTTTATATAGAAAACCCCTCAAGATTGAGGTGCCGCAAGACAAGCGAATGATCCAGAAACCCTTCAGTGTTTTATCCAGGATTTATGAGACAAGAAGATGAATATATATAGCCAATAATGTATAGAAGCAAGAAAGTGTACAAGCCTTGAGGAAACAACCTCTCAAGGAAAGCAATCCAACCCTCAACAACACATGTACATGAACATGAAGAACATTGCTATTTCTGCATAAAACCAGGCTATGAAAGAAAACGCAGTCTATGATAGAATGCTGCTCCAAAATGATATCAATACATAGATATGACAGTATATAGCTCAAATACAATAGGGGAGCAAAGCTCTAACCCTTATAAGCAAGAATAACTCAATCCTCCAAGGGATTGGCTGGAATGCACAATACGACAAAAATGCCGGAGTTGCTGGGTAGCTTCTGCAACTCCAAACTGAAACCAAGTAGAGAAGGCTGAAGATGATGAGCAACTGAAGTAGATCTCCTCTAATAGATCTCCAAAGTGGAAGGCTGATCCTTACACTTGAGATCTTCCCCTCAAATCAACCGGCAAACCCTCACAACAGATACACCATGAAAATAACGGAGTAACTGAGAGAGACTGCGCAGTAGGGGCAGAATAACTGTTGGCCTGATGCCAAGATCTGCAAATCAGCTCCAATAACTCCCAATCTAATCCTCCAAAGGAAAGAGAGACTCTTCCTCTGAAAAACAAGAGGAGGAGTTGGTGTCGTAAAGTCACCACGGGAACACCCTACAACACAGTATTACGCTACTGCAGCAATAACGCTGTCCTGGAGGATGATGCTAAGAAAATAACCTTGTCTGAGCAGGCACTCAAAGTCCTCCGAGGCTAAGGTTGAGATCTCCGCACGGAGACACTCGGTGCACTAAACAGTGCAGCAGACGGGCTAAACAGCCAGCGTGCCAAAGAAGACAATATGTCTCACTCAACAATCCATAATCCAAGCATCCAAGCATGAATGAAATGAGGAGGCTCCTTCATCTTTTATAGTGTTGGTTTCCCTCCAAAACCCAACGTAGTCTCTCTCTCTCCTCCACGTGGTGTTGGGTCCCCCCCTTGACTCCCACTTAAATCACAACGTTGTGCTACTAGGTGGATGTCTTATTTCATTTAAGTGAGTTTAGACCCTCTTTGCTCACTTTTTATTTATTTACAAACTATAGGTGGCAAAATAAACAAAATAGAATATTCCAGTTTGCTGTCACAAATTAGGAATATTACAGTGAAGCCCAGCTTCATCAAGTAGTTATCTATCCTCCCGTACGAAGCCCTGAGTGCTTGCTTCAGCCCATAGAGGGCTTTCTTCAACTTGCATACATGAGAGTTTCTATCCTGGACTTCGGACCCCAGAGGTTGCTCCACATTCACCTCTTCCTTTGTCAAATCATGTAGGAAAAAAAAAATGGTCTTCACATCCATCTAATGGAGACTCCATCCTTGCATGGCAGCAATGTCAATAATAGATCATAGGTGCAAATATATCATCATAATCTATGCCTTCCTTTTGAGAGAAGCCTTGGGCAATGAATCTTGCCTTGAACTTTTCAACTCTACCATCAGATCCATGCTTGATCTTAGAGAGCCATTTCGAAGTGACAATTGCTTTGTCCTCTGGTCTCGGAACCATATCCAGACATCATAACGGACTTCTGCTCTTGTGTATAACATCCTTCCAGACTTGATTCTTAATGAATTCTTCAAATGATCCAGGCTCATATTGTACTCATGGCAACTAGATACCCTTGGTATCTATATGGCTTCTTGGTTTCCTGGAATGTCCCCCTTTGGGGCCATATGTCTCTGAGCCATGAGGGTCTTCTCTTCTTTCTTCTAGCAACATTATTTGCTCAGGAGCATATACGGTTGTAGTCTCCCTCTTAATGCCAGCTCCTCTTGCGAGAGAAGACATCTATAAGAACATCCTCTTAAGGATTTCACAGGCAACATATTAGATAAGTCAGTGTGTATCAGATGTCTTTGTGACACTTGTGGAATGAAGAAAAAGTCCCCTATGTTTTCCTTTGTTGCAGCCCTGACAAATTCCTTCATGATTATTTTAAATGTGGGCATCCTAGACACCAACTCGAAAAGGGCTTTGTAATCATGGGCGTGAATCTTATTCCCCCACTGTCAAGGCCATGCAAGAATCATAGCCATATACTGCCATATATCTGTCATGCATCTTGATAGGTATCATACACTGTCATATCACTGATTACAATGTTGCCATGATATTATCATACACATCACTATCATATTTCACTTGTCCAAAAACTTCAAATGTTTCTCTGACCATGGTTCCAAATACTTGACTGTTCAAGACTCCAAATACGTGACTGTCCAAGGCTTCAAAAACGTCACTATTCACACTTTCAAGTTTATCATTGTTCAAGTATTCAAAGTGTAACGACTATCCTTGATCTTGACTGATTGAGCCTCCACAGAGATATAACACAGTCACTGATGCAACTATACAATAATGTGACAACTCCACAGTTATATTATCCTTCACCGAGCCATCATAGATTCACTACAAAATTGTCACTGCATTTCAGGATTACTGTAGTCAAGGGTTGGAGCCCCACTAGACAGTCTGAGTTTCAGATTGTAAGGACAGTCCGAAGTCCTGTAGCTTTATACTTCAGGTACCCTCCACAGGTCTCAAAAAAAGTTTCACTGTCCAAAACTTCACTTGTCAAAATGCTCCAAATGCTGTAGTTATCTCCTCTATTAAGAGTCTGAACTTTTTATCACTAAGCCTTCTCCAGTGGTCTTAAAAGATCACAGTCCTTCACAATGTTATATCACTGGTCAGTCAAGATAACAGAGATCCATTTTTGAGCCACCAAATCGGTTGTGCTGTAGATGATTTACATTTGAAGGTTAAAGCTTCATCGAGATTACAATACCCATAGATCTGGGCTCTAACAAGAATGCACTACCCACAAATCTGAGCTCCACCGAGACAGTGATGCCCACAGATTCGGGCGCTACCATGACTGCACTATTCACCAATCCAAGTTCCACCGAAAAGACTACAAGACTCTTTACATATCTGAGCCACAAATAAGTCCGAGTTGTTCAACACTTCAATAAGATTCAATGTTGCAACAAGTTCTGAAGAATAGACCGAGTCTCAATTTAATGTACTGCAGGTTTGACTGTGAATGACTGTTGATGCTTAGAATTTAATGAGGATGATCCAAAGCTCTTGTAGCTCAACCAAAACACTAATCCACAGTCCTCCGAAAGTATGATGCTAGACTGTCATTGCAATGGGTCCGATCCACAAAAATCACAATCAAAGTTGAGGTTGTAGCTCCTATGCTTGAGTCTGAGGGTTTGTGAGTGACTGCCTATAACTTAATCCAAATTCTGTGGCTGCCTGTTCGAAGTTTTGTGGTTGGCTGAGCCTAGTCTGAGCCCTTATAGTAATCTGAGCCACAACAATTTATGCTACAGGTCCGAGGGTATTAATTCATATTTTTAACCTTAGATATTCTCTTAATTCTTCCTTCTCGGCCTCCTGAGATTGTTGTTCCTTTAGATAACCCTTCAAACTCCATATGACAGGAATCGTAAATACGTAATTGTCTCATAGCATGATCCAAAATTCTGCCTTTAAACATCAACAATCATATTCTGTCCAGATTAGTGGTCAAATACTGTCCACAATCTAAGGCTGATTAGGGCTATAGTTACAGCCTTCCACAACTGGTTAGAGCTAGATTCAGCCCTCCGCAACTTCCTTGATGGCTGCGGCATTATTGTGACCCTAGATCTGGCTTGTATAGGGCTGCAGCCTGATTGAAACAACCTCCTTGAAGTTGCGACAATCCTTCTCTAGAGGATTCCCACACTAGGCAACTCTAAACAGTTCACAGATTTGCGGTTGACTTGATGATGGATCTCGGCCTATGGGAGAGGGTTAATAATGCCCATATTAAGAATCAACTAACCCATATTTGCTCAACATCCTGTCTGAGGAGCTTGTTCTATATGGAGGAGGGAAATCATGTAACGAAACCCCAATACATCTACTGAGATTTTCCTGAAATCATCAACAGTCTACCAATAGCTTCCTTGACAAGCAAATAGACTCACTCAAAACAGACCCAATTTCTTTGCTCTTCTTTGAAACCCTTGGCAGCCTCTTCACGTTGTTCATAGAAGGCTCTTTCCACTTAAAACAACCGCTGTCTCCTACAGCATTCAGCCTACACTACAGAAATGCCCACGCTGTCCTAAGGCTTCTGCGGCTATGCTTCTTCCTCCACCTTGAAGGTTAGGGCACCAACCAGCCCCAACAGACCTGAAACATAGGTCTCCTCACACGACCTTCTTCCAGCAGCTCGGACACCAGAAAACAATCCTTATCTTGCTCTGCCCTAGATTCTCAGCTAGATGGGCTTTGTCTTCTCCTAGCTCTGATACCATGTTAAATTCTGAAGATGTTCTATGCTAGATGCAAATATACTTTAAAATTCTAGGGCTCAATGAAAGTAAGATGCAGATAGAACGTACCAATAGATGGATGGAAGACAAGCCAAAAACAGAGATAAAGAATGGTGGCGTTACGACGGTCAGCAGGATGCTTCAACCAGCGAAGTCTTCATAAGGTCAGCCTCCCACATGTGTCACACCACCCCAAGACGCTGCACCAAGATGCCCTAAATGCAGAACCAAGAACACTACTCCATCACCATCCAAGAGAGAAGAAAATGCCTCCATAAAAAATGTGTGTATAAAATGAACTCCAAGTCTCTCCAATATATAGGCATCTGTGGGGGTGTGTGACACATCTCTTATGGATGTGGGATAAATCAGGAAGACCTTACACATGTGGAATAAATTCAAAATACATGTTTTGCTCATCCGATCAAGATGATCTTTAGATCGATCTTGCACCTCTTCGAAAGAGGAATCCAATAAAAACATTGGCATTGTCATCTGAGCATCACAACATGGAGTTTGGACCTAGTTGCCCAAAATTAACAGGTGCCTTCACTGGCAGTAAGCTTGAAGTGAGTCACTTTAGGATCTTCAGCAGTACAACTTACTGTCATGTGCCCAGTGAGAAGGGGAAGAAGCTGGAAATGACTGTAGAAAAGGGGTATCTGATAGGATACAGTGAGAATGCAAAGGCATATCACATCTACATTCTGAGAGCAGGAAAGTCGTAGTGCGGAGGGATGTGAAATTCATGGAGGAGAAATCCATCAGAAGACCCTGTGAGTTGTCTGCTACTACACAGTCTGAGGAGGATCCGTTGGTTTAGCCCCAACAGCCAGCAACAAAAAATTCAGTTGCCTCTCCAAGCATGGGGATGCAAGGGACATGTATCCTGAGAGTTTGTAAGAGGGAGAGCCGGTAAATCCACCCACCACTAGTGGAAGAACGAGCAGGGAACTACGGCAGATTCTGAAAGATGTAGAGGAATTTGTCGGAATCCCTCGAAATGAGAAGATACAACATAAGCAACCTGAGAGGTATCAAGCCTTGGTTGCTCAAGTCGGAGAACCTTCCAGTGTTCGGGAGCAGCTCAGCACTAGGTTTGGGTAGATGCAACGGTGGAAGAGTACAATTCCATCATGACGAATGATGTCTGGGAAGTGGTCCCTAGACCTCATGAGAGATCAATTGTAGGCTCAAGGTGGATCTACAAGGTCAAGTATGCTGCAGATGGCAACATTGAGAAATTTAAATCCAGGTTTGTGGCTAAGGGGTATGCTCAGAAGGAAGGGATGGATTATGAAGAAACCTTCGCCCCAGTAGCCAGATACACCTCTATCAGATCCGTGATATCCCTTGCTGCACAGATGGGGTGGGAGATTCACTAGATGGACGTCAAGACAACATTCCTGAATGGGGTGATAGAGGAATAGGTGTATATAAAACAACCAGAAGGCTTCGAGATGCATGATCAGAAGACTCATTTGTGCAGACTAAAGAAAGCTTTGTATGGATTGAAGCAAGCTCCTAGAGCCTGGTATGGTCGAATTGACAACTACTTGCAGAAAATGGGATTCGTCAAGAGTGACGCAGATCACAATCTCTACTATCTAAGAGTAGGGAGTGAGCCTCTGATACTAGTTTTATATGTAGATGATCTATTCCTTATAGGATCATCAAGGCTCATCACAGATTGCAAGAAGAATTTCGCTGAGGAATTTGACATGAAGGATCTAGGACAGATGCACTATTTTCTGGGGTTGGAAGTTTGGCAGCAAAAGGGGGAGATCTTTCTTGGTCAAGGAAGTTACACTACAAAGATTCTGAAGATATTTCAAATGGAGGATTGTAGGCCCATGACGACTCCAATGATCACCAACTGGAAGAAAATCGACACGTCTGAAGACGATGAGGTTGATCCTACGTTGTATAGGTAGCCCATAGGATCGTTGATGTATCTGGTAAACACAAGGTCAAACATCTGTTATGCTGTAAATACCCTCAGTAAGTTCATGGTAGAACCTAAGAGGGCTTATTGGGCAACAACCAAGCATGTTCTCAGGGACCTTCAAGGAACAATCGAGCTTGGATTGAAGTACACTTGTAGTAGTGATGTCAGGTTGAGTGGCTTCACCGATGCAGATTGGGCTAGGAGTTCAGTGGATCGGAAGAGTACCAATGGGTATTGTTTTAGTCTAGGATCAGGAATGACTTCCTGGTGCAGCAGGAAACAGAAGTCCGTGGCACTGAGCTCAGCAGAGGCAAAATATATGGCAGCTAGCACAGCTTCGTGTGAGGCCATATGGCTTCGAAAACTGTTGGTAAACCTATTTAAAGAGAAAATGGAAGCAACCAGTATCTTATGCGATAATCAGAGTTGCATCAAGCTCTCTGAAAATCTCGTGTTTCATGATCGGTCGCAACATATTGACATTAGGTGTCACTTCATCAGTGATTGTGTACAACGTGGAGCCGTTCAGTTGCAGTACACTCCAACAGGAGAACAGGTGGCAGACATTCTCATAAAGGCTCTGGGGAAGACTAAGTTTGTCTACTTCAGAGAGAAGATGGGGATGATCAAGAATCCATTCCAGTGGCAGGAGTGGATAGGATCAATATTCAGAGGGAGCTGTAGTGCAGATGCAACAGTGACAATGGCAGTGTCAAAGGCAGCAGTACAGAGGGAAACAACGCAACAGATGAGGGGCAGCGTCCAGAGATCAGCAGCGCGGAGGGTGCTTCAAAAGCAACATGCAGCAGGCATATTGTTGGAACACCTTCCTCGCTAAGAGGGAGTGTTGATTTTTGTAGCATTAGAAAGTGTTCCAAGTCTCAAACTTTGCAAGGAGGCTTGGACATTAGTATTCCAAAGAACCCAGAAACCGTTTGTGGAAATTGCACTTGGTTCATGACTTATTAAAATAATTAATTTTTTTAATGGAGACCCTAAGTCTAAACTTAGGGAAATGAAATAATTAAAGGGTATTAATAAGTCAGAGTGTGAATCTTCTAGAAAACAAAGATCAAGTCAAGTTTTAATCTTAGCCATTGATTAAACTTATAATCTGGGCTGTTGATTCACCAATGAGAAGATTATAAAAGAAGGCTTGAGGGTCATTTGGAAAACAAGTCGGACATACACTCAGTACCTGAAGGAGATCAATTCTGAAGTAAGAGAATTCGATCTCAGTGGGAGAGTTGCAGGGTGGAGATTTGCAGTAGGAGGAAGGAGTCAGCAAGTGACTAAGGTCAGGGACAAAGGGACGCAATGGGTCACAGGAGGCAGCTTTGTGCTGCAGCGCAGTGAACCCACGCAGAGCCTACGCAGACTTACGCAGTCCAGCATAGGGACTGCATAGAGAAACACACAGACAGGCACAGGAGATAGCCGAGGCTGATCGGGGTGTTAGAGATCTGTCGGGAGGAGCCGAGAATTTTGTCAAAGGTGTTTCAAATTTCATCTGCCAGTATTTTCCTTGTAAAGAAATCATTTGTTGAAGAATTTAATAAAATCGTCATTTGCTGCACCAGTTTCCCGCGTTGGGTTTTTTCGGGGACAATTGTCCAAAAATAATTGTGTACATGTGATTGATTCTTGTGCTTATGTCCTTTACTGTTTACTTCTCTGCATATATGTTTGTGAATGTTGCAGTGGTATTTATTTCGATATTTGCCAGAATATTTCTGAAAATAACTTATTGAAATAATATGTAGGAGGAATAAATCTATCACTGCAACTCTATAGTTTTCTGATTGAAAATTTCACAGTTCACTCCCATCACTTGATTTGGTTTCTTGTATATTATTTGTATTTTATTTAGTTGTTTTCATTTTCTCTCTACACTATTTGTTTCTTGATCTTGCAGCCAATAGGTTGAGTGTTGGTGATAAGAGCATCAAGGAGGGATCATACAAGCTCTAATGCTTTTCCTATGAAATTTTTTGAATCCTCTAAACATAAATCGTACTGCAGTAAATTTGATTTACTTCTACTACTTGTTTATTTAACATAACAAGTTATTTTCTGAATAATTCATGAAAACATTGAAGTAAATACAGTACAGGCTACATAATTATACAGATCAAGTACTGAAGAATAAGCAATCATGCAGACAAAGGACACAACTTTTTTGAACAAATGTCCCCGAAAAACCGAATGTGGGAAAACTAGTGCAACAACTCTTGAGGGTTTTATTATTAAGCAAATTTCTAAATACAAACTAGGGTGCCTAAATGTGGTTCACTCAACAGAGAAAATCCTCGGCAGAAGTACTTCTATCTGGAGACAGATGTTATGGTAGATCCAACAATTGGATGAAGAAACCCCACAGGTGACTGCGTAGTCCTCAGTGTTGTTGAGTGATGGCTACAACAAGCTAGACTGCGTCACCTTCTCTAGGAGATGCGACACCCTCTCCGTGACCTGCGTCACCCTCTCCGTGAGCCTTCCCAGCTCAGAAATCAAAACGCTGGATGGTTGCCCGATCTGCCCCACAGAAACCCCAACGCAGCTCTCTGAGTGCTGCGTCACCCTCTCTGGCTTTGCGTCCCTCTGCATGAGCCCTGCTGGCTCTGTGTCACCCCTCTTGGGCTTGTATTGCCTCTCTGCTATTGTATTCTCGGCCTTGGATGAAAATCCCATTGCCAAACTGCCCCTCACTTCACTGCAAGCTCACACTGAAATTCTTAGCAAATTGTGCCCCTAAATTTTGACTTAGCTCAAGTGCTGCTACTCTATGTGTGTTGTCCAACTGACCCTAAGCCTTCCTTTAATACTTTTCCAGTTGATGAATCAACGATTGTGATCTAATCTCTAATCGCCGGCTAAGATTAGAAAAGACTTGATCCTTGTCACTTAGAACATTCTCACACACATGTTTAAATAATTCACTTTAATTATTTAATTTCCCTAATTAGACTTAGGGTCTCCATTAAATTAATTAATTATTTGAATAACTTAAGCTCCGGGTAGAATTTCTCCAAACGATTTCTGGGTCTTGGAGATCTCATGTGTTCTAGCCCCTCCACAAAGTTTCGGAGCTAGAGCAAATCTGATGCTACCCAAAAATCAACACTCCCTCTTAGCGAGGAATGTGCTCTAACAACACTTCACACCAGAAGCATTTCTCTGATCCTTGGCATCGGTCCTCTGCGCTGCTGATGCTCGGTTGCTACCCCTCATCCACTGCGTTGCTGATGCTCGACTGCTACCCCTCATCCACTACGTTGTTGCGATCTGTACTGCTTCCTATGTCACTGCTACTGACACTGCCTCATCTGTACTGCAACTCCCTCTCAAAACGCCGCATCATGCTGCCCATAACACTACCATTGTTAACTGCTGCACTGCAACTTAGTTGTTGAGAAGTAAGCAACTAAAAAAACAACCCAAAATCCCGAGATACAAGTCAATCTGGGTGCACCTCGATACTGAAGCACCCTCTGCTGCTAATCTACGATGTCGCTTTGGTGCCTCTACGCTGCTGCTGCTCTGCACTGTGTAAGCACTGCCTCTGCGTTGTTGAAGTCCATCAACCTCTGCGCTGCTGCTGCTCTGCACTACGTAAGCACTGCCTCTGCGCTGTTGAAGTTCATCAACCTCTACGCTGCTGCTGCCTCTGCTCCAGTCTCTAGCGTTCTAGCTCTGCCAATGTTGCTCCATCATCCCTCGCACCAACTGACTCCAGTCATCCTGCTACTATCATTAAGGGCTCTCATATCTCATATGTGATCCAAGAGTTTGGGCACCTCAAGGATCCTGCCCCTCCACTGTAGTTCAAAGAACTACAGATCAATGTCGCCCCACCACTTCTCCTGAGTTACATGAGCACTCATGGCCACATCTTTTTCATCTTCATCATCTTCCTTAGCTGCGAGAGCCTTCGAATCAGACTCGTCCTTGTGCTTCTTTTTCATAGGGCATGTTGTGGCGAAATGTCCTAATTCATCACACCTGAAGCATTTGACCTTTGAAAGGTCTTTCTTCTTCTTCCTCCGTTGCCCATGCTGCCCCTTATACGCGAGAGCCGCATCTTCATCCTCTTCCTTCTTGATCTTGATCCCTTCGCTGCTCACGCCTGCCTTGGTCATCCTCCTTATCTCTTCTTGTCGAAGCGCCGCCCACATGTTTTCCCAACTTGGAAGCGTTGCTCTGCCCCAGATGCCTTGGAAAAATTTCTGCCACTCGTCGGAAACTGCATTTAGAACAGTCCTTACAATAAGACCTTCATCATGTGTGCCCCCCATGACAACCAGCTGATCACGAATCGCCTTCAATCTAATGAGGAAGTGGTCGATCTCTTCTCCCTTCAACATCTGGAATAGTCAAAGTTGATTCTCCAAAAGCATTCTCCTCTGAACAGAAGTCCCCTGATACAATGTGGTCAAGGAAGTCCACATCTCATGTATTGTGTACTTCTCAGCAATGTGTGGGACCACATGATCCTTGACTCTGTCCATGATCAAGCGCTTAGCCTTTGCTTGAGCTTCCTCTTACTTCTTCAACGGATCAATGTCAACAGGAACAACAACCATGCTCTCGGCAAGATGCTTGATAAAATGCTCATCTAGAACCGATAGGATTATGGCCCTCCAGATGATAAAGTTGGATGCTCCATCCAACCTGTCCTGATCCCTCAGTCCATGTGTCGCCATCTCTGCTCAACTGAAAGATGTCGAACTGGTTCACTTCTCCCTCTCTTGCTGCTGCCCCTACAAAACTCGGATCCGAGTTTCTTGGCACTAGAAACCCTCTAAGGAACTCGATCCCTCTGAAAAATGACTTCCCTCCTGGAAATCCTTTGCCAAATGATGTCGAATCAGTCCTCTCCGATCACTCTTTGCTGCTGATCAACACTGGATCTAGACTTGGCAAGAAGTTTGTTGAGGAATTGCTTCCCTCTACTTTGCCATGCCCTACTAGACACTGTTCTGAACCAATAGAAACAATGCCCCACCAGCAACTACTGAAGAAAAACAATCTACACATCCAGCCACGACAACTGGAAAGATGGAGGCTCGAAACCCCTATGCTGGCCCAACAAACACTGTGTTGCCATTGCTGCAGCTACAGCGTCACCCCACCTAGCTGACGCAGGCTCTGCGTGAGCCCCACAGGTGAGTGCGTCACCCTTCCTTGCCTCTCTCTGGATCTGCGCTGTCTCTCGGGACAACTACCTTCCTGCAACAAATTTTCTTCGGTCTTCTGCTGATGGCTTCTACTCTTCCTGATCTGCAACTTGGCTTCGATACCATGTGAGCACTTCTGAGTGCTCTAAACAAATATGATTTACTTCTCCTACTTGTTTATTTAACTTAACAAGTTATTTTCTGAATAATTCATGAAAACATCAAAGTAAATACATTGCAGCCTACACAATTATATAGATCAAGCACTGAAGAATAAGTAATCATGTAGACAAAGGACACAAATTTTTTGAACAAATGTCCCTGGAAAAATCCAATGCGGGAAAACCAGTGCAACAACTATTGAGGGTTTTATTATTAAGCATATTTATGAATACAAACTAGGGTGCCTAAATGTGGCTCACCCAACAGAGAAAATCCTCGGCAAAAGCACTTCTATTCGGAGACAGATGTTATGGCGGATCTAGCAACTGGATGAAGAATCCCCATAGGTGATTGCGTAGTCCCCAGTGCTGCTGAGCGATGGCTACAATAAGCTAGACTGCGTCACCTTCTCCAGGCGCTGCGTTACCCTCTCAGTGAGCCTTCCCGGCTGTAATGACCCATTTCGAACTAAAAGGGCCATAAGGATATTAGCATGTGTACGAAGCATGCATATGATAGCTACATATGCAAGTATCGCATGCACTGCATTAGTATATATATTAACAATTGTGAAAAGTCTAATTATTGAAATAAGAAGAAAGATGAAAAATAAAAGGTAACTATAACATTATATTAACTAATATAGAAACTATAACATATTATTGTCAATAATTAAAGCATAATATAAAATTATACATTTTTGGAATTAAGAAAATAAGATTATGTCAAAAAGGGGGCCAATGAATATAATTAAAAGATATATATGATATGACATAAGATTAAATAATAAAATACAAAGTAAATTAAAATAATTTAAATTAAATAATAAACTTAGATTAAAAACCATGAATAAAAAAAATTAAAGTGAAACATTATAAATAGGAACCTAAAGGTACATTCTAACCCTAGATTAGGTAAAGACTACTACAAGCTACGACTTATTGGTATTTTATGATAAAGGAGTATCTAGGCATGAAGGAAAGGGTTTCCTTGATGATTAAAATCAACAAAGTAATAGGGTACACCCTTAGATAGGCTTCATGTTCAAGTGTGGCTAGGGATTCGTGTTTTGAAAGGCACAAAATGGTTTGGAAAAGATGATGTCGGCCTTACTTAGGGAGGTTTCACCACAATCAAGGCTAGATTTTGTGTTTAAAAGGTTTATGGAGGCAAACCTTGGAATTGTATCCACAAGAATCCACCCAAAGTTACCCTATTAGCGAATTGGCCCTAGAAAATCCCTAGCAGCTTGCCCT
This sequence comes from Pinus albicaulis, assembly GCA_034641835.2. Classification (NCBI taxonomy): domain Eukaryota; kingdom Viridiplantae; phylum Streptophyta; class Pinopsida; order Pinales; family Pinaceae; genus Pinus; species Pinus albicaulis. The sequence goes on along the minus strand of CM076582.1, from coordinate 74,024,146 downwards.
AAAAAGCCTAGGAGAGAAAAAACAAAAGAAAATATTTGAGTTTTAATGATTTTTTATCGACAGAACCTTGGCCAGTGCCTAATCCTACTTGGGCAAATGCAGCTTTAGGGAAAAGTTTAAAGGAAGATGGAAAATGATTGGAGTAAGGGGGGAAAATAATTTTCCTCTTGTACAACTTGTTGCTGCACAAAATAGTTGACTAGTATATAGGCTAAAGATAGAGGTCACAACAACACCTTGGGACAAAGGCCCACGGTCACCACAACCTATGCCTCCTCTTCTTGGATTATCATTGACGGAAGGAGTCCCAATATCCCTCACTTGTGATAGATCTTCCTACGATAAGTTTTAAATGAGACAAGGTGGCTCACTTAATGGAAAGATTCAATGAAGTTACGAGCTTTGGGAGAAGATGGGAGGAATTTCCAAGAAAAACCCCTTGAAAGGAAGACTACCAGAGGCCCAGGGTTGAAATATTTGATGAGATAGAAGTTCATCGAAGGTCCAAGTAGACAATAGAAAAGGATATGATTGATATACTTGAACACGTGCTAAGGCTCAAGCCTTCAAGAATCCCCAAGTTGAAGGATAACACCTAGGGTTCCCACTTGGTGTGATGGCTAGGGCATCAATTATATTGAGTTTTCACAGTGAGAATTGCCCCAAATAAAGAGGAGAGCTAGAGGAAACACCAACACAAAAGATTGTTCAAACAGTTTTGAAAAAGCTCTTTCCTAATGGAATTTGCACCAAGCCATAGGGAGGCTTCCTTATCCTTAAGGGGATGAGAATGTTGAGATTTTGTGTATTTGGGGTAGCATCAAATGTGCTATAGTTCCCAAATTTTGTGGAGGGACTAGAGTACACTTGATCTACAAGGCCCATAAATGGATTTGGGAAGTTTCATCTAGTTTGGGAGATATTTAATTAATTAATATCCTAAGTTAAAACTTAGAAAAATTAAATAATTAAAGTTAATTAAATTAAACATGTGATGAAATTGTCTTAAGTCACACGGATCGAGCTTTCTTTTAATCTTAGCCATTGATTCAAAGATCTAATCATGGTCGTTGGTTTTCCAATGAGAAAAGTATAAAGGAAAGGCTTGGGGTCATTTTTAAAGACACACAGAGGCAGAGCACTGAAGCTAAGCTGAGATTCTAGGGCAGGGTTTGCTAAGAATTCTCAGAAGTGTTTCAACTGCAGAGAGGGGAGTTTTGACAAAGGGATGATCTGATCCTAGTGTCTAGAACAAACAAGAGACGTAGAGTAGCTTCAGAAAGGCAACGCAAAGGAGCAGGGGCATTAGCAGCAAGAGGGTAGCAGCTGCGCAGTGCAGGGGCAGCTTCAGCTACGCAGGTGCTGCGCAGTCACTCCTAGGGCAGTGTAAGGCAGCTGGAAACCCACAAAGGTTATGCAGAGACCCTTAGGGGCAGTGTAGGGACTGCATTACCCAGTCTGGGGTAATGTAGCGCTTTCTAGGCCAGCACTGAGGGACGTAGGGGCTGCAGAGGCTGACGCAGGGGCTTCAGGGGCAACGCTGGGGTTTCTAGGGCCTAATTTTGGCCGAGTCCTGTAAATCCCGTTTGAGGGTGCTGATCAATCCATATTTTGGCTTTAGAACAACCGGTGAGTTGCAAATCTATTTTATCTCTGTCGAGTTTTCTAGATTTGGAACCCAGATTTGCTGTATTCAGAAAAACTCTTAATAATAAAACCCTCCAGTAGCCAGAGATCGGTTTTCCCGCTTTGGGTTTTTCTGGGGACTATTTGTCCAGAAAATCACTGTGTCACTTTCTCTATGTGTGCATGTATTTTTTCTAGATCTGAATTGGTGAAAGTCTGTTATGTGTTTTGCTTCGATATTAATATGAATTATTCAGTTAATAACTTAATTAAGTAGGAGGAGCATAACTAGATCTAATAGTAGATTTTTGCATAATTGTAACATTCAAAAATTTTCACATGGTATCAAAGCAATTGCAGATCTAGGAGGGTCACCAGCAGAAGACTGAAGGTTCTTGTTGCATAAAGCAGCAGGAAGTGCAGCGGAAGTAGGAGAAGGGCAGATCTGAAGGGACAACGCAATTTTCAGAGAAGCAGAGTTACGAAGAGGGTAGGGTGATGTAGTTAATGCTGTCTCCCAGCAGGCCCACACACTTACTGTGCAGAGGCAGCGTAGAGGCAGTGCCGGGATTGTCTGAAGCCAGCCAGTGTGACGTAGATCTGCAACTGTCAGATCTAGAAGAGCTTGAAGCAGAGCTGCAAAAATTCAGAAGGTACTGGTGGGGTTAAAATTCTGGAGCTTTCAGATTTTTGGCCTAAGCACTAGTGACAAAGAGCGGGGGGAGATCAACTTCTCAGAGAGTTTCTAGCCAAAGAAACTTGTAGATTGATCAGAGGATCAAAGAGAGCTGAATCATTGTTGATTTGGCAGATTTCCAAGAAAGGAAATCAGTTGTCAGAGGGAGCAGAAGGTACCTGTTTCGCCAAGGGCCTTAGATCCAGATCTCTAGCAAAGAGAAAGGATGCTCTGACACATTTATGAGCAGATGGCTCTTCATGGACTGCGTGATCAGGACAGATTTGGAAGGCTAGGATCTTGATAGTCCTAGAGGCATATCATCTAAGAGACCATGCAGAACAAGTTCTGGCCACACCGACTGATGCAGATCTCCTAAGAAAGCACAATGAAGTTGCTGGACTTGCCAAGCAACTGATCATGGATGGAATTAAGGACCATATTATCCCACATATAGCTGAAAAGAAGACAACTAATGAGATGTGGAAGGCCTTAACTTTCCTATATAAGGGAAAGTTTGTCGAAAGGAAGATGCTGTTGGAAACTCAGATACGGTCATTCATGATGACCAAAGGAGATTGACTGCAATGGGTGCTAAGGTGGAAGATGAGCTGATGGTCAGGACTGCTCTCAACGCAGTCACAGATGAGTGGGAAGCCTTTGTCCAAAGCATCTTGGGTAGAGCGGACCTCCCAGATTGGGATAGCTTGTGGGCAATTCTGCATCAAGAAGAACTCCCCAGAATCACCAAGAAGTAGTACAGCTCTAGATTGAGCAAAGTGAAGAAGGAAGATGGAGAAGATGCAGCCTTGGCATCAAAGAGGCAGCAGGGAAAGAAGAAGAAGGATCTATCAAAGATCAAAGTGCTTCCAGTGTGGTGAATTAGGACATTTTTCCAGCAATTGTCCTTAGAAGAAAAAGGACAAGGAAGCTTCTTCTTCCAAGGCTGTTGTGGCGGATGATGGGTCGGAAGATGATGCGGCCATGAGCGCTCATGAACCATGAAAGTGGGGCAACATGGATCTGTAGAGGAGCTACAGAATGGTGGTGGGATCCTTGAGCAATTCATCTCTTGGATCACATCCGAGCTATGGGAGGCTTAAGACAGTAGCGGGACAAGTGGGGCAGTGGGTGCATAGATCACGGATGAAGCAGAGGCAGATTTGAAAGCTGGAAGGAGCAGCGCAGTGTAGATGCAATAGCAGTGTAGGAGCAACAGTAGCGTAGGGGCTAATGTGACTTCAACAATGCAGAGCAGATCTGCTTACACAGAGCAAAGCTGCAACAACGTGGAGGCTTCAGGAGGACAACACAACACAGTAGCAGCGTGAGGGATTTCAGCACAAGGGGTTGATGTGACTTCAGCAGTGCAGAGGGAGTTTGCTTATGCAGTGTAGAGCTGTTGCTGTGCATCATCCTTCAGATGCTAGTACAGATCAGCAACCTATGGAGCTTCAGTGATGAGGATGCAACCCAACTAACTTGTTTGTTAAAGATTGGGCAGGAGATTCAATTGTTTCTCTCAACAACTAAAGTTGCAGTGCAGCAGATCAGCAGTGGCAGTGCTATGAGGAGCACGAATGTAGCAAATTGAGAGGGAGTTGCAGTACGGATGTTGCAGTGGCAGTGGCAGCGTCATGTGCAACAATACAGAATGGCAGCAACAATGCAGAGTTGAGTGGCAACAGGCCAAGCATTAGCAGCACAGAAACCAGTGCCCAAAATCTTGTAATGCAGGGTGTGATGTATTACTAGAGCACACTCGAGATACTAAGAGGGGGTGTTGAGATTTTGTGTATTTGGGGTAGCATCGAATGTGCTCTAGATCCCAAATTTTGTGGAGGGACTAGAGTACACTTGATCTACAAGACTGAGAAAGGGATTTGGGAAATTTCATCAGGTTTGGGAGATATTTAATTAATTAATTATTTTAATGTATTTGCTAAGTCTAAACTTAGGAAAATTAAATAATTAAAGTTAATTAAATTAAACACGTGATGAAATTGTCTTAAGTCTCACGGGTCAAGATTTCCTTTAATCTTAGCCATTGATTCAAAGATCTGATTATGGCCGTTGGTTTTCCAACGAGAAAGTATAAAAGAAAGGCTTGGGGTCATTTGTAAAGACACATAGAGGCAGAGCACTGAAGCTAGGTTGAGATTCTAGGGTAGGGTTTGCTAATAATTCTCAGAAGTGTTTCTATTGTAGAGAGGGGAGTTTAGACAAAGGGGATGATTTGATCGCAATGTCTAGAATCAGCAAGAGACAGAGAGCAGCTTTAAAACGGCAGTGCAGAGGAACAGGGGCTTCAACAACAAGAAGGCAGCAACTGCGCAGTGCAAGGGTAGCTTCAACTACATAGGTGTTGTGCAATCACTCACAGGCAGCTTAATGCAGCTGGAAACCCTCAGAGGTTACACAGAGACCCTTAGGGGCAACGTAGGGATTGCGTCACCCAGTCTGGGGTAACGCAGCCCTTTCCAGGCCAGCACTGAGGGACGCAGGGGCTGCAGAGGCTGACGCAGGGGCTTCAGGGGCAATGCTGGGGTTTCTAGGGCCTAATTTTGGCTGAGTCCTGTAAATCCCGTTTGAGGGTGTGGATTAGTCAATATTTTGGCTTCAGAACAACCGATAAGTTGCAGATCTATTTTATCTCTATCCGGATTTCCAGATTTGGAACATAAATTTGTTGTATTCAGAAAAACTCTTAATAATAAAACCCTCCAGCAGCCAAAGACCGGTTTTCCCGCATTGGGTTTTTCCGGGGACTATTTGTCCAAAAAATCACTGTTTCACTTTGTCTATGTGTGCATCTATTTTTTTCTAGATTTGAATTGGTGAAAGTATGTTATGTGTTTTTCTTTGATATTAATCTGAATTATTCAGTTAATAACTTAATTAAGTAGGAGGAGCATAACTAGATATAACAATAGATTTCTTCATAATTGTAAGATTTAGAAATTTTCACCGTGAAAAGAGGTGAAAGAAAAGTGAAGAATGATTTTTCAAGTACCATGTGATCACCAAGGATCTCAAACCCAGTGCCTACCTATTGGGAGAAATGGAGTTAAGATAAACCAAGAAATGGCAACTCGCGCTTCAAGGAGACCTAGAAGGAATTTCACTACCCTTGATGGAAGCAACAACAAAACGACTTCTAGACTTTTATACTTCGATGACACTTGTTGTGGAATTTCAAGGATGCAAATGCAATCAATCCTCTAGGAACATTCATTCATTCATTGCCCAATGAGTAACACATGCAAAAATTTCAAATTGTTTTCAATGCTTTAAATAATTCACATTAATTAGGGTACATTAATTGTCATGAGAAAACATTCCATGCATTAGACATTCATTAGATCAGAAATATAGCATCAAATAGCACTTACAATATTGCCAAATGGAAGCTCCAAGAATGATAGTGGAATTATCCAAACATCATAGTTCAATGACATTTAATTTCATCCTCTAATTGCAGGTCCGAATTCTCTTAGAGAGAGATTGAAGATCCAAAATGTGATGATTTTAGAGTGTAACTCTCTCTTATTTATGCATGCCATATGAGTTCAAAAATGAAAGAATAAGCCTCTCCAATGCCTAAAATGTCTAGTAACCCACCCATGGTTACAAGCCAACCATGACAACTCATAAAATAAATCAAATTAGCCTTCTTAGGGCCATGCTAGGCTGATGTGGAGGCCTAGAAGGGAAATGTTGAGGCCTCATGTGCTAAAGATGAGAGTGAGGGCCTCAAACCCAATTTGGGCTTTGTGGGCTCCAAATGGGTTTCACCATCCTAGCCTAAGTGTGTCACCATCCTAGCCCTGACAGATGGTTTATAGGCGTTATCGATAAACTTGGAGACCCATGAGGATGTAATTATGCCAACGCACCCACTTGGGGACACCACATGTGACTTTCTTGGATATCAAGTGGCGAACTCCTCATTCACTATGTTTGGACTCTTTTCTCTCACCTTTGCGCACTTTGGGCTCCACCATGCCTTCTCAATGGCACACCGACTCATTATGTTTACTATTATGCCCTCTTGAGAGGCTTATTTTTGTATTATGGAGCTATCTTGTAATGACACATTTCGATTTGTAGGTAAAAGGGTATTAGCATGTATACGATGTATGCATATGATAGCTACATATGCGTATATCACATGCACTGTACTAGTATACATACCGACTAATATTGGAAATATCCAAGTTAGGTTAATAAATCAATTATCAAAGTAAATTCATAACTTACCTTAATATAATAAATATATCAAGTGAGGCCTTTGATACATACTACCCATATATATATATATATATATATATAAAGAAAATAATAAAATATAAATTCAAGTTATTTGATTTATAATTTAATTAAGTAAATAAAATAACTTATTTAAATATTTAATAAAGTGAATTATTAAAAGCTATGAGTAAAACAATGAACATATTCATAAATCATTATATTAACTAAAAAAAAAACATGATGTAGAACTTATGTAATTAAAAGAAAAGAAAATAATAATAATGAAGGTAGCAAGTTCAAAATCCATGAGTCACGTAAGGAATAAATACATTTTAAACGCAAGAGAGACAGAGAGATTAAGACATTGCAGGTGGCAAGTCGTAAGGAATAGCCGAGAAGACAGTGTGTCGGGGCGGTGGAAGGGAACTTATAAGAGAGTAGTTTCGAGGATCGACGGAGGAGGAATTTTTACAATAGAGAGAGCTACAGACAGGAAGATTTCTCGATTGTTCTTGGAATTCTGGGCACAGGGGCAAAATATCTGTATTCTGGATTTGGGGACCGTATAGGTAGATCCCAGATAGGTTAGATGGTAAAGCTTGGTTTGGTATCTGCAACAACGGGAATAACCAGTCCAGGGCACCTTCAATTAATTCCAAGTTTTCTCTTAAAATCTAAGCTGCTCTTAAAAATTCCAGAGATTCTCCGAGTATAATTTCAATATTAGGTTTTAATTTTGTTAAATTATAATGTTTCATAATCTCTCTGGTTAAAATTTCCGAATATGGGTCTCACATATCTTGGTGGGCTTGTCACCAAGGAATGCTATTATTGCACATTATTTTATTATTTGGGGCTTAATTAGGCCTAATTATGCAAATCGAACTCTTTAGGAAGGATATAAATAAATGAGAGGCTCATTCATTCCTCTCATCATCACTTGGATTGGATTAGTATCTCTTGAGAGATTTTCACACTTGTTTCTGAGATGAAATTTTTGGAGTTCCTTGATGCACTATGATGTTTGGATTTTCGCTATTGTCTTTGGAGCTTATTTCTAATGCGAAGTTGATGAATGGATATACTCTCTCTCTCATGTAAGTGAAATTTAATGCTATTCTTGTTATCTTACTTGTCTTATGAATGTTATTGTTATCATTATTCTTGTATGATTTAAAGTAATGTGAAATTCTTCTCGAAACCTTGAATAAGTGATATAATGCATGCGTTTCTCTTTGAGGGGTTGGGTGAATGTTCCTCGAGGCACCTCTTAGGTTGAAATACCTCGAAACTTCATCTCCTTTGCAAATTTGAAGTATAAATCCCTAATAACCTCTATTTGCTGCACTTGGAAAGGCTAGCGAAGGTAAATTAGAGCTCCTTGGTATAAGAACATCTTTGATCTAAGTGTTTGTTGACTCCATTAAGCCAAGAAGCAAGGCATTGATCCTTGCATCCCATTGATGATCAAATTTACCTTTCTTTTCTTCATCTCTTCCAATTCTAGGCCTAACCTTAGAAGGTCTCCTAGGGCATGAAGTGAAATTCCTTATAGCCATCGAAAATCCTTGAATTTTGGTCCACTATTGCTCTAAGGTTTTCTCAAGTGGTCCTCCAAGTTTGAGGCAAATCCGATGGTGGAATCCCGAGATATAGCAAGCCCTAGCCACAAGACCATCTCTTTCCCTAGGTTGATTTGGTTTAGTGTCCTCACTTAGGTCATTGTATTTGTATTTCAAAAGAATTTTTTTTCTTTGATCCTATTCTCGTCCTTAAACAGGTCAAGCCCTCCAGTGTTTCTCTACTCCATATCCTTGACCTAGTTTGGGCTCACTTGGGTTCTTTGTGGTCCCACAACTTTGTGACTCACATTCCACAAGGATTACATAGAAACCGTTTCTCCTTTAGGATTCCTAGGTCTAGGATACCTCTTGTTAAGGGATATTCTCGAACCCTAGATCTAGGTATTCTCATATCCCTTCCTAGAGAGATAATCACCTTGCTTTCAAAGCAAGCAAGCCAATTATTTGAGCCTCTCTTGTGAATAGGCTTTAGGAATAACTCATATCGTATCATTGATCCATCTACTCTTGTGATTCCTCTCATACCGAGACTCCTCCCATTTGTGAAAGTACGTAAAGAGCAGGAAGCTTTAGCTGAGGTGACAATGGGCTATTACTCCATTGTTTCCACTTGACCTAGTAGTTTCTTTATAGGATCCCCTCCTAGGACCCCTGCTAGTTTGAGCGGTAACATGCCCAACAAGAGAGAATTCGTTGAGAAATGGAAAAATATCCTCCTGCAAATAGTTGAGAAATTGTGTGCAAAATATCCTCCGGAAAATAGCAATCTTTCCCAACTGAAATCCAAGCAACCACCAACTCCAAATCTTTTGCGAAATTCCGAGTGTACCAAACCCTGCATGGACCCTGGAAATGAAATTCGGCCCAACCATACAACACTGCTTCAGCTTAGAAATTAGGTGTCAATCTCCTCCTCTGATCAATAGAACATCTCCTGCATAAGCCCCAAACTGACAATAGAAGGAATCTACTCCAAATAAACTCAGGTGTTTGTCTTTTGCACCCAAGAATAGAGAATAGCTGAGTGGAATCACCGTAATAAACTCTAATGGAAGTCCTGAAATAGATTCCTCCAAAGCCTCACTAGAGAGACACTTGAAGTTCTCCGAAATGAGGTTGAGTTTTGCTTGAAACTCTTGAGCTAAACAACTCTGCTCCTCTTGTGCTCAACAACCTCCAAGAGAGAGTTCGATCTCAGACAATAGATGGACAAAAGATGATCAACAAATCAGTCCGTCCTCCTTTTATAATTTCTCCCCATTTTTCTAAAGTGCCTTTTTAACTATTATTTTATTGGTGGGGGCCATTTTCCACTAAGTGACTTTTTTCCTCCATGTTAATAAATAATAATTTTCCGCTAATCTTCAATAGTACTTGCCACCTTTTCTCCAAAATAATATTTGCCCCTTCTATTAATATTACCAAAATTGGGCAAAATTCCCATTCTCACAAAATTGGGGATATTACAATGGTAATTTTCCTTTTTCCTCCTAAATCGCCAATGCCGGCAATGTCTCCTCTTTGCAAAATCATTTCTAATGCGGAAAATCATTGGGGCCATGACAATGTTGGTTTATGGTAAATAAAACGTGGGAATATGCGTTGGACAACAAACACATAGAAATGTTAGACTGTTAGTATATAGTATACATGGAGATCAAAAAGAAAGAATTTAAAGAAAATGAGGGATAAATGACATTGAAAAGATTGAAGGAACAAATGCTGTCATGCCACTTAGGATGAACCAAAGTAAGAGTAATATATATATAAATTGATGAATACTTTCCTGTTTTACTTTCTTGGGATATTATTGTTACCCTTTTCTTACAATGATTAGAAACATCCAAATGGTCTATAATAAGAATATTATTAATTTAATAATTATTTTATTTATATGCTATTTAGGTATGTTACATTGATGGGTTCAGTTAAGGATAAGGTCTAGGATAGTTAGGCAGTAGCTTTTGTACTTTGCTGGTTTAGCCATCATAATGTGTATATCCATTGGCTTAGTTCCTTATGGTTGAAAATGAATGTTGTCTCTTCATCCCTTACGTTCAACAATACAAATCTTCGATCATTTATGTGATTGTGCGAATACTTTGATGTTTAATTGGATGTTGTTGTCCATGATTATCCTCTATTATGATTATCACTATGAGTGCGAGCTTAGCCGTTTGCAATATGGGTTGAGATATGTGATTATGGGTTTGCAAGTTGTCAATTTATAATGAATACCATATGGGTCACTAGATGTGCATAACATGTGACTACCCAATTGGGTTGCATGATGGGCAATGTTGCAAGCATCCCGATTTTATCACGGAAAAAATCCCAAAATCGCAATTTTTTGGCCTAGCTGATGTTTGCTGATTTTTAGCGTTATTTTGGCGGTATCTTAATTTGCCCGATGTTTGTCAATTTTTACAGATGTTTCACTGATTTTTATAATATTTTGGTCTTCTGGAACATTGCCGATTTTATCCTGATGCCAATGTTTGCAACATTGATGATGGGCTGATTTTTTCCTTGGTACTTTATTGCATGATTACTCTTATGGATGTTATTTTTACATTTAAATGTCCATATTTTTGGTATTTTCCACTTGTGAATATCAAAATCTAATATATTTTATTGACATATATCTACATCTTTTGCTTTCTTGTATAGAATAATTCCATGTTTTGTATATTTCATCAAATAAATCAACTATTTCTCAACCCTTGTAAATAAAATTGATTAAAGAGAGATTTTTATTCAAATATTTACTGGTAAATAAAATGAATAATGAGTCAATCTATACAAATTTTTACTTTGTATTACACAATAATAAAGCTTTTCCCATGTTATATTTATGAAGTTTCATTTATTATGTGTTGTTTAATAGCAATGCAGGGTTGGTGATCTAGTATTGACTCTTTAGTGAATGTCTATTACAAATTGGGAGTGACTCTGTTTTGCCACATTCTATTGTCTTTTGTATACACAACATAGACCCTATTATGTTGCATGATTATTGCCTACTGAATTTGAATTTGAGTTTCATTTTTCCCCAATATTTTACAGGGTTTTTGTTTGTTTGTCTGTGGGCTTATCTTTTATATTGTATTATTTTGTCTCTGTTTTTGTTTTACAACTAAGAGGATTGACCAAGTGTTATATTTTGCATTGCAGTCCAGTTGATTGTATATATTGGACATCTGCGGCACAACTATCACTTCTTGAAGATGAAATGCGTAGAGTAGAACGTGTAAATGTAAGAGAGTCTATTTTTGTCATTCTATTCAAAAGTTTTGTTATATACTTTAATCATCTTGTCTTTTCAAGGTCAAATCACAAAAGAATAAAAAGTAACAACACGCTTTCAAATTGGTCCCACTTACAAAATTAAAAGTGCATGTTTTATCAATAAGAATAGTGTTATGCGGAATTTACGATTGTAGACAAAGGTGAATTCCTTAGACCTAGTGGCTTGGTCTAGAACAACAAAAGACAAAGAATATAAAGTTTTCCTTAGGGAAATTAGAGTATGGGAATGAAGCCTACCTTGAATCTGTAGCAAGCTTCCCTTTCCTCCTCGCTTGTAAGCTCCATGTGCTATAATTAGAACCTGCACACACGACTAAAACAAGCAAAGGATCCACAACATTCACGTAGCATAATCTAACATCTCTATTCAATGAATCAACATGGCGTAGAAATACATGAGTGCAAACATAACACAACAAATATAGGAAAACAAGATACTCTTTGTATTAATAGAAATCAAAGAGAATTTATGTTAATTTTGGGCCACTAGGTCCAAACTCCATGTTGTGATGCTCAGATGACAGTGCCAATATTTTTATTGGATTCCTCTTTCGGAGAGGTGCAAGATCGATCTAAATATCATCTTGATCGAATGAGCAGAACATGTATTTTGAATTTATTCCACATGTGCAAGGTTGGCCTAATGTTGAAATTTGGTACCGCAGGACAGGTGGTTCCCTAAGGCTTTGATCTTTGGCTTAGGGAAAAGTGTCCAAAAGAATTTAATTTTTCTCCTAAAGTGACTTTATAATTTTTATAAAATCAAATCTAATTTAAAAGTGACTTAAGTGATAAAGTTATTAAAGTCTAATTTTAAAGTGACTTTTAATAAAGTCAATGTAAAATTAGAAAGGAAAAAGTGACTTTGGAAATAAAAGACTAAGTGGGTCTTTATTAAAGTGGGGTGAATTAAAAAATAGAAAGTGAGATTTAAATGAGCATTTAATCTCAGCCCTAGATCTCAATCTATCTCAGCCATTGGATTTAGGGATTCCCTAAAAGTCACTTAGGGTTAGGTTAAAGGAGGAAAAGGAGGAAAAGGTCATTCATTCTTTCATGAGCAGATTGGGAGAAGGAGAGCAAGAGAGCAAGGGAGATTTCTGGGCAGTGAGGAGGAGGAGGCAGCAGCTTGGCACGCATTCCAAGGCAGCATTTCAGCAAGACATTTCAGCAAGACAAGTTCAGCAGATTTAGCAAACAGCAGGCAAATTTGTTGAGCACGGTTTTCGAGAAAAGGATGTCGTACAGCAGGGCCGTACAGCAAGGTTGGGCACAGATTTCGAGGCAGCAAAGGGGCTGTTTTATTTGGCACGTTTTTCTAGGCAGTCCGTACAGCAAGTGGCTGTACCTTTGCACGGAAATCGAGGCAGATTTCGTACAAGAAGTTTTTTCTGTCTTTTGGCGCGAATTTCGAGGTCCGTACAGTAGCATTTATTTCTGTTTTGGCACAGATTTCGAGGTGGCCGTACAGCTGCATTTATTGCAGATTTCTGGGCACACAAATCGAGAAATCCGTACATCATTTATTGCTGTTCCTGTTTTGCTGTTTGTACATTTTCCGAGGAGGTGGTTAAGCACGGAAAAAGAGATAAGTTGTAAAAGTCTGTTTGCTGATTTTTATTTTGCTGAATATTTCTCTCACTGTAAAAAGCATTTTTTCCAGAAATAAGAAGGAGCTTTCGAACTGGTTTTCCCCAAGAGTTGTAGGGGGTTTTTCCAGGGTCACCTTGACAAAAAATAACTGTGTTATCATGTGTTGAATGGCTGTTTGTATCTGCTGATTTTTATTTCTGCATTTTCCAGCATTCTGTAAATTTTCTAGAATTGGTGTTTTCAACAAAAAATTTATTTTCCATTTGTTTGAATGTAAGGATATGGGAAAGGGCATTTAACTATTTGGAGAAATAAGGTGAAACTGAAAACCGGGGTGGGAAACAGGAAATTTCTACATGGTATCGGAGCTTGAGTGCTGAAAGTGCAGTTTGGGACAGCAAGGAGAAAAATACAGCCTGCTGATTTTTCACTCAGAAAATTCCAGCAAGCTGATTTTTCACAAACAAAATTTTTATCTTTACTACAGCAGTGCTATTTTTCAGTTTTAGGACAACAGGATGTCATTGGGATTGAGGGTGGAGGATAGGTTGGATGGGCATACCAATTACAGCGTTTGGAAGGAGAGAATGCAGAGTATCTTTGAGGAGGCAGAAGTCTGGGATATCATGGTTCATACCCAACAACAACCTGTTAATGTGCCTACTGATGCTACTCAGTTGGCAGCATATAATAGGAAGAACAACAAGGGTAAGAGACTGATTCTAGACGGAATCAAAGACCATTGCATTCCTCATGTGAGAGGAAAGAGAAATGCTCATGAGATGTGGACAACATTGAACAATCTCTACCAGAGTACCAATGAGAACCGGAAAATGGTCCTAAAAGAGAAGCTGAAGACCATTAAGATGGGTAAGACTGATAGTGTAGTTGGATATCTCACAAAGATTACTAATATGAGAGATGAGTTGGCAGCAATTGGAGAGGTCATTCCACCCACTGAGTTGGTGTGGATAGCAGTGAATGGCCTCCCCAGTTCATGGATGAATTTTGCTGATGGGATTTGTGCACGTGAAACCCTTCCCACATGGGAGAGGTTTTGGGATGATTGCATTCAGACAGAGATCAGGAAAGGTCAGCTTGGGGCAGCCAAGCCAGTTGAGCAGGATGAGGATGTGGCACTGTTGGCAGGACGCAAGAAAGGCAAAGGGAAGAAGCATGCTTCCACAAGCAATGGTGGGGGCAAAGGCAAAGGTAAAGGTAAACAGGATAACTCACAGAAGGACTATTCCAAAGTGAAGTGTTGGAATTGTCAAAAGATGGGACACTATGCAGTTGTGTGTCCGGAGAAGAAGAAGAAGAAGGGGAAGAACCAGAGCATGGCAGCTTCAGCAGAGGTTGAGGACTTTGCAGATCGCTTTGACCGTGAGTTTGGGTTCATTGCGTGTGAGTCTTCTAGTGCAGGAGTACCTGCCACACAGGTTCAGAGGGAGCATGCATTTCCCTCGATTAGCGGAGCATCTTCGGGTATCTGGTATGTGGACAGTGGGGCTTCACGTCATATGACAGGAGTCCGTGAGTACTTCTCAGAGCTTTCAGAGAGTGGCACTGATGTAGAGGTAGTACTCGGTGATGACAGAGTTGTTAGAGCAGTCGGTGTGGGGACACTGACATTTCAGAGGGAGTCTAAACCTCCCTTGAAGGTGTCAGATGTTCTTTATGTGCCAGGGATGAGGGAGAACCTCATATCCGTCTCAGCTTTGGAGGATAGAGGATATGAGGTACTGTTCAGGGGAGGACAGGTGCTGATGTATCCCAGGGGCACTCCAGCTGATTCAGCTAGAGTGATAGGTGTACGCCATGCAAAGGTGTGCAAGTTTGAATTTCTACCCCCCTTACCGAGATGCGAGAGCTAGTAGTTCGAGCTTGTGCGAGATTTGGCACCGCAGATGGGGCATATGTATCATGAGCCTACATGTATCATGGAGCCTTGAGGACTTTGCGGGAGATCACTACAGGTGTGCCAGATTTCAGTACTGATCACTTTGATACTTGCAAAGGATGTGCGATGGGCAAGTTTGCCAAATCCCCTTTTCCCAGCAGTGACAACAGAGCGACTGGGATACTTGATTTGATTCATTCCGATGTGAGCGGTCGAATGTCTCATGTTTCCTTGAGTGGATATGAGTACTATGTTTTATTCATTGATGATCACTCCAGGAGGACCTGGATTTATTTCTTGAAGACCAAAAGTGAGGTCTTCAAGCGGTTTCAGGAGTTCAGAGCTCTTGTGGAGACACAGACAGGTCGGAAGATCAAGTCCCTGAGGTCGGACAATGGAGGAGAGTACACCCTCGGAGAGTTTGTTGACTATTGTGCGGAGGCAGGCATTAGGAGGGAGTTCACTGTTCCCTACAACCCCCAGTAGAACGGGGTTGCGGAGAGGAAGAACAGATCCATCGGAGGGGCTGCCAAAGCCATGTTACATGATCAGGGGTTGCCATTGTTTTTGTGGGCAGAGGCCTGCAACACAGCTGTTTATTTGCAGAACAGGAGTCCGCATCGTGCCTTGGGGCATATGACTCCGGAGGAGGCTTTTTTTGGGAAGAAGCCTGATATTGGTCATCTTCGTATCTTTGGGTGTATCACATACTCTTACATACCCAAGGAGAAGAGGACCAAACTAGAGCCCACCGCAGAGAAGGGTATCTTTGTGGGCTACAGTGAGACCTCAAAGGCCTTTTGGATTTACATTCCTGCACAGAGGAAAGTTGTTGTCATGCGGGATGTGAAGTTCGAGGAGGATAGGGCCTTTAGGAGGTCACAGGAGTTAGAGTATCTTGATCAGCCAGACCCTCAGCAGTAGCTGAGTCAGTCACAGGGATCCAGTGGGCAGGGATCAAGAGGATCCGGAGGTACATCTATGACGATGTCAGGTCCGTCAGTGAGCAGTGGCTCACAAAGTCAGAGGGGTGGTGCTTCAGGCAGCATGCAGAGCAGTCCACAGAGCAGTTCACTAGGGAGTCCACTCATGGACAGTTCACACGGTACTTCAGCATCTACAGGTTCAGGTGCAGGCAGGAGGACAACAGATAGACAGTCAGGAGTTCAGGCTCCTGATGACGATGAGGAGGAGGAGTTTCATTCTCCAATGGGAGAAGTGTGCTCAGGGAAGAGGAAGCCCAAGTGGCTTCAGGACACCTTGAGAGAGGCCACATCTGTTGCTGGGCCTAAGAAGCCGGTTAGAGAGAGCAGACCACTTGAGAGGTTTTGTAGCTATATGGCAATGGCTACCAGCATCCTTGACTCTGAGCCTTCTAGCTATGAGGAGGTAGCTAGCCAGCAGGTCTGGAGAGAGGCCATGCAGGAGGAGTATTCTTCTATCATAAAGAATGATGTTTGGGAGGTGATGCCGAGGCCTGAGGGCAAATCCGTGGTTACTTCCAGATGGCTTTACAAGGTAAAGCATGCTGCAGATGGCAACATTGAGAAATTCAAGGCGAGGTTTGTGGCTAGAGGGTTCTCCCAGGTAGAGGGAGTTGATTATGAGGAGACCTTCGCTCCCGTGGCTCGATATACTTCAATCTGCTCCATTATATCGATAGCAGCAGAGATGGGTTGGAAGATCCACCAGATGGATGTGAAGACCGCATTTCTCAATGGCTTCATACATGAGGAGGTGTACATTGAGCAGCCACAGGGCTTTGAGGTGCATGGGAAGGAGTCCCATGTGTGCAGATTGAAGAAGGCCCTTTATGGCCTGAAGCAAGCTCCCAGAGCTTGGTACTCCAGGATAGATACTTACTTGCAGAAGATGGGTTTCACAAAGAGTGAGGCAGATCCGAACCTTTACTATATTGTGATAGGTGAGGAGCCTCTCATTCTGGTGCTGTATGTGGATGACTTAGTCATTACAGGTGCAGAGAGACTCATAGAGCACCGCAAGAGAGATCTTGCGGCGGAGTTTGAGATGAAGGACATCGGCTTGATGCATTACTTTTTGGGTTTGGAGGTGTGGCAGGAGGAGGGGCATTTCTTCCTGGGGCGGGGGAAGTATATTGTGGATATCCTTAGCAAATTCCACATGGAGGATTGTAAACCCATGTCTACACCGATGATCACCAACTGGAAGAAGCTTCATGCTTCGGATTCCGAGTTGGTGGATCCCACATTGTACAGACAGCTGATTGGTTCCTTGATGTATTTGGTCAACACTAGGCCAGATATTTGTTTTGCAGTCAACACGATGAGTCAGTTTATGTGTGAGCCTAGGAAGGGTTCATCATGGCCGCAAAACACATTTTGCGATACTCGCAGGGGACAAGGATTGGTGAACCGGACTACAGTGTGATTGAGTAGATTTAAGGTGTTACACCGATTCCGATTGGGCAAAGAAGCCCCGATAGGAAGAGCACTTCGTGTGCGTCGTTTTGGGTTGGGTTCGGCGTTGGTGTCATGGTTCAAACGCGAAGCGGGGGCGCAACAAGAGAGAATTGAGTTCCACGCAAGGTAGCATATGGCACCTGGGCCCAGCTATCGTGAGGGGCCATCCGGCTTCGCAAGATGTTGTTTGGCGTATTTGGCTTCCGCCGTTGAGACCTTCGAAAGGATTGATCGTGATAATTAGAGTTGCATTAAACTCACGGGAGAATCCAAAGATTTCATGACAAGTCAAAGCATATCGGGATCAAATATCATTTCATCGTAGACTATGTTCGAAGGGAGCCGTGGAAGCTTGAGTATATTCCCACCGATGAGCAAAGCGTATATTCTTACCAAAGCCTTACCACGGGGCAAGCATGTCTACTTCGTAGACAAGATGGGTGGTGAGGAATACCTTCCTCGCAAGAGGGAGTGTTGAAATTTGGTACCGGAGGATGTGGTTCCCTAAGGCTTTGATCTTTGGCCTAGGGGAAAAGTGTCCAAAAGAATTTAATTTTTCTTCCTAAAGTGACTTTATAATTTTTATAAAGTCAAATCTAATTTAAAAGTGACTTATGATAAAGTTACAGTCTAATTTTAAAGTGACTTTTAATAAAGTCAATGTAAAATTAGAAAGGAAAAAGTGACTTTGGAAATAAAAGACTAAGTGGGTCTTTATTAAAGTGGGGTGAATTGGAACAGAAAGTGAGATTTAGCCATATTTAATCTCGCCTAGATCTCAATCTATTTCTACCTATTGGATTTAGGGATTCCTCAAAAGTCACTTAGGGGTTAGGTTAAAGGAGGAAAAGGAGGAAAAAGGTCATTCATTCTTTCATGAGCAAGATTGGGAGAAGGAGAGCAAGAGAGCAAGGGAGATTTATAAGCGTGAGGAGAAGGAGGCAATGTGCCTTGGCACGCATTCCAAGGCGCATTTCGAAGAAGACATTTCGCCGAGACAAGTTCACGTATTTAGCAAATGTTGTGCATATTTGTTGAGCACCCGTTTTTCGAGAAAAGGAGGCCGCATAAATAGGCTTCGCACAAAGAAGGTCATTCCAATAAGGTTGGGCATTACGTATTTCGAGGCAAGAAAAGGGGTCGTTTTATTTGGCACATTTTTCTAGGCAAATTGCATACAAGTGTATCGTACCTTTGCACGAAAATCGAGGCGCATTCCGTACAAGTTTTTGTCAGTTTTTTGGCACGAATTTCGAGGTCCGTACAAAGAAGATTTATTTCTCGTTTTGGCACATATTTCGAGGTGGCCGCATGTACCGCATTTAGTTGCGTATTTCTCGGGCACGCAAATCGAGAAATCCGTGCGCATTTATAGTCGTCTCGTTTTTGCTCGTTTGTACATTTTCCGAGGGCGTGGTTAAGCACGGAAAAAGAGATAAGTTGTAAAACTCTCCGTTTTCCGATTTTTATTTTGCCGAATATTTCTCCCACCGTAAAAAGCATTTTTTCCTGCGTAAATAAGGAGCTTTCGAATCGGTTTTCCCAAGAGTTGTAGGGGGTTTTTTCCAGTGGTCACTCGACCAAAAATTATCAAGGGTGATGTGTTGAATGGCCGTTTGTTATCGCTGTTTTTTTATTTCGCATTTTCCAAAGATTCCGAAAATTTCCAGAATTTGTGTTTTCAAAGAAAATTTAAGTTTTCCAACAGCCGAATGTATGGTTATGGGAAAGGGCATTTAACTATTTTGGAGTAATAAGGTGAAAAAACCGAAAACCGGGGTGGAAACTAAGGAATTTTCTACACCTAATTTATCCCACATGCATTAGAGATGTGTCACACACTCCCAAAGATGCCTATATATTGGAGAGACTTGGAGTTCATTTCACACACACATTTTTGTGGAGGCATTTTTTCTTCTCTCTTGGATGGTGATGGAGCAACGTTCTGGTTCTCAAGGCTTAGGCTTTGTGCACCGCTCGTGGAGTATTCTTGATGAATCGTCTTGGGGGTTGTGTGACACATGTGGGTGGCCGACCTTATGAAGAATTTGTCAGTTGAAGCATCCCGCCGATCGTCGTAATGCCACCATTCTTTATCTCTCGCTCGTTTTTGGCTCGTCTTCCATCGATCTATTGGTATGTTCTATCTCCGCATCTTACTTTCATTGTGCCCTAGAAGGTCAAAGTATATTTTCTTCTCTTTTCATCTAAGCATAGAACATCTTTAGAATTTAACATAGCATCGCAGCTAGGAGAAGACAACGCCCAACTTATCTAGGGCAAAGTGAGATGTGGGTTATTCCTAGGCGAATAAGGTTGCCGTTAGCCTCAAAAAGCCGTGTGGTAGGCCATGTGCCATACTACGTCAACTAGAGTGCCGATCGAGTGGTAGAGGAGAAATTTGAAGGAAGCTTCTTTTGCATGTTTTGTTGGTATAATACTCCGCAAAACAAAGTCAAGATTTCTGTGTCTTTTGGGGAAGAGGGCTAAGTCCATGTAGCAAAAGCAGACGTAGGCCGTAAGGCACAAGCCTTTTTGGGAGGGCCGCAAAGGCCTACTGTGAAGCCGCAAGTATACGAGTTTGTCTTAAAGGACAACGCCAGAGAAAGGGTCCTCGTAATGGAGGGACAATGAAGATTTTGAGGAGATTGGGTTGCAGATTTAGGGTTGACATGGCCGGTTCAGAAGCCCTAATCGCAGGGCCGAAACAGATGCTTCAACCAACAAAGTCTCCTTGGTCAACCAACTCCAAGATGTGTCACAAAAACCTCAAAGCAGGCCTACACACGATCTTCTCAAAGTCAAACTCGTAGTGCTTTCACGTCGCTAGAAAAGTCAACGTTGTAAAAACGTAGCAAGTAGCAAGAATAGCGCAAATAAAGAAGAACAAGAAAGCAGAATTCTCTTTGTCCTTCTTTCATGTGTGAACCGAAAACCGCTCTCCAAGGAGATCGAACCAATCAAGAGGAGAGATGATGTGTGAGGATGAGATGAGTGAAATGTCCTCCAACGTTGACTCTATTTATATCAATCACCGAGGGTGTGTGTGTGATACATTTGCCGGGGGGTGTAAACCTATACAACTCCGCACATATTTTGAAAGTATTAAAAATAAATTCAAAATAAATGTTCCTTTCATCCGATCAAGATGATCTTTATATCAATCTTGCACCTCTCCGAAAGAGAAACCCAATAAAAATATTGGTGTCTTCATCCGAGCATCAAACATGGAGTTTGGACTCCATTGTCCAATTTTAACAATTTTGCTTCAAAACTCACTGATTGTGTAGTATCAATTTTGTTAATGATGGTTAAATTCTGAAAGTTAAGGTCTTTACAAAAGTAATATCCGATGCTACCTAAAATCAGCACCTAGATAGTAACATCCTAGCATCCGTAATATCAATAACAATCACATCCATAAATTTCTTCTTTAAGGATGCCTTATGCGATGTTCACGAATAAACCTCTATTATCCCATACACCTATACAATTTTGGAGTCAATTCAACACACATTTTTACACGGCTCAGAAGTTTCTAATCCCAATTTCTTTGTGATTTTTAAAGGCATAACTTTAGTGGATGCCTCCGAATCAAGCATGCAATTGTGAGCAAAGTGAAACCATTAATCTCAAGGGATATGAAAAATAGGGGGAGGTTCTCTATGAAACTTTCAAGGATATAAAACAAGTGGATTAGTTTCATGTGTATTAGGTTCTTTATGGGGGGATGAATTTGAAGGTGTTGGTACTCTTCTATCTTGTTGACTTGCGCAGCTATGGTTTAATTTTTCATCACAATAGGATCTCCGCTCTCCAAATATGCTTTTGGCATTTTTGGTGAAATCTATTGGAGACATGCAAGCTATCTTAGGTCTGTGGGTGCCGCAGGCCATAAGGTCATACACTTGGATGGCATTATCTTGGGCTGCAAAGTTGTCTTAGGTTTCTTATTCCTAATGAAGTATGTTGTCTCACCTACAAATGCCTGAAGATATGATGAGAGAACCAACTCATCAGTTTTAATTTTTAGGTATGATAGCTATCAGGTTATTAAATATTTGATTGAATTTCTCTAATAGTCTCAGGTTCATCTTCTTCTTGACCAAGAGGAAATCTTTGTATAGATCCACAATATCTCTTTCTTCAATCCACCTAAATGAGAAGGCATTTGCAAGGGTCATTACTTATGAATTTATGAATTTATTAGGAAGGGACAAGAACCATTCCTTGGCATAATCGTTCAGGGATAAAGTGGAGAGAGTCATGATCACATATTCTTTGGCTTCTCTATTTAGATGAGAAGAGAAACCTATTTCAATCTCCTTTTTAAATGTTTCTTTGAATCATCATTGTTCCCATGATGGTAAAACATTTGTGGTTTTTGGGCAAGGGGTGAGGATAGCTCAGGGACTTTCTAAGTTAAGAGAAGACATGGTATAATGAATCCAAGGTTTTACTTTTTACCTCCATGTTTAACTTATATAAAACAGGAATCCCAAGGAATCACTTGTCCCTCCTTTTGATATGTGAGGATCATTTCAGGTCTTTCCTCATGATAATGGATACCAGGTGAGAACTTATGTCCTCATTCTATCTGGTGTTCTCACTGAAAGTTAATGAAGCTAATCTTCAGATAAGGAGGAGGTAGGCTCAAATCCTCCCTGGCAACAGTGCCATAATTGTTCCCTCAAAATCTTGATATATAAACTTTTTAGGCAACTAAAACACCACCTGAAAACTTGATATATAATTTTTTGTACGATCAAATGACAAGGTGTTAAATTATTACATTTGATATTGCAAGTTAGATGATTTACTTTGATCTTATTCTTGATATTTGTGTAAATCTTTACAGGAAACTATTGTTCAAGTTCATATTTTAACATTTAACTAACTTGTCTACTTTTCATGCATAGTAGGTTGGTTTGATGCTGGCAACATGGGTAATGCTGCTCCTGATGTTTTTTCGCAGGTACGTTTGTGTACTTTAGATAAGCAATGTGTTTCCTTTTGGTCAATTAAGAGGATGATGTTTCATTAACAGTAGAAAATAGAGTAAAAAATCGGCAGTCTGTAGCTTCCCCTCCTCACTGTTTAGACAGAGCAATGCATAAATTATTGTTTCTACTTTTGTCACAATTGTTGCAATGTATATGTACTAATTCATGTATTTTCGGACCTTTCATATAAATGTCTGAAATCCTACTGTATAACCAAACAGTTATATCACTATCAGCTATGTCCAAAATTTTGATGTTTTTGGATAGCATAGAGCCAAAGTCTTGAAGCAGCACGAGATTTCCAACAGAAATACTGGACAATGTAGCTATGATATGCAAAGAGTGATTGCTGGTAATCCAATGGCCTTCATAATTTGAAGTACAAGAGGCTAATGAAGATTCATTTTCTGAAGATGCAATGGGAAGATTACTTTTGCTACTCTATCTTCAATTCGAGCAGTTTCAGCAATATCACCAATTGTTGTTTGAACACCTTGATTGAGCCCTGTCCTCAATCCTCCTCCTGAGGGAGCATGCTTTCCTCTAGAAGACAGTTGTAATTGGCAAACACAGAATTAATCTTTCCCGGAGCTTTGCTCCATGAACTTCAGGCTGGAGATAGAAATTATATGCCTGCATTAAGAAAGGGGACTTGATACCTTGTTGGAGTGGAGCATTATTTGGCATGTCGGGATCATTGAACCAAAAATTCCAGCTCTGGAAAATTTCCTCATTATTCCAGGCCATAGCTGAGTCCCGTTGGGAAAAGGAAGCAATCATAGGGACATTGCTTGGAAGAGCGAAGGAGGACGAACCAGGACCATCAAAAGAGCACATGGGAGGGAAGAGTTGGTCCCATACAAAAACACACCCTCACCGTTGAGAAATGTAGCTTGAGCAAGAGATTCTTGCACAAAAAAGTTAGGTGTGACCTCGTGAGTAGTAGTTCAAGACAATCTCTCGTGACCACTTAGTAAAAGTGGGAAATAATACTGTTGCTGCAAAACTAGCAGGCCTTGTAAAGAGGCAAAAGTTAGAGGGTGACCGTTACCACTCAATTTAGCAAAGGCCCTAGGGGAGGGGTTCCTAAGGGACTACTACTAGATCAAGCAGCAACAATGTGGCAAGGACCTGCATGGCCTCACCAGATGTCCCCTACTTTTTACGGACTTTCACCGATGGGAGCTGTACTGGTGTGAGGGAAATCACTATGAATGGTGAGTCACACCATGGGAGGATAGTGATTTCAAGAGCCCATTCACAGGAGAGGCCCAAATTATGGGTGCTTGGTTGCCAGAAGCATGTGTGGGCTCTCCAAGAAAGAATCAAAGGAGGTATGACCTAGATTAAAGATATTCCTTGCTAAGGGATGCCCTAGACCCAAGATTCCTAAGAGAAGAGGGCTTATAAGTGACTCTAGGTAGATAAAGAGTGATGAAGATGCGTGCCCATCGTAATACTCCTAACGGAAATTTACAATGATAAACAAAGAAAGAAGAAGTAGTAAAAGAAAAACACACAAAATTTACAACGCGTTAAACACCCAAAAATCTCCAATAAAATGCGCGAGCTAAAGCCATTTTATTAATATAAATGCTGGTACAAAGGTAAGATCGAAAGAATGCACTTGGGCTTGCCCAAGGCAAGCCAATAATGCCCCGTGATGAAATCGGTTGCTCTAACATGCAATGTGGTCGTACCCAACAATCTCTCGCATTGACCTAGTGAAAAATCGCACCGTTGGCCGCAAACAATGGTCATGCAGGGCCTCCTCCGTTGCTCGAAAATTTTTGGGAAATTGTCCTCGGGTCTCCCTTCCAATAACCCACAAAAACCCACGGATGAATTGGCCAAATGTTGACCTCGAAATTTCGGCCCAATTTCCCCTAGCTCCTCCACCGCCGGTCAAGTTGGACCCCGTTTGACCCCTCGAATCCACTCAAAAAAATTCTTTCCAAATTCATTTCCGAGATCCTTGCCAAAAACCTGTGGTGGAAAACAATACAAAAGGGCTTCTGCTCTAGTTTTGACGTTCCAAAATTGACCTCAAAATGCTTGGCCTTCCACAACAAGCCGAAACAAGAATCCTTGGAGCAGATGTCGTATTTTGTCGTTCCACCAAAATACGAGAAAATCCCCCATGATACCCCCAATCAAATTCCAATCAACCCCACCTCCTCAATCCCTTTCACAAGCCACTCCACACTTTGGTCTCTACGAAAGAATGCGTGCAGCCTCGGGCAAGCCGACATGGTGCACTCGGCCGAAATTCGTACTCTTGTGGAAATACCTCCCCGGTCTTGTAAATACTCTTTTTTTCCTAGAATTTGGTCAAGGAATGCTTCAACAATAGCAATGTTGTGAACATCGCACGGATAAAATCAACAAGGGTTCAAAAAAAAGATCGTAAAAATTGGGAAAAATATCGCAAAAATTGGCAAACGTCGGAAAAATTAAGATACCGCATCACAAAAATACTTTAAAAAATCGAAAAACATCGTTTAGGCCAAAAAAATCGTGATTTCGAGATAAAATCGGATGCTATCGAGATGCTCGCAACAATGAGCAATAGTGTAGTCTCTATCCTTCGGCACCACTTTCCACAAGAATCGCGTGGCTCTTTTCCGTGTCCCGCCTAAAACAAGAAATGCGTGGTATTTGCGTGGTATCCTCCCACCTACCAAAGATGAGAATTTTGCCTTCCTAGGTGGCACTTGTGGTCCACCGAAGAAGAGGGTGAGATTTCCCCTCGAAACCCTCTCGGTCCTAAAAAACACCCGTGACTGTAAATTCTCGAACAACTTGAGAAACAATGTGTAAAATGACAAATTATCAAAAAGGTACCACGTCGCTTCTCTAACCCTCTATTTATAATTGTTGCTTGACATTTCGTGGGCCCCTCACTCAAATATTTTGATCTCCTTTCCACAAAATCGATTTTTTGCCGAGGGTGCCGCCCATATTCCACTAAGGTTGAGATTTTCGATTTCTCCTAAGTCCCATGTACCAAAAATGTCTCTAATGCCCGTATTACAAAATTGTTCTATGCTTAACACTTCTCCCAATAAACTTTCGTTAATACGTCGTTAAATGAAAATCAAAATTGGTGATATTACGTCCTCCCACCAAAAATTGCTTGTCCTCAAGCAATTCTCGAACAAGCATCCTCTTTAGTTGGTTATCCCCATCGTCATCGCAAAATAAGCCGTGGATCCCGTATGCGCCACCGAATCGTCCCCGACCTCTCGCATTGTCCCGTCATGACAACTTACCAGGATCCCAAGTCATCTAGTCCAACACGAAGCTCCCTTGCCGCACTCACTATCCTCTCGCCAAGCATAAGTACCATAATCCCTTTTCATACCATCAATGAGGTAGGAGTCATGATAATATGGCACTGTTATGTCCCATTCCTTATGAAGCCGCCCCTACCAAGTAGTCCTGTCTCAAACTCTCCAAGGGTAAAACTATTTGAAGATACCAACCAATCCCCGCGGAGATGAAGGATCCCTCGACAGCCCTCGATATCATCTTGCTAACCAACCTACGATGCTAATGAAGTCCCCCCACACCATCAATGACTCGCTAAAGCCAAATGGAAGAGATTTGAACGATCTCCCCCGTAGTAGCTAGCTCATCCCTAAAGGTCATTAGGTTGCGAAGTACCGTGATGCTTGGGTCCTCTGTTGACTTAGAAGTGCCGACGTTGCGCCACTTTGATTATGACATGCTTCCCATTGTGTGCGGGTTGTATCTTCCTCTCTTGGGTCCCGATGGCGGAAATATGTGAAGGCCAAGCTCATCCTTCCCATGCATCTCCATCATGCCAATGCCTACCCATCCAATGCCAATCTCTGCCCTTAGCAACAATAGGGTAAATTCTCGTCAGCCATACCATATCGTGAAATATGTGATCCTCGCTCCCGTAAAGCGCACCATATACCGCCCGGAGTCTAAACATCCGCTCGTAGACGAGGTCTAACATCCACCGAACCTCATGCTCATATAATGCGTCTTGGACCTCTCGCCGAAAGTGCACCATCTAACCGCCCTCAATCACCCTCCCCAAGTGTGAGCCCAAGGGTGGAACACATGCTACCTCAACAACAAGAACCACGCCATCCCTAAGCCTATATCTATTGGCCCATGCACCCACCAAATGTCTCAACTCGGGAGAGTCCTCCTACCCATGACACACCGTGTCCCGTCCAACCCGCCTAGGGTGAGCCTCCCATGTCCTCGCCTCAGACCGAGAGCATCAAAGGGAAACAACCAAAGCTACGCGACTAAGCAATACCGGAGAGTGATGGGTGGGTAGGTTCCCAAGGGCATGATCAAGAATCTCGTTGGGATATTGAAGATTAACTTAGACGTCCCTTTGCCTCGCATGTGGCCATAACACAATCGTAGATTTGTCTCGGCTAAACATGTCATCCCTAGATGCTCAATAATGTCCTCATCCATCCAGGGTGAGCTACTTCCGAATGGTACATAATGTCCCCCGCCCATAAGTCTCCTTCGAGGCAATGCTCTAAGAGCCCGCGGTGCCGCATCGTATGCCACTACATACCACCAAGCATCCATGTACCCAATGCCATGTGAGTCGCTCTTCCTACTCCATAGTGCAATCCAATACACCAACACACTAATGCACCTCGATGTCCACCGCCAACCATTGCTCAACGCTAGATGCTCCTACACATCCATGGACGGCCATGGCCCAGGCTCGACGCGCTCCGTCGGCCAGACTCCAACTAACATCATCACGTCCATGGATGATGGGATTCCCCAGAGATGATGATAACAACAACTCGAGAAGGAATGGTAGGAACAATAAACGGCGGAAAAAAAAGAAGGTTCCTCTAATCATAGTGGAAATGGGCAACCTTTCAAGAGGTCGTGAAATCTGTACGATGAGAGTCTAATGTTACCGATAATAAGAGAAATGAATTTGTTCTTGTATTCATTTCCCCGTCGCATCTCCACCCAACACCCCGGATGTTTGGTTGATTTATAGTGGTGCTTCAAGGCACCTCACCGGGTTATAAAGAAGCCCTTTCCGATTTGGTTGAGAAGGATACTGTTAACTGAAATTATACTTGGAGATAATGCCACCTATCCCGTGGAAAGGGACAAGGATCGTGATGCTCCATTTATCTCAAGGTCAAGTCATCCTATTACAAGATGTGTTGCATGTACCGTATTTGAAGAAGAACCTTGTGTCCATTTCGACAATGGAAGACAAAGGGTTCAAGATAGCATTCGTTGATGGAAAGGTACTTATCTAGAAGAAAAACTTCAAAGAAGCTCTTTATATTGGTTTTAGAGTTGGATACACCTAGTAGGTTGGAGGAAGTCCATTTGGGCTATGACATGTGATACAACTTTCAAACAGAAAGTTATGGCACCGAAAGTTTGCACACCTTCATTATAAAGCCTTTCTCGAAGCAAGGAAGGTGGTGACAGTGGATGCAACGAATTTAGAGATGATCATGAAGGTATATGGCAGTTGTATTGTGCTAAAGGAAGCATATAAGGGGACTATTCCCTCAAGTGTCACAAAGACAATTGATATCTTAAAAGTTGATACATTCTCGACCTATCTCATATGTCGCTTGTGATATCCTTTGGGAGGATGTTCCTATTACATGACTTTTACGTATGACTTCTCCCACAAGACCCGGATATATTTTTTGAAGAAGAAGGATGAAGCATTCAAATGGTTCCGTACCTTCAAGGCCTTGTGGAAAATCAAATCGTAGAAGAAAATCAAAGTTTTTGAGGACCAACAATGGGACCAATATGAGTCAAATGAGTTTAATGAATTTGTAGAGAAGCCGCATTAAGAGAGACCACAATCGCGTACACTCCCGAGCAAAATGGTGTTGCCGAAAGAAAGAATAGGACTATTGTGAAAGCTACCCGCGCTATAAAGATCAAGCATCTCAAGTTTCTATGGGAGAGCCAGTGAACACCGCCGTGTATGTTCAAAATAGTTGCCCGCATTCCGCTCTAGACTCCAAAACTCCGAAGAAGTCTTTCTATGGTATGAAACCCGATGTTTCATTTTAGAGTTTTTGAGCAAGTTTTGTTTACTTTCATGTGCCAAAATAAAAGAGAAGCAAGTTGGATGCTTCCGGAAAGAAGGGAATGTTTGTGGGCATAAGAAAACTTAGAAATATATATAGAATCTATGTGCTTGGTCAAAGAGAAGTGGAGATATGCCACGATGTCACCTTCGATAGAAGATACAGTTCCTCAAGAAAGGGAAATCTTCTCGCTCCAAGGAAGACAAAGAAGATGAAAAAAATGCAGACGTTAAAAGAGCTTCATATTAATCTAATGCTCGATGTTGAAGGACCTATGGATCCCATTGATCCACTCTTCTTCAAATAAGAGAAGACCCTCATGGCTTAGGGATACACTCCGAAGATGCCGAGAGACATATTGCCCCAAGGGGGACATTCCGTGAAGTAAGAAGCCGAAGAGATACCAAGGGTGTCTCGCAAACATGAGTACGATAGTACAACTGAAAGCCTAGAACATTTGAAGAAGCCATAAAGTACCGAAGTTTGGAAGGATGCTATAATGAAAGAGTATGAGTCCATTATGAAGCAATGATGTTCGGGAAGTGGTCCCTAGATTGAGGATTTGTTGTCACCTCAAAATGGCTCTATAAGATCAAGCATGGATTCGATGGAAATGATGAAAAGTACAATTAAAGATTCGTTGCCCGAGACTTTCCTCAAAAGGAATAGGCATAGATTATGATGACATATTTGCACCCATGGCCCGCTATACCACCATCCGACATTATTGTCCTTGTCGCTACATAAGGATGGAGTTCGCGACCGACGCGGACGTGAAGACCGCTTTTGTACATGGTGCTATAAAGGAAGAGGTGTATGTGGAGCAACCTTCCGGGGTTCGAAGTCCGAGATAGAGACACCCATGTCCGTAGGTTGAAGAAAGCCCCCAGTGGCTGGAAGCAAGCTCGGCTTGGTACGAGAGGATGATAGTCGCTCGATGAAGCCGGGCTTCACCGGCGACGTCGATCCGAACCGTTATTTTAAGGTTGATAGAGAATGGCCTTTCTCATTTTGCTCCTGTGGACGATCTTCCTCGATAGGTGCCGACCTCTCATTCATCAAAAGAAGAGGGAGATAGCTTTCCGAGTTTGTGATGAAAGACTCCAGACCAATGCACTACTTCCTAGGCTTGGAGGTCTACCGTAGGCTAGGTGAGATTTTCCTTTCGAGGAAAATATGTCGTGAAGTTGCCGGAGAGATTTGGTATGGTGGATCGTAAGTCCGTGTTGACATCGATGGAACTCCAACTGGTAAGAAGTTGAGTGGAATGCTACGGGACCGTGCTAAGGAATCCTACCGAGTATCGACAACCGTGGGGGCCCCGATGTTTTGGTGAATCCTTGCCCGTACGTATGTTTTGTAGTGAGCACTTTGAGTCAACATATGGTTGATCCTCATCACATTCATTAGATTGGTGCCAATAATCTGAGACATTCGAGGCACAATCAACCATGGGCCGAGATACACCGCCGGGAGTTTGAGACTACATGGATATACCGATGCCGATTGGGCTAGCAAAGGTGGTGGATTGCAAGAGCACATATGGATGTTGCTCTCACCTTGGGTTCCGCTTCGATATCTTGGATGATAGCGTAAGTCATTGGCTTTGAGCTCCATTGAGGCCGAATACATTGGCAGCCGAGTATGGCCTCAAGGTAGCCGTTTGGTTGCGAAAGCTCTTCGCTGAGTTGTTCGGCATGTGTCGGATACCACCGTTGTCCTTTCCCGATAACCATAGTGCGATTCGTCTTTCGAGAATCCTGTTCCATGATCGATCCAAGCATATTGATATCGTGTACCACTTTATCTCGGATATGGCATGTAGCCGAGGCGCCGTAAGGCGTTCGATCATATAAGAACTTAATGAGCAAGTCACGATATTCTCACGAAGCCCCGGGAAGGTCAATTTACTAACCTTCCATGAGAAGTTTGGAATCACAAAGACCCTATTCCGAGGTCCCGATTTTAGTTGACTATGAGCTTAGAGCCCAAGGCTCGGGGATAGCCTTTCTGGAGCTATAAGCACACAAAGGGCTAGGCTTGCCGAACCTGTTGTGCTCGCCCCACCGTTATGATTTGAGCTGGTCGCCTTCTCCTGACCGTGCCCCGCACGCATCCTACCCATGGAGTTTCGCACTTAAGGGAAAGCACCTCTCATTTGGCCAATGAGGTGGGGAAATGTGGATAGAGACCATAGCAAGACCGATGGACGACCTGAGATTGTTGTACTCTATGTCTAGGATGGCATCGTGTCCAACAACTTGATTTTGAGATCAAGCATGATGAGGTTTTATCCCCTAAACCGACTTTGGGTCAATAAACTAACTTTGGGTTAGTATGAGACTCTTATGAGTCCGAGAGAGGTTTTGATTTCTAAGTCGACTTCGGGTCACCGGGTGTGAGGTCTTTGCGGGTTCACCTTTGTTCTCAAATAAAGAGCCACAAAGAAAGCAAGTTACAAATGGGAAGACGCACGATGTTTGGTTTGGTACATGATGGATGGCACTTGTGAGTCGTATGGAGTTCTCCCTAGTTGAGAGGGAGTGTTAATTTGGGGAACTAGGGTCCAGTCTCTGCTGTTGCACTGCCTCATATGATGATGGTCATATGTTTGTTGATTCTCTTTTGGGAGAGGTGCAAGATTGATCTAAATATCATGCCGATTGGATGAGAACATTTATTTTGAATTTATTTTTCCACATGTGCAAGGTCGACCGATTTGTCCCACATGCCTAATAGGTGTATCACACACCCTCATTGATGGATATAAATTGAGAGAGACTGAGGTCATTTCATTTTCAATCTGTCACACACATTCTCTCTTTTGTGATTCGATTGGTTCGATAGCCTTTGGAGGCCTTTTTTCCCCTCACACATGTGTGGAGCGAAGCCGCTCGTTTTCTACGCCGATCCGTTTAGGGCTTTTTGTCGCAAAGATTGACCAAGGACTGTGGTCAACCCTTGGTCGTTTGACTTTCAATCTTTTAAAATCCATTTTAGAGGTCGTACAACCGGGCACTAAAATCGAGGAATTTCGGGTTGCTTCTGATCGAAGCCCTAGCTTGTCAGATTGACTTGTCCGTCATTTCCTCGCATTGACTTTTTTGCATTGTTTCAAGTTGACTTACGTTGACTTGTGATGAGGTGTCTTTGAGGGTCGTGTGACATATTAAAGTGTCAAGTTGAAATGAGAAAGACTTCACGGCTGAAGCATCTCGCCATCGCCGTAACGCAACAATATCTCATATCTTTTGCCGGACAAAGGAATTGTAACCGATTTATATTTGGCTTGTATTCTATTGATCTATTATTGTGTCTCCGTTATTGGCTTGCCGCCTACACCTACCTACAGTTAGTGGAAAAAGCCTTCAACCCCACAGGTGTGGTTGGTGGCAAGGAACTCAGAGAAGGGGTTGTCACCTATTCCCAACTCTCTTCGTTTAAGCTATCTCCTAGGTTAGCTAAGGGGGGTGGTCCCTAAAGGAAAACTAAGTTAAAGATGAGATTTCTAGGAGAATTGATTAGAAAGAATTACTTATCAAAGATGACTTGATTTCCAATATGTAAACAAGCATATAAGTATATGAGCAATATTCAATGACGTGTTCAAAATATAGACCAGTGCTTTAAAGTAGATAACAAATGTTTGCTCAAAAAATAAAAATCAAGATATAATGACAATAATCCCACAAAGGAAGTGTTAGACCAGGATCACAATATGCAATTAAATTTGCAACACCAAATAAGGGTATTTGCCAATGAAACGAGATATATCGATTATCCATAAGCATAATGATCATTAAAATGACAACATGCACTGAAATTGTATGTATAAGCAAATTTCCAAGTACCATAGAATTAAACTTGTTGCAAAATTTAAGGAATTTAAAAATGCTTGCATCAAAGTGCTTCTTGAGATAATATTTGCACGTAAAATCTTAGGTCTTAGACCGTCAAGATAGCAAAATAAAATTATAGAACTTTGCAATGTTAAATTTGTGATGTGAAGGTGCTTTTGGTTTATTTTATTAGTAGAATTCTAAAACAATTTTCAATTTAACTCCTATCCCCAGACCTCACCCTCGCCCGAAATCCAGATCTCACAGTGAGGAGTCCATAGAGGTAGAGGGTCCCTAAAACGTCTATTCAACCAACTTAAGTTGGAAGTAAATTTTAGAGATTCAAATCTAGTATGAAAAGTGAAATTTTTAAATGAGATGAGTTTGCAAGTGCTATGTAAAGGATGGAGATGATTCATTTAAATATGCTTCATAGTTAGAACAATAACTCAAGTCGCCATAAATTGAAAGTGCTATGCTTCTTTACTTGTAATATATTGTGAAACTGATCCAAATGAGAAATAGATCACAAAACATAAGTAAGTGATGGCAAATGAGATTGCAAATTAGGAAATTTAAACGTTTACGTGATCTAAGCAATTAATGAAATGAAAATATGAGTTATTCACATGCAACTAGATTAGATTAGCAAACGAAATGATGAATGCAAGTGATTTAGCTGAGAAAATTAAAAAAAACTAAGCAAAAGAAAGTTAACCACTCAAGAAGATTTCCTTCCTCTAAATAAGTAGGTGAGATACCATGGGAAAAACTTCCCAAGCTCCCTCCAGAAAAGTCAGCTCTTTATTAATGAAAGTGAGACCCTCTTATAGAAATGAGGGGCTTGGGAAGAGCTTACAATATGCGTTTTAAATTTTCTCTTTCCCAAAGTTACAAGTATAAGATTTTAAGTATTTACTTGTGAGATGTTTACAAAGTAAAGGCTTAAAGCCTTGAGGTGAATGGTGATTACAATTCCTCAAAAGGATGAGGCTTTAGAAGTAGAGGTGAAGTGATAAAGAAGAACTTGGATTTGAGGTTCCAAATGGAAGAGTGTTCCTTAGCCTATGCTTTAGCTCCCTTTCTTCAAGCTTAGATTGCTTCCAAGAACACCTATAGGCAAACAAACAAAAGAGTTAGCATGCCAAAGAAAAAGTTAGAAACCTAGTGCAATTTTAAAATACACTTCATATTACAAATTCGCTTACTAAGATCAACTTGAAAGAGTTGATTTAGTGAGTGAGATTTAGGATTTAAATCCAACAACTTAGCCTCAAATGCTAGATAAAATAAATATGTGCACAAATGGGAGAAGAAAATATATGATTTTTTAGAGATGGAAAAGAAGCAAAGGGCTCATGAAACCCCCTTTTAGTTAAATCTTTTGATGTCTTATGATATTGTTGGCTTGAACAACTTGTGGGATTTTTGATATCCTTGGCGTTGACTTATTCTAACCGAAGAAGTCTTCACACTCCAATAGACTTGGCAACCTATCCTTCGAACACACAAATATTTGCAAACCAATTGTTAGTGCAAAAGAAACTTGGCATATAGAGGCCACGTTGAGCTTGTCATTCAACCGAAAATAACAAGCTACAACAAGAGCACAAAATATACAAAGTCCAAAGGAGATCTGAGATAGCTACAAATCTCCCCTCCCTAGACAATAGTGCCTTCAGGAAAATGCAAAAAAAACCAACTACATTGCAATGTGAAATAAATGAATAACAACATCAAATGAAACAAGTATACCTCATCAACCAAAGAATGCACTACAAGAGAAGATAGTAACCCCAAAGACT
Source organism: Pinus albicaulis (assembly GCA_034641835.2). NCBI lineage: Eukaryota > Viridiplantae > Streptophyta > Pinopsida > Pinales > Pinaceae > Pinus > Pinus albicaulis. The sequence goes on along the minus strand of CM076582.1, from coordinate 73,990,031 downwards.
TTCCTTTATTAAACTCAATAGCAATTTCGACATAGTAACAATAAGCACAAGCTTCAAAACTATGATTACAATGAGAGCCCAAGGCTCATTTAAATAGGCAAATGGGAGCCAATCCCAATGATCAATCTATCACATAAGTGACACATAAGTGTTAAGTCAAGCTACATGTGGAGAGATGGCTGTTGTAGGTGGCATCAAAGAAAATCAAACTCCATCCAAGTGCTGGAGTTGACTGTTGCATATTGCTGATCTAACTGCTGTTAAAAATCTGCGTGGAAATATCTCTGTCCAGCGTGGATATTCTTTTGCTGTAGCTTGTGTAGACTGCTATGATTTTAACTGATCTCAAATCTGCGTATTGATTGAAAGTGGAGGAGCGTATGCCAATATGTGAGATAAAAGTGGAGACATACTCCACAAACTCTGACATATGTCCCCCACTAACTGAAATATCTCAACCCCTTCCAAATCTGCGTGTAGTTGAACTTGGAGAGCTCCGTATGACCGAGTATTTGGGTAGTGTATCATCTTAGTGGAGCCAACAAATATGTGGAGTTTTTAGTGGGGGACAAGTGGGAGGCAAGGTCTGTCCCATGTGGCAGCCTTGTCTCCCTTCAACTTTCTCAATTTTTATTTTTATTTTCAACTTTCATGAATTCTCTTTAAACTGATTTTTACAATTGCTGCATGGATAATTCAAGACTCTTTTGACTGCTTGTTGACTTGGCATTTATGATTTTCCGATGTGGCTACCATGCCACTGTTTGTTCCCCACTACCTTTAATGTGCACCAACATGTTGAAATAAATCAAATTATTTGAACTTTACCATACGTAATATTTCAATGCTGCCTTTTTAACTCAACGCGAGTCCTCTTTGACTTGATTGTTGATTGACTTTGAATAGAGTTGTGCTTCATGTGGTGGGCCCCACATGCTTACCACATCACCTTTGACCTTGCCATGTCAAAAATTTGACTTATTTTGACTTTGGAAACAATTTATAAATTTTTCCACTTATTGAATTTTTTGAAATTTTTCTTTACTTTTGCCACTAACTTTAGAAAAAGTGGATTTTGAGGGAGTATAAGTCGTTTTTTGACCCCCAAAGTGGGTCCTAGGATAATGTTGGGTCTTTGAGGATGAATTTCGAGTAGTTACACGCCCCCAACATTTCCTAAGACCATTTATTTACATCATTACATAGAAATTAATTAAAAATTCCAGTTTTGCGGGAAATTTTTAATTATTAAAAATTCCTACTTAGACCTAGTCAAATTCTGCGAAATTTTAGATATGACCTAGCATGGTAATTTACATTGACTCTAGACACTAAGATGGATTAGGGGCTCAACCTTCAAGCCATCACCCTGGCTTTGGGGTAATGCAATGAGTGAAAAAACTCAGAAAATTATTCGCCGCTAAAAAGAAGGAATAATTAACCAAGTAAAAAAAACACCCCAAGGTGTACTTGCTTGCTGATCAAGTCCCAACATCTCAGGCCTGTTACATGGCTTTATTCATCATGCTAGTGACATTTATACAATATCCCCGTAGGGTTGCGGAATCTAAGGACTGAAGAAGAAAATGATAAGAAGAAGAAGTAGAGTTTAAAAACACTGTTGAACTGATGATATATGATGGTACAAATGTCTTCTGGTTCATCCTTGGGCATGGAGTCTTCTCATTATCATCAGATGCCACTCCAGTGGTCAACATTTGGCTCCATATGGGGATGCATGCTAGATATGAAGTGATAGTGTGCAAGAACCTGGAATCTGCATCCACTGACCAAAGATATATATTAGCAGTATCCATTCAAAATAACATCAAATAAATCAAGTACATAAATGGAAATTTATTCTAGGAAATATAAATAACAATTTATTCATGAAAGAAATCTATTTAAACAAAATTGACAAGGGATAAGGTTAGGAATACGATACAAAAAGATGCCCTATGGCGTCAGATGTCTTCGGTGAAATCCGTCTTCAGAACCTGCCTACTCATAGGCAAATCCATAGATTCCTTCTTTGATGTGCCTTGTCCAATTTTGACTATCTTAGGACTATGACTTGCCCCACTGTTAACTTGTTTTTGGCCATCAGATACACCAAACCTCTTCCTTTTCCTTTTTTGACTTTTGATGCATTGAGGTTTGATCCTGCTCAAAATTGGAGGCTCATTTTTTATATCCTTTTTATTTTTCGTTTTTTTCTTTTCTTCTTGGTTAGTTGTGATGGAAATGATGATGCAATCACAGTGAATCCTACTACTCTGTCTTGAAAATGCTCTGATGGAAGATTTGAAGTATCCAAGCCTTTTGAGCTATGCCTAATCTCTTCATTTTGAATCTGTTCTGTTAAGGGGGGAATAAAATTTTTCAACACAACATCACTTCATGTCTGGCATGATCTATAGATCATCGCATTGTTGGGTCTCCTTGGATCCTCAACATGATATCTTTTCTCTAACTCCCGATCAAGTCTGGCAAAGGTTTCATTTGGCATGGGGATGGTGGCATATGATAAATCCATTTGAAGGCTACGACCTAAATCTGATGGCCATTTTCTTGATAGGAGCATTCCCCATGAATCAGGAACATCTATCACAACAATATCCATAGTCATTATTCTGTCTGGGTATGCAGCTAGGAAAACCTGTAAATCTTAATTATCCCACACACTTCAATTCTTTTAGAATCCATTGAACATATGTTGTGATAGGGCCTAGATACCCTTAAATTCAGTTGCTCCATGACTTTCTTGGTCATGACATTTGATGAAGCCCCTGAATCAAGCATGTAATTGTGTAAAAGACGATCATTCACTATCAAAGAAACATAAAATGGCAGATGATCTTCATTCCCCACATAACAATTCATACTTTTCAATACAATTTCTTCATCTTCTGGTTCATTATTAGGCTTTTCTTCCCTTTGAGTAACTTCAATTGCACTTAGTAACTTGGCCCTTTGAGATGGTATCTTTAAAAGCTCTGTCACTTGGATAGAAACCTTTACATTATTCACCCAATTGCCCAACTCAAAATTTAATTATGAGGTAGGAGGAGAATTTTTTTTTGTGATTATTCTGGTCTTGAATATCCCTTTTCTGATAAGTCATCCCTTTGTGTTTTTCCATAGCAAGAATTTTTCTAGATGTAGGCTTTTCCCCAAAAATCTTAGTCACTTTGTCAAAATTTGTAATCATATTGTCAACCCCAAGATTACTAGGAGTATGGTCAATCTCTTGATTTCTTTCAATGGTGTATATTTGATCTTCCATGGAGAACATATTGCTTTGACCACTAGTTCCTACATGTTCATCTCCCAACATGCTACCTTCAATAATTCTCTTTACATATCGGCATGTGGCTTCTTCAAGGAACTCATTACATGGCCTACAAAAAGGGGGAATTTGATCTACCATGTTGGTGGATTCCAATGGATTTGGAGGCCTATAATCTAGTGGAGGGCCTTTGTTCTTTTGTCATCCATTATTTGGCCTAGGTTGGAATCTTTGCGCTTGCGATCTTTCCATGGCCACCAACCTACTTTGCATGGCTTGCATTACTTTAGTGTGGTTTGCTCCCATGCTCTTGATGAGTTGAGTTAATTCCTTAATAGGATAATGGATAGCCTCTTCCTTGGCCTTGCCTTTGGAATCATTTGATTTCGATGGCCCTCTAGTGAATCCAGGAATCTCAAATTTTCCTGATTGCTTTCTAGCCCTCTCCATTTTCAAGGCTTCAGTTTGAGCTACACCCAAAGTCGCAGGCTCCTTTCTTCTCAACTCATAAGCAGTGTCAACACCAACAGAATCCAGATAGAAGCATAAGAGAAATTCATCAGGAGGTTTAACAGTAGTAGGCATGCTTTTAACCAATTCATTGAATCTCTTGTTAAACTCCTCCATGGTTTCATTCTCATTCTTCTTCATGGTGATAATGGCATTGATCAAATGACTATTCTCTCTTCTCTCTCCATACTTTCCCATGAAAGCATTAACAATCACTTGTAAAGAATCATACGAGTTTGCAGGTTGCTCAGTGAACCAATCAAGAGCATCCTCTTCTAAAGAGAGAACAAAAAGCCTCATCTTTACATCCTCATAGTTAGCAACGTTACACCACTTAAAGATGCAAACATTAAAGTTCTTCACATGTGATGCAGCGCTAATGGCATTGTTACCTTGAAAATAAGGCAACTTTTCAATAGCCTTGTCAGGGATATTGTGAGGATAGCCATTAATGTTAGTAAAGTTACAAGGAGCAAAAAGATCATTCATGATGTTAGGCTCAACTTGTCCTTGAAACAGCAAATGAATGTCAGAAACAGCCTCTTGCCCAAGAATAGCAAGAGCTCTATTATGAGAAAGTCTATTTAACCTCTCTCTAAAAACCCTTTCAGGCTCAGGAGAGGGGCTAACTAGACCACTTGAATTTCTCCTAGTAGAGACTCTTGCAAAATTAGGATTGAGTGGAGTCGCCACTTGAGCAAGAATCTAAATCTAAAATTCAAATATGCCAAAACTAAAAGTTAGTCGTTTTCTCAGGTACAAGAAGACTTGTCCCCGGCAACGGCGCCAAAAAATGTTATCGCTTGCCGCCTACACCTACCTACAGTTAGTGGGAAAAGCCTTCAACCCCATAGGTGTGGTTGGTGGCAAGGAACTCAGAGAAGGGGCTGTCACCTATTCCCAACTCTCTCCGTTTAAGCTATCTCCTAGGTTAGCTAAGGGGGGTGGTCTCTAAAGGAAAACTAAGTTAAAGATGTGAGATTTCTAGGAGAATTGATTAGAAGGAATTACTTATCAAAGATGACTCGATTCCAATATGTAAACAAGCATATCAGTATATGAGCAATATTCAATGATGTGTTCAAAATATAGACCAATGCTTTAAACTTAATGACAAATGCTTGCTCAAAAATGTAATTCAAGATATAATGTCAATAGTCCCACAAAGTAAGTGTTAGACCAAGATCACAATATGCAATTAAATTTGCAACACCAAATAAGGGTATTTGCCAATGAAACGAGATATATCAATCATCCATAAGCATAATGATCATTAAAATGACAACATGCAATGAAGTTGTATGTAGAAGCAAATTTCCAAGTACCATAGATTAAACTTGTTGCAAAATTTAAGGAATTAAAATGCTTGCATCCCAAGTGCTTCTTTAGATAATATTTGCATGTGAATCTTTAAACCATCAAGATAGCAAAAATTTGGGAACTTTGCAAGTAAATGTGATGAGATAGTGCTCTTGGTTTATTTTATTAATTATTTTTAAAGCAAGGTTACAATTGAACTCCCCGCCCTCGCACTTCACACCGCCTGGGAAAAATGATCTCAATGATGAGGAGTCCATAGGGGTGGAGGGTCCCTAATGTCTATACAACCAACTTAAGTTGGAGGTTAATTTTAGAGACGCAAGTCTAGCATGCAAAGTGAAATGCCTAAATGATATGGAAATGAGTTTGCAAGTGCCGTGTAAAAGATGGAGATGCTTCAATAAATATGCTTAATAGTTAGAACAATAACTCAAGTTGCCATAAATTTAAAATGTTATGCTTCTTTACTTGTAGTATATTGTGAAACTTAACCAAATGAGAAATAGATCACAAAACACAATTAAGTGATAGCAAATGAGATTGCAAATTAGGAAATTAAAGGACTATGCAATCTAAGAAATTAATGAAATGAAAATATGATTTATTCACATGCAACTAGATTAGATTAACAAAAGAATTGATGAATGCAAGGAAATTAGTTTGAGAAAATTAAAAAAACTAGACAAAAGAAAGTTAACCACTCAAGAAGATTTCCTCCCTCTAAATGAGTAGGTGAGATACCATGGGAAAAACTTCCCAAGCTCCCCCAAGAAAAGCCAGCTCTTTATTACTGAAACTGAGGCCCTCTTATAGAAATGAGGGGCTTGGGAAGAGCTTACAATATGCGTTTTAAACTTACTCTTTCCCAAAGTTACAAGTACAAGATTTTACAGATTTACTTGTGAGATGTTACAAAGTAAAGGCTTAAAGCCTTGAGGTGAATGGTGGTTACAATTCCTCAAAAGAACGAGGCTTTAGAAGTAGAGGTGAAGTGATAAGGCAGAACTTGGACTTGAGGTTCCAAATGGAAAAGTGTTCCTTAACCTATGCTTTAGCTCCCTTTCTTTAAACTTATATTGCTTCCAAGAACACCTGTAGGCAAACAAGCAAAAGAGTTAGCATGCAAAAGAAATAGTTAGAAACTCAATGCAAGTATAAAATACACTTTATGTTACAAATTCCCTCACTAAGAACAACCTTGAAAAAAGTTGATTTAGTGAGGAGAATTAGGCTTTAACCCAACAACTTAGCCTCAAATGCTAGATAAAATAGATATGTGCACAAAATGAGAGAAGAAATACATGAGATTTTTTTTTATTTTAGAGATGGAATAGAAGCAAAAGGCTCATGAAACCCCTTTTAGATAAATCTCTGATGTCTTATGAGATTGTTGGCTTGAACAACTTATGAGACCTCTCCCTGAGCATCCTGGGAGTTGACATATCTGACCCACAGTTCACACTCCAATAGACTTGACAACCTGTCCTTTGAACACACAAATCTCTGCAAACCAATTGTTAGTGCAAAAGAAACTTGGCATATAGAGGCCACGCTGAGCTTGTCATTCAACCGAATATAACGAGCTACAACAAGAGCACAAAATATACCAAGCCCAAAAGAGATCTGAGATAGCTACAAATCTCTCCTCCCTAGACAATAGTGTCCTCAAGCAAATGCACAAAAAAAACCAACTAGATTGCAACGTAAAATCAAATGAATAACATCAAATGAAACAGGTATACCTCATCAACCAAAGAATGCACCACAAGAGAAGCTAGCAACCCCAAAGACTTTCATTTATTTAGCTCAATAACAATTTCACCATAGTAACAATAAGCACAAGCTTCAAAACCATGATTACAATGAGAGCCCAAGGCTCAGTTTAAATAGAACTACGGGAGCAAATCCCAATGAAAAATTAAATGACAAGTGGCCAGAGAGAGATGATCCCAATGCAAAAACGAATTTGCACAAGTGGCTGCTTGCTTTCTGTAGATTTCCAACAAACTGCTGTAGGTGGTGAACACTGGCTGTGTGTGCTCCCTTGAAGATCAACGCAGATTTTTTTGGAAACCTGTGTGTATCTTCACTGTTGTCCAAGTGTTTGAACGCTGCTAGAATGAGGAGACCACTCCTTAATTAGCCGCTGTAAACTCCAGTGCATTCCCAACAAATCTGCAATCTCAAATCTAATCAAACTAGCTTATGCGTGCTTGCTGTAAGTGACTGGCAGCGTTGAGAATAATTTGTTGAGAGTATTTGATGGACTGAACTGCTGTAACGTACAAGTGTAAGGTGACTTGGAGTGTAGTGAATATTGTTGGAGACATATTCCATTTTAATCTCAATCAAATATTTTGTAATACGATTTCTCAAGTCTGCATGGAAATTCCCTTTGCTGCGTTGATTTCTGAGTGCCAACATGTGGAGACAAGTGGGAGACAAAGTCTGTCCCATGTGGCAGTCTTGTCCCCCTTTTAATTTGACACCAAAGTGGTAAGCAATACATGCCAAAAATCTGCTGTACGTTGCACTTTAATTTGTTTTAATCCATATACTATGGAAAGTGAGTTGGCTGTACGTAGAGCTTTTATTTTGGCATGTGCACTTTAATTTGTTTTAATCCATATACGATGGAAAGTGAGTGGGGTCCACTCACTTTCACTAACTTTGCCTTTGCACCTTTATAACTTTCAATTAAATGAAACGCTAAAACTTTGGCCATACTCAATACTTCATGACTTCATCGTGAAACAATTTGATTGCCTTCGACTTGGCATTTGACTTTGACTTGAGTTGTACCTTATGTGGTGGGCCCCACATAGGTGCCACATCATCTTTTACCTCTCCACATAATTGCCATGTCAAAATTTGACTTATTTTGACTTTGGAAAATTTTCCAAATTTTTCCAATTATGAATTTTTTTGAATTTTTTCTCATTTTTTCCACCGACATCAGGAAAATCGGCTTTTGAGGGACCATAAGTCATTTTTTGACCCTCAAAGTGGGTCCTAGGATAATGCTGGGTCTCTGATAATGAATTTCGACTGGTCACACGCCCCAGACATTTCCTAAGGCCACTTATTTACATCATTACATAGAAATTAATTAAAAAATCCCATTTTGCGGGGAATTTTTAATTATTAAAAAATCCTACTTAGACTTAGTCAAATTCCGCGAAATTTCAGAGATGACCTAGCATGGTAATATACATCGACTCTAGACACTAAGATGCGTTAGGGGCTCAACCTTCAAGCCGTCACCCCGGCTTTGGGGTAATGCAATGAGTGAAAAAACCTAGAAAATTATTCGCCGCTAAAAAGAAGGAATAATTAACCAAGTAAAAAAAACACTCCAAGGTGTACTCGCTTGTTGATCGTGTCCCAACATCCTAGGCCTGTTACATGGCTTTATTCATCATGCTAGTGACATTTATACAATATCCCCGCAGGGTTGCGGAATCTGAACATTGAAGAAGAAAATGATGAGAAGAAGAAGTAGAGTTTAAAACTCTGTTGAACATGATGATATCCGATGATACAAATGTCTTCTGGTTCATCCTTGGGCATGGAGTCTTCTCATTGTCATCAAGTGCCACTCCAGGTCAACATTTGGTCTATATGGGGATGGCGTTAGATGCGAAGTGATAGTGTGCAAGAACCCGGAATCTGGAATCCGCATCCACCGACCAAAGATATATTAGCAAGATTCATTCAAAATAACATCAAATAAAATCCAGTACAGAAATGGAAATTTATTCTAGGAAACATAAATAACAATTTATTCATGAAATAAAACTACCTAAACAAAATTTACAAGGGATAGGGTTAGAAATATGATACACAGGATGCCCCATGGCATCAAATGTCTTCGGTAAAATCCATCTTGAAAACCTGCCTACTCACAGGCAAATCTATAGGCTCTTTCTCTAATGTGCCTTGTCCAATTTTGATTATCTTAGGACTATGACTTGCCCCACTGTTAACCTGTTTGTGGCCATCAGATACCCCAAACCTCTTCCTTTTCATTTTTTGACTTTTGATGCGTTGAGGTTTGATCCTGCTCAAAATTGGTGGTTCATCTTTTATATCATTTTTCTTTTTTCGTTTTTTTCTTTTCTTCTTTGTTAGTTGGGATGGCGATGATGATGCAATTACTGTCAATCCTACAACTCTGTCTTGAAAATGCTCTGATGGAAGATTTAAAGTACCCAAGCCTTTTGAGCTATGCCTAATCTCTTCATTTTGAATCCGTTCTGTTAAGGGGGGAAGAAAATTTGTCAACACAACATCACTTCCTGTCTGGCATGATCTATAGATAATTTCATTGTTGGGTCTCCTTGGATCCTCAACATGATATATTTTCTCTAACTCCCAATCAAGTCTGACAAGGTTATTATCTGGCATGGGAATGGTGGCATATGACAAGTCCATTTGAAGGCTACCACTTAAATCTGATGCCCATTTTCTTGATAGGAGCATTCCCCATGAATCAGGAACATCTATCACAACAATATACATAGTCATTATTCTGTCTGGGTATGCGGCTAGGAAAACCTGTAAATCTTTAATTATCCCACACACTTCAATTCTTTTAGAATCCATTGAACAAATGTTGTGATAGGGCCTAGATACCCTTAAATTCAGTTGTTCCATGACTTTCTTTGTCATAACATTTGATGAAGCCCCTGAATCAAGCATGCAGTTGTGTAAAAGACGATCATTTACTATCAAAGAAACATAAAATGGCAGATGATCTTCGTTCCCCACATAACAGTTCATACTTTTCAATACAATTTCTTCATCTTCTGGTTCATTATTAGGCTTTTCTTCCCTTTGAGTAGCTTCAAGTGCACTTAGTAACTTGGCCCTTTGAGATGGTATCTTTAAAAGCTCTGTCACTGGGATAGAAACCTTTGCATTATTCACCCAATTGCCCAAGTCAAAATTTAATTCTGAAGTAGGAGGAGAAAAATTTCTGTGATTATTTCGGTCTTGAATATCCCTTCTCTGATAAGTCATCCCTTTCTGTTTTGCCATAGCAAGAATTTGTCCAGATGTAGGCTTTTCCCCAAAAATCTTAGTGACTTTGTCAAGATTTGCAATCATATTGTCAACCCCAAGATTATTAAGACTATGGTCAATGTCTTGATTACTTTCAATGGTATATATTTGATCTTCCATGGAGAACATATTGATTTGACCACTAGTTCCTACATGTTCTTCTCCCAACATGCTACCTTCCATAATTCTCTTTACATATGGGCATGTGACTTCTTCATGGAACTCATTACATGGCCTACAAAAAGGGGGAATCTGATCTACCATGTTGGTGGATTCCAATGGATTTGGAGGCATATAATCTTGTTGAGGGCCTTTATTCTTTTGCCATCCATTATTTGGCTTAGGTTGGAATCTTTGCACTTGCGATCTTTCCATGGCCACCAACCTACTTTGCATGGCTTGCATTTCTTAAGTGTGGTTTGCTTCCATGCTCTTGATGAGTTGAGTTAATTCCTTAATAGGATCATGGGTAGCCTCTTCCTTGGCCTTGCCTTTGGAATCATTCGATTTCGATGGCCCTCTAGTGAAACTAGGAATCTCAGATTTTCCTGATTGCTTTCTGGCCCTCTCCATTTTCAAGGCTTCATTTTGAGCTACACCCAAAGTTGTAGGCTCCTTTCTTCTCAACTCATAAGCAGTGTTAACACCAAAAGAATCCAGATAGGAACATAAGAGAAATTCATCAGGAGGTTTAACAGTAGTAGGCATGCTTTTAACCAATTCATTGAATCTCTTGTTAAACTCCTCCATGGTTTCATTCTCATTCTTCTTCATGGTGCTAATGGCACTGATCAAATGACTATTCTTTCTTTTCTCTCCATACTTCTTCCCATGGTGGCATTAACAATCACTTCAAAGAACCAGTTTGCAGGTTGCTCATGAACCAATCAAGAGCATCCTCTTCTAAAGAGAGAACAAAAGCCTCATCTTTACATCCTCATAGTTAGCAACGTTACACCACTTAAAGATGCAAATGTTCTTCACACGATGCCATAATGGCATTGTTACCTTGCACAAGGCAACTTTTCAATAGCCTTGTCAGATATGGTGAGGATAGCCATTAATGTTAGCAGTTACAAGGAGCAAAAAGATCATTCATGTTAGGCTCAACTTGAAACAAAAGAAATGAATGCTGTGTCGAAACAAATTTCTTGCTCACATATAGAAGAGTCAGAGCTCTACTATGAGAAAGTCTATTTAACCTCTCTCTAAAAACCCTTTCAGGATCAGGAGAGGGGCTAACTAGACCACTTGAATTTCTCTTAGTAGAAACTCTTGCAAAATTAGGATTGAGTGGATTCGCCACTTGAGCAAGAATCTAAATCTAAAATTCAAATATGCCAAAACTTAAAGTTATTCATTTTCCCAGGCACAAGAAGACTTGTCCCTGGCAACGACGCCAAAAATGTTATCGCTTGCTGCCTACACCTACCTACAGTTAGTGGGAAAAGCCTTCAACCCCAGAGGTGTGGTTGGTGGCAAGGAACTCAGAGAAGGGGCTATCACCTATTCTCAAGTCTCTCTGTTTAAGCTATCTCCTAGGTTAGCTAAGGGGGGTGGTCCCTAAAGGAAAACTAAGTTAAAGATGTGAGATTTCTAGGAGAATTGATTAGAAGGAATTACTTATCAAAGATGACTTGATTTCCAATATGTAAACAAGCATATAAGTATATGAGCAATATTCGATGACGTGTTCAAAATATAGACCAGTGCTTTAAAGTAGATAACAAATGCTTGCTCAACAATAAAAATCAAGATATAATGACAATAATCCCACAAAGGAAGTGTTAGACCAAGATCACAATATGCAATTAAATTTGCAACACCAAATAAGGGTATTTGCCAATGAAATGAGATATATCAATTATCCATAAGCATAATGATCATTAAAATGACAACATGCACTGAAATTGTATGTAGAAGCAAATTTCCAAGTACCATAGAATTAAACTTGTTGCAAAATTTAAGGAATTTAAAAATGATTGCATCGAAGTGCTTCTTGAGATAATATTTGCACGTGAATCTTTAGACCGTCAAGATAGCAAAATAAAATTTGGGAACTTTGCAATGTAAATGTGATGAGATAGTGCTCTTGGTTTATTTTATTAATTAGCTCTAAAGCAATGTTACAATTGAACTCCTGTCCCCAGACCTCACCCTCGCCCAAAATTCGGATCTCACGATGAGGAGTCCATAGGGGTGGAGGGTCCCTAATGTCTATACAACCAACTTAAGTTGGAGGTTAATTTTTAGAGACGCAAGTCTAGCATGCAAAGTGAAATGCCTAAATGATATGGAAATGAGTTTGCAAGTGCTGTGTAAAAGATGGAGATGATTCAATTAAATATGCTTCATAGTTAGAACAATAACTCAAGTTGCCATAAATTGAAATGCTATGCTTCTTTACTTGTAGTATGTTGTGAAACTTATCCAAATTAGGAGTAGATCACAAACATAAGTAAGTGATGGCAAATGAGATTGCAAATTAGGAAATTTAAATGACTATGTGATCTAAGCAATTAACGAAATGAACATATGAGTTATTCACATGCAACTAGACTAGATTAGCAAACGAAATGATGAATGCAAGTGATTTAGTTTGAGAAAATTAAAAGAAAAAATAAGCAAAAGAAAGTTACCCACTCAAGAAGATTTCCTCCCTCTAAATAAGGAGGAGGTGAGATACCATGGAAAACTTCCCAAGCTCCCCAAGAACAAGGCTCTTTTATTAATGAAAATGAGGCCCTCTATAGAAATGAGGATTAAAGAGCTTACAATAAGCATTTTAAAAATTGCTCCTTCCCAAAGTTACAAGTGTAAGGTTTAAAAAATCTACTTGTGAGATGTTTACAAAGTAAAGGCTTAAAGCCTTGAGGTGAATGGCGGTTACAATTCCTCAAAAGAATGAGGCTTTAGAAGTAGAGGTGAAGTGATAAGGCGGCACTTGGATTTGAGGTTCTAAACGGAAGAGTGTTCCTTAGCCTAAGCTTTAGCTCCCTTTCTTCAAAACTTAGATTGCTTCCAAGCACAGCTATAGGCAAACAAACAAAAGAGTTACAATGCTAAAGAAATAGTTAGAAACTCAATGCAAGTATAAAATACACTTTATGTTACAAATTCCCTCACTAAGAACAGCTTGAAAAAAAAGTTGATTTAGTGAGTGAGAATTAGGCTTTAAACCCAACAACTTAGCCTCAAATGCTAGATAAAATAGATATGTGCACAAATGAGAGAGGAAATATATGAGATTTTTTTTTAGAGATGGAAAAGAAGCAAAAGGCTCATGAAACCCCCTTTTAGATAAATCTCTTGATGTCTTATGAGATTGTTGGCTTGAACAACTTATGAGACCTCTGATATCCTTGGAGCTGACTTATTCGAATCGAAAAAAAAAATTCTTCACACTCCAATGGACTTGGCAACCTGTCCTTTGAACACACCAATTTCTGCAAACCAATTGTTAGTGCAAAAGAAACTTGGCATATAGAGGCCACGTTGAGCTTGTCATTTCATCGAAAATAACAAGCTACAAATAAGAGCACAAAACATACCCAAGTCCAAAGGAGATCCGAGATAGCTACAAGATAGCCACAAATCTCCCCTCCCTAGGACAATAGTGCCTTCAGCAAATGCAAAGAAAAGTAACTAGATTACAATAAATAACAATATAAATGAAACAAGTATACCTCATCAACCAGAGAATGACCACAAGAGAAGCTAGTAACCCCAAAGACTTTTCTTTATTCACAAATTTCAATAACAATTTCGCATAATAACAATAAGCACAAGCTTCAAAAATCCAATCAGCATAAATGAGAGCCCAAGGCTCATTTAAATAGAACTACGGAGCAAATCCCAATGAAAATTAAATGACAAGTGGCTGTGAGATAGATGATCCCAATGCAAAAACGAATGGTGTCATACCGTTGCTTCGAGATTTCAACAAACTCAGAGGTGAAGATTCGCAGGAAATTCTCAGATCGTCTGATTTGGAAACCTGTGTGTATCTTCACCATTGTCCAAGTGTTTGAACGCTGCTAGAATGAGGAGACCACTCCTTAATTAGCTGCTGTAAACTCCAGTGCATTCCCAACAAATCTGCAATCTCAAATCTAATCAAACTAGCTTATGCGTGCTTGCTGTAAGTGACTGGCAGCGTTGAGAATAATTTGTTGAGAGTATTTGATGGAGTGAACTGCTGTAACGTACAAGTGTAAGCTGACTTGGAGTGTAGTGAATATTGTTGGAGACATATTCCACTTTAATCTCAATCAAATATTTTGTAATACGATTTCTCAAGTCTGCGTGGAAATTCCCTTTGCTGCATTGATTTCTGAGTGCTAACATGTGGGGACAAGTGGGAGACAAAGTCTGTCCCATGTGGCAGTCTTGTCCCCCTTTTAATTTGACACCAAAGTGGTAAGCAATACATGCCAAAAATCTGTTGTATGTTGCACTTTTGAATCAAAGGGATATACGTATGACAAAGTGGGGGACAAGGTTTGCCATGTCACCTTTCTTGTCCCCCCTTAAAGTTGAAAAAAATATTTAATGTATTCCACCTTAATTCCCACTTCTAACTTTATGCTTTAATCTCTTCATATTTAAATCAAAGCTGAACCTTTACCATACGTTGCCTTATGAAATCAACGTGGAACTTTGACTTGGCACATTTGGCTTTGACTTGTATCTTATGTGATGGGCCCCATGGCTGCCACATCACCTTTTGCTTCTCCACATAAATTCCACATCAAAATTTGACTTATTTTGACTTTAGAAAATTTTCTAAAATTTTTCAATTTTTCATTTTTCTCATTTTTTCTCATTTTTTGCCACTGACATTAGGAAAATCGGCTTTTGAGGGATAATAAGTCGTTTTTTGACCCCCAAAGTGGGTCCTAGGATAATGCTAGGTCTCTCGGGATGATTTTCAAGTAGTCACATGCCCCAGACATTTCCTAAGGCCACTTATTTACATCATTACATAGAAATTAATTAAAAAATCCCGTTTTGCGGGAAATTTTTAATTATTAAAAAATCCTACTTAGACTTAGTCAAATTCCGCGAAATTTCAGAGATGACCTAGCATGGTAATATACATCGACTCTAGACACTAAGATGCATTAGGGGCTCAACCTTCAAGCCGTCACCCCGGCTTTGGGGTAATGCAATGAGTGAAAAAACCTAGAAAATTATTCGCCGCTAAAAAGAAGGAATAATTAACCAAGTAAAAAAAAACACTCCAAGGTGTACTCGCTTGCTGATCGAGTCCTGACATCCTAGGCCTGTTACATGGCTTTATTCATCATGCTAGTGACATTTATACAATATCCCCGCAGGGCTGCGGAATCTGAAGAGTGAAGAAGAAAATGATGAGAAGAAGAAGTAGAGTTTAAAAACTCTGTTGAACATGATGATATCTGATGATACAAATGTCTTCTGGTTCATCCTTGGGCATGGAGTCTTCTCATTGTCATCAAGTGCTACTCCAGTGGTCAACAAGATTGATACACTCAGATATTTGTGGCCCTCTATTCACTAGAGCTCTTAGTGGTCGCGAATACTTCGTCACCTTTATTGATGACCATTCCAAAAAAAACTGGATCTATTTCTTAAAGACCAAA